>OZ038392.1:23066986-23456669 GCA_964036045.1 Eutreptiella sp. 'Long Island Sound 2002' | reverse complement strand
TGCCTTTTTTCAACCCCAACAATGGTCCCGGACACGGCCATGAAACCGGGCACTTTTTCAACTTTCGGTGTTTTTTTTTTTCAACCACGACACTTGTCGCCCCTGTACTAGGCTGAAATTTCGCCTGCCGGGGTGAATTTTTTCTTGCCCCCCCCCCCCCCCCCCCCCCCTCAATCCAGCACCAAGCTCTTGTTTGAGAGCTTTTGGGCTTCAAGTCTTGCCCTCAATCCCTCCAGCTCCATGTGTTGCTTGTGCAGTGCCGCTCTAACAGTCTAAGCTCGGCTTGGGAGGCGTCCTCGGGCACTAAAGAAGAGGCAGCAAAGGAGGTAGGGTTAGGTTAGGGTTAGGGTCACCGAGCTGGTGGAACCGGTCTTGGTTTTATAACCCTTTTTAGTGTCTAGGGTGGACCTACCAGGTTTAGCAGCAGCAAGCAAGCAAGCAGCAAGCAAGCAGCAGAAATGGACAAAAATCAAAACTCCGTCGTGGTGCTTCAGATTCGGGTGAAATGTTGGTGGATGATACCTATGGTTGCGAAGTACAATCACACGAAATTTGAGCAAGAAACTCAACGGTGGCGGCCGGGAACGGGATTCGCAAGTGGCGGACCTCTGTTTCAAAAACTGCAGTTTAGGGCCAAAAACGGCCATTTTTGGGCCAAAAAGGCCCTGGAACACATTCAAAACGGCCAAACGAAGGGAAACAGTGGGTACACTAGACGTGCGGCTTGACTTCCCCGTGTCAACGAGCTCTTTGCGGCCCTCTAACTCTCTGATATGTCCCGGAAACGGCCCAAAAAAGCCCCCAGAAGCTCCAAATACCGACAGCCACAAACCAAGAATAGGCCATATCTTTAGCTACATGGCTCAAAATGCGATTCCGAGGGCACCTACTCCACCCGCAACCCCCCACTTTTTGCGGTTTCCACCCCTCAAAATTGCCCAAACGGACACCTAGACCCCAATACCCAGGCCCACTAGGCTGCGGCAAGCTGCAAGCTCAAGCCCAAACATGTGGGTGCCCAAATGGGTCAACAAGGTCCAGTAGGGGCAAAAAGATGACTTTTCTCAAAAATGATCCTAGACCATGTGTGAGGCTAAAACAAGTGTTTTTGGACCGTTTTGAGCTTGTGGTGGCCCATTTTGGTCCTCCGAAAATCCCAAAAATGCCTTGAAAATGGGCTGTTTCGGGACCAACAATGGGTCAAAAATGGGTCGAAAACGGATTTTTCCAAACCTCATCCTAGACCATTTGGGGTGCACAAACGGGTGAAATGAGCCCATTTTGAGTCCATTTTGGGGCATTTTGGCCCCTTAGAAGTCCAAAAAGCCTTGAAAGTGGGCCTCGTGGTGATGGGGTTCACTTGCAGGCTGATTTCACTTTGTCAAGAGCCATCAATGTGTGAATCATTCTTGATGTCCCTCACCATTCATAGCCGATGTTCCCTCCCCCAGCAGCTCGGTCCCAATATTCAGTCTTGATTAGGGCTAGGTAGCAGCCCCTGCGGGAGCCGCTTCGCCATTACCACCCTGGTTAGGTGCCTACTGTGGTCGAGAGGGAGAACGAAACATCATGATCTAGCAACAAATTTTTCAAAAGCCTGTGGAAAACAATGGTGGGGGGGCGGGGGGGTAGAGGTGGTAAACCTAGTTTGGGGGACAAACTGGAGTTTCAAAATCTGTCAAAAAATGGCCAAAAATTGCCATTTTAAGGGCAGTTTGGGTGTCTAGGATGTCCATGGAGGGGTCCAATTACCTTGGAACCAACGTAGATGATGAGAAAAAACTTTTGATCATCATTCAGTGTGGTATGCACTTGATTAGTTGCCCCAATGACCCCTTTTGGGGGCCAAAATAACGCAAAATGAGTCTTGAAGATCACCCTTTTCGCATACCTTTTCAAGTTCCACCGTCGTGTGCCCCGTTTCATAGCCATGGAGTGCGTTGGGCACCCTTGTGGTGTTGAGCAATGATGAATGGGATCACTTGTAGGCTATTTCCATGCTGTCATCACCCTTCAATACCCCATTTGGGCACCGCGGAGTGGTGAAGCATGCATAATGCACGTGCTAGGGTAGGGTTATGGGGGTCACTTGTTGGTCAAAAAATGGTAAAAAAATGATTTTCTCCAAATTTGTTCCTAGACGACAAACAAGTAGTTGTAGGCTATTTTGAGCCATAGTTGACCCATATTAGCCCATGCAAAACCCAAAAAACCTTGAAATGGGCAATTTCATGGACAACAAGGCCTACAGGGCGGTTGGTGGGCGCGATTGTTGTGTTTCAATGCCGTAGATTGCAACGATACCCCCATACTATGAGCTATTTGCCCATACTACTTGCGTGTCTCTCGTTTTGCATGCTCTTGTTGTTGTTCCCCACCCCTTGGTGTGGATGTCTCTTTTCATGTGGTTCAATATTTTGGTATTTGGCGTTCGCTTCACCGCGATCCCACTAATTACGACCACTTTTTGTCACTCTTCAAATCCTTACTATCCTTAGCAGTTGGTGTGGATAGTATGCACGAGGTCGCCCCCCGTTAACCCCCTAACCCCCCCCTCTACCCCCCCCTTCACCCCCCTATCAAATCCCCTCCTACCCTCCCCCCCTTACCACCCATACCCCCCCCACCCTTCCCCCCTTACCCTTCCCCCCTACCCTCCCCACCTTACCTCCCCCCCCCTAGCCCCCTTCGGCTCAATATTCTCGGCGCGGGAGCCCGCCCCTCCACCCCTCTTAAAAAACAATACTCCTGCCGTGGCCATAGACCGCCTTTTGTGTGCACCGCCTTGTGCGTGCAACGCCTTGTGTGTGGACCGCCAAACCTCCCCTGCTTCGGCTCGCTTCACTTGATGCGGGGGCTAGCCCCGGCAGCCCCCCCTAAATAACAAGACTCATGCGGTGGTCACAGACCACCTTGTGTGTGCACCACCATGCCCCCCCCCGCCACCCCCCCCCCCTTACTGTTCCCACCAATCCCCCCCTGTGTGTGCACCACCATACCCCCCCCACCCACCCCCCTAAACCCCCGGCATCTAGCGGCACGTCTGCTGCTCCCAGGTGTTCAGGCGGCTGCGGGAAACCGGCTGCAGCCCGCAACGGCCCATCCGGTACGGGGACGGCGGCGGGAGGGCGCGGTGTGACCCGGCGCCAGCCCTACGCCTCTGGCTTGCCCATGTGAGCCAAGCGCTGCCCCCCCCCCCCCCCGCCTCCCGCGCACAGAACAGTCCCTCGCAAGTGTTGCTTGTGCGCTACACGCCCTCGGGGAGCGGCCCCCCAGCCTCCTCAGCCTGGAGGACATCCTCATGGGGTACTTCTTCCATTGGACGGCTACAGGGGCGGACCTCAGATGGGGGCTCTCGGCCCTGCACCGCGTTCCCCAAGGCGTGGCGGTGTCGGGGCCAGCGCTCCACGAGGCCCTCGGCTGGCGGTATGGCGCGGCAGCTGCGCTGTGGCGGTCTCCCCGCCTCCACAGGAGGGATGGCACGCAGCCCGCTCTGGTGGCCCCTCTGCTGGCGCCCCTTTGGGACTTGGGTCCCCTCCCCGTCCGCCGCGGCGGGGCCGCCACCCCGCAGGCCTGGACCAGCGCCCCCCAGCGCCAGGTGCTCCTGATCGAGGGGTGGGACAGCGAGGAGGAGGGCTCCGGAGGCCATAGGGTGGGTGTCACCCACGACGGCACTGTCCGGTGCCTCTCCCGGGGCGACAGGTCCCTCGCCACGCCCCCGGACCTGCATGCGACAACCGGCGCGGTGCTGGCCTCGATCCCAAGGGTGTATGCCGTTTGGTATGCGGTGTTACCCGCCCCGGGGTCGCCCCCGCAGCACCAGTACCCCGCGGGGGACGACGCCACAGCGCGGGCGTGGCTCGCGGCCCGCGAGCTTATGCGGGCGTGGCGCCAGTGCCGCAGGGTGCGGGTCGCTTTTCGCGCGCCCTGACCCAGGTGTGCGGGCACAGGGCGGCCGTCCGTCGAGGATACCGTGACCCTCCCCCCCCTCCTGCCCCACCCCCCCACCCACCCATCCCGCGCCACGGTGAAAGGCCTCCCCCCCCCCCCCCCCGGCCCGCAGGCGCGGCCAGGAGTGCACTGCATGCATGGCCGGCCGATATGCAGAGTCGTCGGGAAAGCCATCAAGCGCCCACTAGGCGGCCTGTGAGCCTCAAGATCGGCCCTCAAATCAAATCAAATCCCTCTAACCCCCCGCCTACCCTTCCCACCAACCCCCCCCTACCCTCCCTTCCTCACCCCCCATACCCTCCCCGCCTCACCTTCATACATGCCCCCCCTACACCCCCCTTTACTCCCAAGGTGGGGGGGGGGGGGGGCGACTTCATGCGATATATGCGGTGTGCCTTTCCACTTCACCGCAATCCAACTCTGAACTGTGAAATCTCAAACCTCCTATGAGTGTGCATTTTACATCCAAGCAACTCAAACCGCACTTAGACTATCAACCGTGTAGCATGCACCAACTTTCTCACACTTCCGCCTTTGCATGCGTGCCCTACTTCTCCACCACCCGGTCCCAATATTCAGTCTTGATTAAGGTTAGGGTCGGGGAGGCCCCTTGAGCAAACACAGCAAGCAAAAAAGCTTTTTGTGCATGTAGGTGGGTTTTGCTTCCACACGGGGCACATGGAGGAGGGGGGTGTATCGGAGCCAGCAGGCAGTTCGGCAGGCCGAAGCACCGCCTGGCGGTGTCGGTCGGATTTTCGGCCGACTCGGGTCGCTGGTGGTCTCCGCTGGCCGAGCCACCGTCCAGTGCTTTGGCTGGCCAATTTGGCCAGACGACACCGCCATTGGCAACATCACTTTCGGCCGAGCCGACACCGCCGCCGAGCCTCAGTGCCGTCAGGTTCCGATGAGCTCCCTCTCCCTACCTGGCAGTAAGGACACACGTGAGGGGCCAAAGGGAGGGCCCGCCTCAGGACACTCAGACCCGAGAGCACGTCAGAAGAGGAGGGTGGGGCTGGCGGGCTGCGGAGGGGGGTGAATTGGGGGCGGCTAAGGGTGGTCCTCGGGCTGGCTACACCCTCAGGAAGGCCAACAATAAGGCTTGGGGAGACAGTTCTCCCTGTGCTCGGCGTCCCTCCCATCATGCGCTAGCAGTGTTTCACACAAAATCCTCCTCTAAAGGTTGAAGGAGTTTGCCGGTCGGTACCTCCGGCTCCATGAGGGACAATTGTTTGGGCGCCCATGATGTTTGGGTGTCATGTGGTGCTTGGCTTCAAATTGGCCGCTGGCGATTGATGGTGGTTGATGGCAATCGTTATTGGTCTGCGGGGATTGACTTGCCCGTCATTCAGCGCGGTCAAAAAGCAAAGCAGGCAAAAAAATGCTCAAGAACCCCTGTCTGTACATGAATGTGTAATGCGCGTTTGGAGGAGGGAATCCTCCACTTGCAGATTGGGGGGTTGGTTGCCCATGGGGGGAGGGCTGGAACCTAATTGGATTGAGAGATTGATTGATTGATTGAAAGGAAGACAAAAAGCAACAAGTACAGGCCCTTGGGGAGGGGGGGGGGGGCTTTCAATCCCCACTGCTGAAAATGTTCGCGACGATGAGCGCATGCTTATGCGGTAAAACAAACCTTGGTCTGCACAGCTTATGCGGTAAAACAAACCTTGGTCTGCACAGCGTTGCGACCCAATCACCAGAACCCAATCTCCATCCACCACCACTCCTCGAACGGCCTTCCAGTGTGCTCTTCTGACTGCCCTTTTTCAGATGGGTCAGGACACCACAGGGTGCAGAACCAACACCCGGTGCGGTCTACGCATGCCTGCATGGCAATGCTCAGCACACTGTACCCCAGAATGGCCCACTTAGGGGTTGCTGACGCAAGCCAAACCGCCCGGTGCAGGCATGCAATCAGTCATTCAGTCACGCAGCTCGGTCAGCCATTCAGCAATTCATCTACACTTCCATTCGTACGAGCCGCATTTTGCCAGGGTGTCAATGAAAAGTGTGCCAAAACCTCATTAAAAACAGGAGATGACACGTCCCGCAAGCACGGACCTGGAGGTCGAACAGCGTCCGGCCACACGATGGGCACGAGACGAATTCTGTTTTGGTGTTACGCATGCGGCAGCCCTGGAGCTGGCCGAACGAGATCAGACGCAGCTCGTTCAGGTTGGCGGCGGAGCCCCCCGGGTTCTGCAGCATCACCCCTTCCCCCATTCCATCCACGAGCAAGGACCCGATCTGGCTGCCTGCCTGCAGCACCAGCTCCTCCTTCGTGACTCCTTCGAAGGACTTGGCAAAGATCACCGGAATGCGGATGTCATCCCGCCTCAAGTATTCGAAGAAGCGACGGCCTGTGCACAGGTACAATGCCGCGGTGCGCAGGACCTCTGCCAGCTTCGCAGTGCGTGCATGTGCAACGACCACCCCCAGCGAAGCAGGCTGGAGACCAGGGTGTCACTTGACGGGCCTGGGTATGCGGGGGGGGGGGGGGTGACCTAATTAAAAAACAGACAAATGCAAACCAGAGGTAATGCACTCCACAGTCAGGGTATGCGGGGGGGGGGGGGGGGACAAGGCCTCGGTAATAGCTTATTTGCCTTTGGCGGCGCCTATTGGCCTCTCACCACTGCTCATTCTGACCCTCTGTGGGTCCGAACATGTTTTGGTTGTGTCAATGGAGCCCCTGGATGACTTGTCCTGTTTGACAACTCCAGGGTCGGCTGTCCCGGAGACGGGCTGTTGCCCGTGCTGTTGACCAGGTGCATCCAGATGCACACTCCGAGTCCATGCGGCGGGGGGGGGGGGGGAATTGTGTGTACCAAAAATGGCCCAACAAGATTTTCCCAATGGTAAATTTCGTTTGTCCCCACTGTGGTTCTGGTCACTTTGGTGTGGAGGGGGATCCAGGGGGGGGGGGGGGGAACCCCCTCCTCCGATGGTGTACTGCTAATGGGCCAGGGACCGGGGTTGTGACAGGAGACGGGCGGTGGGATGTGCACCACATCAAAGAGCATCAAACCCGCATCACTCGCCTGCAGCTTCGGAACCATATTCCGTGGGGACGACACCGACACATTCTTATGGAACTGCAACGGTCCATCTTGTGTGGGATGCTGAAGGGAGGAGCAGCGTCGGGCGGCAAAGGGGAAAGGCTTATTACTCACGGGAGCAAGGAACCCAAGGAAGCCAACCTTGCATCCGTGGATGGAACCTTGCGAGGTCTCTTCAGAAAGTGGGGTAAATGATGCATTGTGTTTGGGGGGGGTGGGGTAGCATGTGTGTGTGTGTGCAGGGGTGTTTTCCGTGGAGCGGTAGTTGGCCTTGACTCCAGACCTTGCATACCTGCTCAAAGGGGGGGGGGGGTCCATGGTATCACGACCGACAAGCAAAATACGGCCCCTGTGGACGCTTCCACTGGAAGTCCGCCACACGAGCCTTTGGAAGATGCAGCAGCTGTTACTGAGTGATGAATGATACATTCGAGGCACCCTGCGACTTCACCCGTTCCCCTCCCCGCGCACTCCATGCAGTCATACCTACATGGGTGTAGCTGAGGTCTGGGCTGGGGCGGAAGAGGACGAGGTCCGCAAGGCTTCCCTTCAGAGCGCTGACTTGCTCGGCGGTCTCGGTGCCATCGGCGGTGACCGCAAAGCGTTGGCAGCCCTCCGGCAGCTCCGGGGCCCCGCCCCCGGCCTGGCTCATTGTCATCAGGGCCACGGCGTTGGGCACAGGGTTGGCCTGCAACTCCTCGAGCGGAATGAAGACCCCGAGGCCGGCCTCTTGGAGACGCCGGAGCACCTTCAACGCAGCCTCGTCTGTGGGGGCCTGCGGACGTGTGCACGGAATGAAATGAACTGGAAAACAAGACTGTCTGTGATCAGACCAGTGCTCAGTGACCCCGCGAGGGGGGAGGGGGGGTTGTTTGGGGCCCTGGCCAGCCCCGGCCGCCCCCCCCCCCCTGTGACATTCCGTGGGGCTGTTGTTTCTTTACGGGGCCTTGGACAGTCACCCGTTCTTCCCTTCGCATGTTGCGTCGGGTCGCTGCGTTCTGTCGGCCGCTGCAGCCGGGGCTCTTGCTGGTGTCGTTTCCGCGTTCGCGGAGCCCAGTGGTTGGTGTGCCGGGGCTGTGCTGGATGTGGCGGGATGTGCCGTTTGCGCGTCAGCGGCCCCAGAATAGAGGAATTTTCCTCCGGCAAGAAATGAAATTTATCAAAGGAGCCGGAGATTTGAGGCCCAGTTGAGGGACAGAATCAGAAAAATCAGGGGGACCGCTGAACTTACGATGCCTTGCACGTCCGTTGTCCCACCCGCTGCATTGCCCTCGAACTGTCCCTCACCCCCTCCAACCCTCTTCAGCATCCTTCAAACCATCACAAACCCGACCTCAACGCGGGTGATGGTGCCCGAAATCAAAAGCGCTACCCACGTTCGACCATCGTACACACGGCGGCCGGTTTTTTGGCCAAAAAACCAGGTCGCCCATGGTCTCAACCCCGAAAGAGCAGCGCACACCAACCACACCCCAGGGCCCTCGTCAAGCGGCCACGAGGAAACCTTCGGTGCGACACAACCACATTCACGCAGCACAACGCGGAACTCCACCGCGCCATGACGCCACCACGCCCGCTGAAATGCAAGCAACCACAGCGACCAGCCCACGCAGGCCACGGCTTGGCATTACCAAAGGGGGGGGGGGGGCGGAACGGCAGCCTCCTCCGCCCGACCCACCCCCTCACCCACATCAGAAAACTTTGCCTCAGGAAAGAAGTGAAATTTATCAAATGGGCCCGAAATGGGAGGTCATCGATTTTAGGTTTTTTTTTGGCCTCTGACCCACCTCTCCTCCCCCGGTAAAGGTGAAGTTCGGCAATAAACCGTGCCAAACCGCACAACGAGAGCGCCAATAATGCCACGCATCAAAGAGAAATCAAAAAGACGCCCGCGTGCAAATGTGAGCGTCACCCAGCAACAGCAAAAGCGTGTGAGCCTGGATGGAAATCAAGATTGCGGAAAAAACTGCAAATGTACTTTGCGCATGATAGAAATGGGCATGTGTCATGAGAAACATGCCGCAAGCACGATATCCAGGTGGCAGACAGGCAGCGACCCAAACAATACCACTGCTGCTGGCCAAAAGTGGGGGGCCAAGACCTAATTCAATTGAGAGATTTGAAATGTAGAAAAACAGACATGCAGTACAGCAAGACTGCAAATTGAGGTAATGCACTCCACAGTAAGGCAATAGTGCATCTTTATTCTCTATGCCGAACCTGGTTCAACCTCAAGACACTTTCTGTGTCAAAAACAGAATGACATAAATGTCATGCCCAAACGTTTGGGGGGGGGGGGCTCCGCACGACCTCAAAAGGCGTCACTTGATGGGCCTGGGTACGTGACCCACACTTTTGTAGGTGTCGCCTGTGCATCTGGGCAGCACAGCTAGGACAGGCCCGGATTACGATTTTTTAATTACCATTTTACGGCATTTTTTTTACGATTCTACGGCGTTTTTTAACGATTTCGTTCGATGCTTCGGGAGCATTCACTACCCTATCGTCCCATGTTTTCACAGTGGACCTAGCAGATTGATGGACTGACACCGTGGTTCACTCGGCGATACGCCCCAAGACAATGGTGGATCCGGTGCCCGAGCACCGTGCGAGTGTATGAACACTCTCCCGACCCACCAAAGTGGCTCAGTAGGGGCGAAGGGGACAGGGAAGGGGAAAGGGGGAGGGGGCATAGTGATAGTGAGGTGGAGAGGAGAGACGTACCGTACAACACAGCGCCAAAAAAGATAAAAAAAATCACCAAAAATTAGGAAAATTACGAAAATTACGATCGTAATCTGGGCCTGTCCTAGAGCACAGCCAGCGGGGTGCCAACGCCTGTGATTTCAAGCTCTGTGACTCTGTGGTGCAACCACAGCGTCAAAGGATGCCCAAATGTGGTAATAATGGGTTTCTCTGGAGAGCGCGGGGGTGACGGATTGGACCAGATTAGAACACCTCTCGGTGTGCAGTGTACGATTTGGAGGGCGTGCAGTGCTATTTGCAGAGCCCACAGAATGTAATGTGCAGACTTCGTGGTATATTGTTCTGTTTGCGGCGTGTGCAGTGTGCAGTCCATGGACCATTGAGCAGAATGTACAGTGTACAGGTTACGCAGCATTGAGTGGAGACGATCCATTGAATGTGGAGTCATGAGGCAATCCAGTAGCGCAGGGGGCTGTGTTGAAGAGGGTGAACAGCTGCAACAGGGTTACCCCACCCCCCCACAATGGTGGGGTGGGGCAACAAGCGTCACTTCTAGTCGAGTGAAGGAGGGGGGGTGGGGGAATGTTCCGGTGAGCCGCCCCCATGTTCACCACGCGGTGCGTCATGCCGCGAAACAGCAACGACGGGAAGCCCCGCGCACCTTGTCGAGCAGCACAGAATCCACCGTGGCGATGTCCTTGAAGGGCATGCCCACCGCCGTCTTGCACCCCAGCGCGCTGTACAGCGCCGGCTCCGCCGCCAGCTCCTCCGCGGTGATCGCGGCCAGCACGGACCCGTCGCGGTGCAGCAGCGACCGGTAGTCGAGGACGTCCCCCTCCCGCTGCGCGGGCAGGTCCGCCTCCCGCCGCCCGAAGTTGCGCCACTGCCGGTCCTCCCCGAAATCGGGCACCCCCTTGGCCTCCTTCACGGAGTCCTGCCCGATCCCGGCCAGGATCTTGCAGGGCTTGATCTCCAGGTCCGGGTCCTCTGTCAGCGACACGCGGATGGTGTCCCCGAGCCCGTCCAGCAGCAGGGCCCCGATCCCGATGGCGGACTTCATTCGCCCGTCCTCGCCCTCGCCCGCCTCCGTGACCCCCAAGTGCAGGGGGTAGGTCCAGCCTTCTTCGTACATGCGGGCGGCCAGCAGGCGGTACGCCTGCACCATGACCAGGGGGTTGCTGGCCTGAAACGGAAAGGAGACGCCAGCAGGTCGGCGGGATGCGAGCCTGCCGAACTAATGCTTCTTGCAGCAGCCAGACCCAGCCAGGCAGTGGGAGGGTGGCTGGCCCTGGTTGTTGGGCAACCAACGGTGGTTGGTTTAAACCGGGAGCTCGGGCGTATTGGGCGGTTTTCGGCGTGGAATTTGGGATGTCGGAGGTGCCAATCAAGAACAAAAAGGCCCCGCCCAAAAAAAAAAAATCAGTGGCACACGCGGACCAAAAAGACTAGATCTGACACGTATCAGATCCGATACGCAGTATCTTCAAATAATACGCACATTATCCGCCCTGTAGACAGTGTGCATAGTGTTTTTTTTTTTTGTGGACACTGTGCACATACTCATTTTTCTGTGTTGTACAACATGCACATGTCGTGGACACTGTGCACATGTTGTAGACGGCACGAAGCGAAGCGCCCCCTTCCAAAAAGGGTGGAACAGGACCTACTACACGTATGAGATTGCATACGAGGCCAACCCTCCAAAAACACCCCCAAAATGCCCCAGGGGCCTTCTCAGCCCAATTTGTACCTCAACGAGCCTCATACACAACACACTTCCAAATCCCAAATCATCCCCTTCCCCCCACCTGTGGTTCTGTTGGAAACAGGGATTGGTTCGGGCTTCCGTACCAGGTCCGGGAAGGGGGAGGCAAAAGGATCTGGGAGCCTGATGGCTTGCCTTGGAGGGTGAAGTGGGTGGTATCGGGGTCCCTGACGAGGTCTTAAATGAAGCTCTTCCCTTGTTCAATCACCAAAAGGTCACAGACGGATGAGCACCGGGCATGGATCACCCCATTGGGGCCTCAAGACTACAGTCAAAGAAACAGTATATTTCCAATCCATAGTGCACCTCTGGGGGAGAGTTTTCCCGTGGCACACGCGGTGCGCAACTTCTGTGTTAAGTATCCCAACTTTGACCCCAGATTTACCCTCCCCGGGAGAAGCCGCCAGCCAAGTAGACCACAGTGGACCGCAAACCTTCCCTACAAAGCACGCTGCATGTCACTCCTGTGCCCAACAAACGGTATTATCCCCACAAGTGTGGGCGTCAATACATTCAGCACAATAATGCTCCTTGCACTCACCACAAACTGTGATGGTGGAGTGCTTTTGACAACACAAAGCACACACCTCTGCCTCATCCTCCCCCTCATCTTGCGTGGCGGCTGAGTTGCTGTTATCCGTCCAAACATGAGGTGGGCCACTCAATTTGTGGACTGGGTGTCCATATGTCCAACTCAAGGGGCCACAGAAATTTGTGGATTGTGAGTCCATATCCCCAACTGAAGGGGCCACTCAATTTGTGGATTGTTGCTCCAGGCCCCCGTGGCTTGCCGTCGCTGTCCGGTGCCGCCTGGCGACGTTTAGCTGTAAAGCTGACCCCAATGATTATCCCGCCGGATAGGCCCTCTGGTACTGTTGGCAACGGACGCATTTGAAAACGAACCGAAGGCATATTTGTGAATGGTAGGTCCGGCCCTACGAATTTCATATCCGGGATTTTTTTTCGTGGCCAAAATCCGGAGATCCGGTTAAAAGTTACCAAAAATGAAAGTTCGAGAAATCCGATTTCGATTGCAATTTTGTGAACGACATCGAAAAACAATCCATATGGCATTTGGAATTTCGAAAAACCGATCCGATTTTGCCGTTTGGCGAAGGGTTCAAGTTTGGAAAGAAGCGGAATTTTCGAAACGCGGATCATTTGGCGACGGGCATAGCGCCGCGTCGGTGGCTCATTTGGCCCCGTCTTCAGCATTATCACCTCCGGACAGCTCCCAAGGTCGATGAAAAAAAAAACTAGCTCCAAACGACCCGGTGGCACCGAGATACGGCCGTTGGAGTGAGACTGATTTTGGCGAAAAATCGCATTTTCTCGATTGTGGACACAATGGAATTCGGCGCTGCGCAAATACAGCGTTGAGGTACGGGGCCACCCCGCGACTCAATCGAAGCCCTCCTGTTACCCTTCGATCCGTACTATGCGGTTTTGTGTGTGCCTTTGTATGGTCATAGAACGGGGGCTGTCGAGTGGAGGTTTTTGGAGTATGCTGTCGAAGAAACAGGCTGCGTTTTTTGGAAATCATGGGTCCCCCCCAAGTGGTACTGCAAGGAGCCCCGGATCCACCTGCCTTCAAACCCTTTTCATGCAGGTCCTTCGAAGTGTGTGGCACGTGCGGGGTTGGTATTTCGGGCCACGAGGTTATAAAATGCAGCTGTTTTATGCGTCGGAGGTATGGCATTTGGCACTTTTCTCAAGTCGCGCAGTCGCGTATTTTGGGCGGCATTTAGACATGTCATGGAGTCAGGCCTCGAAACGTGGCTCAGTACGATCCTTGAGAGGTGTAGAAGAGTATGACCGGGGGGGGGGGGGGGTAGTATTTGGCAGCTCCGAATATTTGGTGCAAAAATTACGCCAAAAGTACTTTTTGGCGTCACAGCCATCGACCGTTTTGAGAATGTTTGAAGCGGCTGTTGAACGAAGCATTCCTATGCTCAGATATGGTTTCATCCCGAATTGAAGCGGTTATGGTTGTGTGAAATGGACCAAAAGACTTCACAATGGGTGGCGGGTTGCTTGGTCAAGTGCTATAATATGCTCGTTTTGTGAGTTGGGGGTTATGCACCCGTGTCGGTAGTGGTCGCTCGCCGAAAACCATGGGATCGAGAACAAGCCACGGCCTAACCAACTAGTGGTTCCGTTAGGGACGGAAACAAAACCAACATAACCAATACACTAAGAGCATCAACAATTAGAGACAAGAAGAAACAGGCACCGGCCGTTCTTGGAAAAAAATCATTTCGGGTTCCAATTTTTTAGGTTTCAATTTTCGAGAAAAATGTGCCAAGAAAACCAGTACCGTCCTACAACAAGCACTGTTGCATCGTTAGGGTTCAAGCAATGGTACGTACATGATGTATGTTTTGTTTGGACATGCTATGCAGGTCACGTTTGTTCCTTGGGTGCTTGAGTAGAGGAAATGTACAACTTTTTTGCATTGGTGGTTTCAAAGTTTAATTGAAAATTGTAGCAGGGATGGATCTAACGGGGGGGGGCCTTTGTGACGAGGCGTCACGATATGCGTCACAAAAAAACCCGGTCACAGATTGAGCCACGCAGGGTACCAGGAGGCAGGCAGCACAACCCTTCCAGAGAGGCATTCAATGCAAACCATTGCATACTCCAACAAACAGTTTTTTTTTGTTTCTTGGTAGTGCACCAGGGTTCTTATTCACTGCTACCATGCTACCAGGGTTCTTATTCACTGTCACTGTCACTGTCAGTACCACTTTCCTCGTCACTGACAGTGAGGGCGCTTGAGCTAGAGGCATCTATGGAGATGCTTCTGAAAGAGGACAGGGAGCTGCCTGAATCTGAAACCTGTCCCAGGTTATCAACATACTCTGCAGTTTCTGGCAGAAAGCGTTCCCTGGCCCGTCCTTTTCCTTTCTCCTTTTGAGGCTTCCTCACATTTTGAGAAGAGCGCCGCCGCCGATGTGCCGTGGTACCCCATGACTGAGCCACTAACTCGTATGGGTAGCCATCAGGATCAACATCCTCGGCCCCAATTAAATGCAACTGAACCATGGGCCAACCATGCCTCATTCTGGAACCTTTCCTCTAGCTGTTGCAATAGCTTTGTCAACAGACTCGTTTTCGTCACATCAGCCCCCGCGACCCCTTTACTGTCCAACACCCAGCCACGCAAAACAGCCTGTTTGACCTCTTTTCGCACAGCTAAATTGTGACGCAACCACCTCTCATATAGACCAACCTTCCCACATGCCCTCAGAAAATACCACTGCCCTCAGGAAGTACCACAGAGTCTTTTGGGTGTCACAATATTTTCAGAAAAGCTGTTTTCCCACTATGGCCTATTGTATTTTTTGTGACATGTCACAATTCACTACCCCCCCCCCCCCCACCCCCTGAGTGGCGCACAAATTAGATCCATCCCTGAATTGTAGTAATGGTATTTTTGACACTTTCTGCGTTTCTAGGCTTGGGAAGGAGGAGCATAGCGAGTCCTTCCCAAGCCTAGTCACGAAACTAATGCCGTAGATTCGCTTATATTTTATTTTTCTTTTTCCATTTGCTTTTCTTGTTTTTTGTGCAAAATTGGTAAATGTTTGCCCCAATATACATTGTGCTTAAGGCGTTCGTATTTTTTTTTCCAATCATGGATCCTGCAAAGGTACAAGGGGTTGTTGTGGGCAGCTGTAATAGCATGTAGTGATGTTCCTTGTACCGTACATTATCGTCATGGTTGCAGAGGAATATAGTGTGCACTGAAAGTATTCTATGCACGAAAAGTATTATCTAACAGCATCAGTATCACCAATAAACAAGAACTATGAAAAATGCATCCTTTTTTGTCTATTGTGTTGATTACTTTCTCCACAATAAGATATAGTCAACTAAACTGTACGCGTGGTTCGCGAAACGAAGAAGTCGAATGGTGCAATGTCTCCGGGCATGTGACATGGAAGATGAAGTACCACTACCACTACCGTGCCCGCCAGGTCTTGTCGCGGGTGGGTGGGCCGGGCTTCTGGACCAGCTTGTTTCGTGTGGATACGAGGTGAGGCAAAGCAGGGAGGGAGTCGAAAATGGTCATGGGTGGGAAATTGGGCCCAGAAAGATGCCTGGCGCGCGCCTGGTGTGCTAATGCTCCCCCTATGAGACTGACAGGTTTTGGTTGGGGAGCTAGCACTTCATGCACAGCCCTGGGTGGTGTTGCAGTGGCACAGGGGACCTTCATTGAAAATACAAAATTGTGGAAATCAAGTTTGCGGCAGATCCGAGCGAACTCAAAGGCGGACTCAACCATTCCATCAGCGGTGTCTCCATACCTGCGGGCACAAATGCAGTGATGCAATGTGTCAATATGGAGGGGCAGGGAGGTAGCCAGACCCGATTGTATGTCTGGTCCACGACAATGATCCAGGCAACTTGGGATCGAACCTTTGGTTGCACAAGAACTTTCCTGTCGGCAGAGCACATACAGTGGGGGGGGGGGGTATTTCGGCAGGGGAAATTCTATTGCCTTCGGCAGGTCCACCTCGCAGAGAATCTACCCCAAGCAGCACACACCCAAAATAGGGTAAAAACTACATAAATACGGGCTAAAACATGCTTTACATATCTTGGATGGTCATTTTAAGTGATCACAATATCAAAAAAAAAATACATTTCGGAAACTTCCATTTTTGAGCTGTACAGGCTGAAAAACTGCATAAGCAGGTTGTGTACCAATCCTGTTTGAACCCCCCCCCCCCCCCCGGCACCCAATACCCAAATAGGGTGAAAAACACACAAATACTGCCTAAAACATGCTTTACATACCTTGGATGGTCATTTTAGGTGATCATGGTATGGAAAAAATTAGTTCCGAAAACTTCCATTTTTGAGCTGTCCAAGGTGAAAAACTGCACAAGCAGGTTGTGCACCGGCCCATTCACTCATGGGAGCCATTATTGGTGGAAACAGGCATTTCGCGTCTTTGGCACAGGTTTTGAACAGACTGCAAAAAACGTCCTTTCGTATCCTAGTAGGCATATACTGTCACAACATCCCCACTCACACCCCTCAGAGTGGGTACCATGGGGTCACCGAGGTCGCCAGAACCGCCAACATAGCAAAAATGGCTGAAAAGTGCATAAACTGCACGAGCGCTCGTCCCACTCCGCCCCATACAAACCCCATGGAGTTGGGACCTGGAAACACTTTTTCGGCTCAAAATTGAAAAAAACCAAAAGATTCATCATTTTCGACCCCAAAGGGGGGGGGGCATTTTTTCGACATTTTTGGACCCCCCCCCCCAACCTCCCTCAAAACCTCCAAAAAGTGGGTTTCAACTATGGGGGGGGGGTCTAGGGGGGTCCGGACCAAAAACTCCATACACGGCACGAAGTCGCCCCCCGAGGTACGGGGGGGGGGGGGGGTTTGGCGGTTCACACACAAGGCGGTGCACACAGAGGGCGGTGCACACACAAGGCAGTGCACACAAAAAGCCGTCTATGGCCACCGCAGGAGTCTTGTTATTTGAGGGGGGGTGCAGGGGCTGGCCCCCGCGTCGAGCGAGGCGAGCTGAGGTACGGTTACGGGGGGGGGGATACGAGGGGGGGGGGGGGCAACTTCCTGCCGACTATCAAAAACTCATTGGGGGATGCGTTTATTGGACAAAATAATGATTTTTACAAGGGGTTAAACAAACGATTCAACCCCTTGAGGTAGGGAACGCGAATAGCCCCAAAAAGGCCCAAAAGGGAGGGTATGTGGCGTTTTCCCCTATATACGGGCCCGCGTGGCTTTGATCTAACAACCTCTGTGAGGTGATTTTGGGAGGGGATATTTCGTTTTTTCAGATTGGTGCCAAATCCAACCCCGATTTTTTTGCACAATCCGGGCCATTTCTTGCTGCCTGGGTCTAACATGGTTCTTCTGTCGGGGATGTACTGGTGCCCGTGTATTGCATGTCAGGATCAGTGTTCATGCTAGTGCGCACCTCAAATAATTTTTCTTGTGTATCCCAAATGATGAGTTTGTGCACCCAGTGTGTATCCCAAAAGACTTTCATGTATCCGCTGTGTATCCCAGGGACTGTGATTCCCGCAACTGTAACCCAAATTGGGGGGGGGTGCCGAAATTTCCCCGCCGAAATCCCCCCCCCCCTATTCGCAAAAATGGCATATAAATAGGTTTTGCAATTTCCAATGCAACACATTCCCAGCAACACGTGCAAATCTGCATCGTTGTTGCAACATTGGCAAAACCACTTGCCAACAGAGGTCACCAAGATACCAAGCAACACAGCGCTCTGGCTCAGACTAGGTTTAGCTCATTATTTGCTTTCACGTCTCCATTGCCTGGGCCCTGCATCGTGCCCAACACCTCCCGAAAAAAGGATGACAGTACTTCGCAGCCCTTCAACTGAAAGGCCGAAAGGAAGATTGCAATGTTCAGTAGGCGCACAAAAACTCCCATTGCACGGCAGAATGCCCTGAGACATCTGCTGACAACCAACCGCCAACCTGCTGACACCAACCGCCAACGGGTCCATCAACTGTCGGCAGTTGGTCGTAATTTCGAGGCAGCGAATGCTGGTGTGGCAATCCTGTGCGTACGTCCCCTGCAGCTGCAGCACGCTGGCGGGGTAACCGCAAATAACTCCAAGTAGCGGAGGGTAATACCAAGCAGCTGCCTGCATGCACCGTGGGGCCGCTTGGGCCTGCCTGCCCTAAAGGGGAAAGGTGCACGGCGAGCCGCAAATGCCCACCCTCTCCCATTTCCTGACGCCTTTGCCACGGCCTGGACCCTGAGATCCTGACACAGCGCGGCAATGAGCGCATGGAAAGCGGGAGGGGAGGGGGGAGGTTGCAACCCAGCAAGGGTCTCTGCATGGGCTTCACATATCTCCACCGCCTCAACACATCAGGATTGTACCTGAATTTCTGAAGACCGAAATGTATATCCGAATGAGGGCCGAATGTTACATCTCCTCGGCACAGGGCCGTCAGTCCTTGGGCCCCTCCCCTCAAGACTGACATGGAATGCTGACTGTCAGATTTCAATGAGCAGCCATCGCATTGAAGCTGCAGGATGCCTCACGGAATGTGAGACACGCTCTTCAACGCCTGTCGTTGTGGTCTTCACCCTCAACTGATTTAGTTCATGCGACAACAAATAATGACACTGAAACAAATTAGGGGGCCCGTTGGGGGGCCTATTGGGGGGCCAATAAATGCCTCTCTGACCACTCTGCAACGTATGACAGTTTCGGGGACCTGGCAAGGGTGCGTGCAGAAAGGCTTCCGTGGTTGGTCCCAATGCGGATGGCGCGGCCCAGCTCTTTGCACTTCAGGACCAGAGGGGTGAACAGCTCTTCGATCGCCTCCAACTCCGCTTCATATTCCTCATCCGTGTAGATTTTGTCGTCATCAAACTTCTTTGCACCATCCATGAAATTGCCCGGGTTGACACGGATCTGCAAACAAACGGCAAACACACGGCAGACACAATTCACGAAAACAAAATCAGGAAGAGGCCACAATGGGCCAAAATGTCTTGAGTGCCCCAAAAATCCTCATTTAAACACACCCAACGGACTTCTCATTGTGAAAATCGTGACCTGACTACCTCTGGCGCGGGTAGAAGCAATAGAGCCGTGGCATGAATGGCGACCAGAAGCAATCATGGGTAATCGATGATGTCAAAAATTGACACACCCCGCCATATGTGCACCCCAGACGGGGTGATGGCCTTGTCTGTCGAAGACAGCGGGGAGCTAATTGAGAGGTCAATTGGCCTGACGACGGCATGGTGCCAATTATACATAAAAAATTGAATGGGGCTTTGTATGCCTCCTCCGGTCAATGGCACGTGTTAGATTCTGAACCAATGCAGAAACAAGAAAATTACTTGATTTGCAAAAGAAAGATTTTTCTCATTGTTTTTTCGATGTATGGGTGTACAAAATCAAGAAATCTTTTATTTGGGGGTATAATAACAAGAACTTCTCATGATCGTATTTCGTAGGGGGAGTGTTTGCCCGGCTTGCTACTGTTGTGCATCTGTCCTCGACCTTATCCCCGAGAGGAACCCCCCCCCACCGGGGGCACCTTCTGTGGTTTGTAAACACTGCCTGCTCCAGGTACACGCTCCAAATGATTTTGCAAGCAGTACAATTGCACCGGCAGGGAGGCCGAATCCACACCTTGTCCACTGCTTCGGCGACCTTCAAAGCGACCTTCGGGGCAAAGTGAATATCTGCCACCAAGGGGATGTCGTAGCCGTCCGCCACCAACTTGTTCTTGATCTCCATGCACGCCTCCGCCTCTTTCATGCCTTGCACCGTGATGCGCACGATGTCTGCCCCGGCATCTGCCACCTTTTTGCACTGCGTCACCGTGGCTTCCACGTCGCGCGTGTTGGTGGTGGTCATGGTTTGCAGAGCAAGGGGGTGCTCGCTGCCCACGGGCACTTTCCCAATCCAAACCGTGTGGGTGGGCCGACGCCTGCTCTCAACGTAGGACTCACAGTACTTGGGGTGCTCCATCTCCCCATCTGCATTAGCGTTCGCGCATCGCGTAATGTTGCGGCGGGGAGGCGGCGCGAGCCTCCTGCGCAGGAAATGGAGCCCGGCAGAGTGCAGACAGTGCAGACGGTGCATTGGTTTCGGCCCAGAGGTACGGGGAGAGATGCACCATTCAGTAGTCCAATCACCCTGTGATGTGTGCCTGGGTGGTGTATGCCTGGGTGGAGCTTCTCAGACTCAGCGACACGACCATTGCAGTGTGTTGGAGCTGAAATCGCCTGCGTGCGCAAGCCACTCCTCCGTTCTGCAGCAGTTTTTTTTTTTAGCTTTTCTGAACAGCTGCTTCCCATTTGGAACGTGCGACGTCATGCCCACGTATAAAACAGGATGCCCCACATTTCACTAGGGGTCGGGCCAACCCCTTGTGTGACATTCCGTCGGGTTGCGGTTTCCTTACGGGGCCCTGGACAGTCACCCGTTCTTGCCGTCGCGTGCTGCGTCGGGTCAATGCTTTCTGGCGGCCGCTGCGGCCTGCGTTCTGTGTGGTGTCGTTTCCGCGTTAGGGGAGCCCAGTAGTTGGCGTACTTGGGGTTGTGCTGGTTGTTGCGGGGGTTGTTTTACTGTTTCTGCTGCCCACTCCCCTTCGCATTCAGGTCGTCCGCCACATGCCTCGCCGCGTTTCCGTGTGCGTGAGGCCCAATTGTTCCACCACTCCGCGTGTTGTCCTGGTCGTCCGCCACCTGCCTCACCACGTTGCCATGTGCGTGAGGCCCAATTACCGCCCCCCCCCCCTCGCCGTGCCCTTTGCACAACTGGCTGCAATGGTGGGGGGATTGTCCTGTGGGGAGGTAGGCTTCCATGGACATGGGGGGGGTCGTTTGCGACGGGGTCATTTGCGTGCAAATGTTTTAGAAGTCAGCACCCTTGGGCTCAGCTCGTTTGGAATGAGAGCTGTCGCTGGAGAGCTTTCATGGGGCACTGGCCTTGGAGTTTCGTTTCCGGAGAGGTTGGAAAAAAAAAGAGGTCATATCCAACATAGAGCTTCTTTTCCCAGATCGTCTGTAAGCGCGCCCTTGCACATCCGGTGGGGCAAATCTGCTCTGATTGGAAACCTGGATGCACGTCGGCACATTTTCAAATGCAAGTGTTGACCTGCTGTTGGACAGCTGAAGAAGGGGTTGTAATTTTTTTCGAGGCCTTTCCAAGCGCCACTTGTTTTCTGACTTTAGTGCGACCTCAGAGGCTGCTGCAGTCACCCAAGTCTGAAGCTCAAGGGCCCTGACAAGGCATACGTATGATTTCCTGCCGGCAGGGCCTTTGCGCCGGTTGCAGCAGCCAAAGCCACCTTCTGGACTCGACCGATACTGCGGTAAACAGCCATCGCAAGGCCAGCAAGGGCCAGCAGGGAGCCCAGCGCGATGCCAGGGAAGCTGGTCCAACTTGGCACCATGTTACCTGTGACAAAAATCCGCATCTGCAGGCAACCGAAGTCAACAGTCAACAGAACTGCTCCCAGGCCCAGAGCGTCAACATACCTGTCATATCAATGTCAAGCTGCAACCCTGCTGGAATGCGGCTGACACGGGCACCTAAGGGAAACAGTGGACAGACTGAAGCACAGCTCGCCACTGGATATATCTTTAGCAGCCGAACCAGAATTGTTGAGTCACATGCACAACTTAGAAGTAGTGCACGGGGAAGCGCTCTGATTCGAATAAAGACACATCCAAATACACTTGTCCCTCCTGTTATTTCATTAAACGAGTGTACCGCCACGGAAAGAGATTGGACTACCTGGCAGCTGTTGGCGGGCAGTTGCAGTGTTAGTCACTGTGCTTGCAAGGTCAGAGCCCGGCATACGCATCAGTGTTGATGCCACACGTTGACTTGCTCCTAAGAAGGGGTGAAGCCGCAATTTGGCAGGGGGAAACAGGCGCTTACGGTGTTTCTTTGGCACGCAACAGGATTTTTGAATGCACTAGGTACAGACCACAGGCAGTGCACAACAAACCTACCGACGCGGTGAAGTGCTGCACTTGCTGAGGGGTTGCAGTTGCCACGACAACGCAGATGCCGAGAGTGACAGTGGCAATGCATCCATATACGATGGGTGGCAAGGCAGACCGAGAAACCAGTGGAGCGGCTTCAAAACCGTCAACCACAGAATGGTATGACTGGTGCACGCAAGGCAAATTCGACCTTTCTCCCACGCCTGCCATGGTTCCTTGCAGAAAGTGAGAAGTATGGGAGAAAAAATCAGTATGAGAACCCACAATAACAAGAAACGATCAAATTCGTCTCCGCAAGCAATAAGCCACAAGAAGATTCTGTGTTTGCCCCACGAATATTTTGTACCAATGCACATGCGGCGGCGGCAAGAACTACAGGAGCTGCACCGCAACGGTCCAGAAGGGGAGACATCAATGCACAAGTCGAGAAGAATGTGTCGGGAATGGGAATTGACGTGACCCTCTCCACCCCTCAGCCCCTTCTCCGAGCCCGGATCTCTCCTTCCGATCCCAGACCTCTCCCTCCAAGGCTGAAGAGGGCACAAAGCATAGTAGCAGAGATCCGTACTACTCATTGAGAAGTGCTCCAGAACGAGGGTGCCTCAACCGCTTGTGCATGGCCATATCACTGTCATTCTTAAACACAGAATGACAATACTTACAATTCCGAACCTTTCCCTGAAAAGAGGATTGGTGAGTGTCTCCTGGCACATTTAACTTTGCCATTTGTTGTTCATGTAGTGGTTAGCGTGCACCGGATGGAGAATGGGAGAGGGCAAACCCTTGAGGATGTCCATTTGTGCCCGAAGTTGTGTAGCCCTCCATCCATGAAGGAAATACTTGCAGTTCGTATCACTACATTCAACAAATGCTAACACATTTGAGCGCCGATCACAATGATCAACCAGGACACAATAATTGTCGTAAATATCCTTCGATTCAGCCCTGCGTTTGACGATCTTGTTGGATGACCGGGTGAAGAGCGGTAGAGAATCGTACGGGGGCCAGAAATCAGGGCAATTATCCGTGGGAATCTTACAATGCACATCATATGTTGCGCAAAATTTCTACTAAGACTTGCCCCATGAATTTTCCAGCGGCAAAAGTGGTAAACGAGGATCAACTTGCGTGACACGGCACGAACGATGCAAAGCGGCGTGCAGAACATAGTGCAACCGAAGCGCCTACGCAACCATATGAAGCCGGTTGGGATCCCATTTGCAACTTTGTCCCATATTTCTACTATTTCAGCGATCTCAGCGATTTCGGGAATCATTTCAGCAGCATTTCCATATTTCAGCGATTTCCGCGATTTAGGGTATAATTTGTGGAGAATTCCGAATTTATACCATCTATAATCTACAGGATGGAGGATTTGGCACTTTTGGTTCAGATCAGGCCTACTGTGTGTGCGCGCGGCCTTCTCGTGTTCCTGTTGGCGTGCGCGTGCTCTGTGTTCTGCAATGCGGGCCCATTGTGTGAAATTCTTCCCAACCGGTGCTAATAGTGTTAGTTCTATCCTGTTGCGGAAATGGAAGCGAATCGGAACCTAGGGTAACTCCAGTGGATGATAGAAGGCCCGGAACTGCGATTTGGCTAAACCCTGCTGTGGTGCCTCCGCCCGCACCGGCTGTCGCCCTTGAGTGGACTGGTACACGTTAATGGGCGCATCTGCTTCGGCAGTGCCACGCCTACGTGTATGGGGGATCACAAGTCCCTTGAAGCTGGAGGAGCACTAGTGGAAGTGAAGTGCAAGTGGATGTGGTTGAGGAAGGGAAGAAAGTAGCTCGGTCGTTGCTCCGCGATGAATGTCTTCACTCTCTTAATTGTCATTTGTTTGCTTTGCCTATTAGTTGTGACAAATTGATCTTACATGAATCTAAACATGGTCAATCTTCGGAGACTGCGTGTGTTGAACATGTTGTGTGTACGTGCCGTGGGTAGACATGCTAAAGGTGGAGAAGTGCACTTATGCCTTTGATGCTAACCTCACATTTGTGTTCTGCCGTCTTCCTCCGTTGACTTTCGATATGTGTTTTAATGATGATTCATATCATTGGTGGAACACGGTTGGTGAGCCAATATCTTTCTCTGGTCAACATGTGGTCGGGCATGAGGATAGCTCATAGGTAATTGGGGGCAAGGATAGTTATCGGTCAAAATGGGCGACTCTCCCTCCCAAGTGCATGCACACTCTCCTGGGTCATGGTTAGGCGAACTTCTCTCTTCTGGGTCATGGTTAGGTGAACTTGTCTCTCCATATACATGCTCTCTGGATTGGTTTCGGGTGAGGTTCTCTCTTAGGGCATGGATTGGTGGGGGTCTCTCTCTCAGGGCATGGACTGGGGCGGGACCATCTCTCCCAAGGCCTGGATTGGGGCGCGACCATCTCTCTTTGAGACGGGACTCTCTCTCCTTGGATAGGACAATCTCACCATGTATCATGAGGCATATGTTGTTTGTTGGTTTTACATTCCATTCATGACTTTGGTTCGCGACACTCTATCCGCAGGGAGCCCAACAATTGGTCTGTAGTATACACTAACTAGGTGAGGTTTGGTGGGCTGGCCCTTCTTGATGTTTTGATTTCATGCAACAAGTAAACCCGCCAAGCACACTCACTTGCTGGCTATGGTTTATGTTATTGCTAAGTGATAGGCACCCGGCGTCTGGCATACCACTTTTGTGAAAAAACTCCAACGTGCCGAAATGAGCATTTACCATATGCTCTAAATCCCACCAAATGATGCATCATCCGTGGGAGCAAACATACCACCGCGGTGAACAAAAGTGGCTATGCCTTGTAACACTTGGAACTACACTATGGAACGGCACCTAACGCTTCGTTTTGGCGATAGACGCTTCGGCAAAGGTGAATGGTGAGGCATTTTGTTGTAAAATTGGAACCTTGGAACCAATGCATCTCAAGACAACCGCTCAGTTGAGAGCCCAAACTTTGCGACCACGGAGTACGTCCACATACCAACAGTGCGAGCTTCTTGGCTTACTCGGCGGCAAAACTAACAAAACAGTTTTGAAATGCGATCATTAGAACAACGATCCGGAGCAAAAACGAAACAAAGAAGTGAGGTCCAAAAGAACACTGATCTTAGAAATATAAAAATCGCATCCATACCTGCAGTGGTACGAAAAAAAATTCTCCGTGGCGCCCAAAGGTCAACTCGTTCTGAGTGCCGGTAGCGGCAGCCACGACGCGCGCGTCATGGATTTTCATAGAATTGAGAATGGAAATCGCCCCGGAACCCCCCCCCCTCCGGGATTCTCAACTTGTGCATTGGCGTTTCCCCGAAACCCAATTAAGGTGTTATGGTTTCGAGCAGCAGCAGTGCAGCGAGCGCGCCAACGCGCGATTGCACTGCAACTTGCGAATACATATGAAACATTGAGATGCCAGTTGCTGTGAACGAAATGGTGTATGATACTTCGATATCTTTGAACAGGATTTTTGTCTTCGAATTTGTGAATTTGGTACAATTTGGTGCTCCACCTAAAGATCCTGCGCAAAAAGGGGTTTGTCGTATTTTGGGATTTTTTCGAGAAACAAGACAGTTCCCAAGTCAAACCACAAGAAATGGTACCCAGTTAGGTGCCAAGGAGATCATTATCGTCGATCTCTGCGTTACAAACTTCGACGCCGTCTTTGATTCCAACCTGAAATGGAGTGACCTTTTGACGATGCAGCTATGCTGCACTTCATTCGAGATCGCCTGTTTCCATCCGACTCGCCGTTGCACCACGAGTTCCTTAGTTCGCTAGAAAAGTTCATCGCAGAATGCATCGCAAGTCGAGAAAGCGAGTGGTTTCCATGCATATCTCACGATCTTCACAGCTTGTCGCAGAAACTCGCAGAAGTTCAAGCCAAGCACGTCTCATTGGAACAACGCAACGATGGTTTACAGATAGCAGCAAACGCCACTGCCCGAGCTGACACTTAGCAGTCTTCGAGGGAGAACGCCACACGAACTGCAGTGGGTGAACTACAACGACTGGAGCATGAACTTTCGCAGTGCTACATTCTCCTCAATGAGTTTGCGCAATTTTTGAACCAGCAGCAGTCTCTGAATCAGCAACCTTCGAATCAACAGCCGCCGTTCCAGCACTCCCAGTTTCCACTGCAACATCTTCACCCACAACCACCTTCTTCGAGTTATCCACCGCATGCACCATCGAACAACCAGCCGCCACAACATTTTCCACCGCAACAACCACATATACAAGCACCTCCCTTTGATCCATCGATGAATCAGGTGTAACATCAGGTCAATCCGATGAATGCCATGAATCCTCGCGCTCCAGCGTTCGAGATCCTAGGTCGCCGAGTTGAACGTCTACGCAAATTGATTGGATTATTTTCTGGTAAGCCAGGATCAGGAGAGTTTCGGACGTGGAAGGAGGATCTTATGCGAGCCTTCGTTCTTTCGGACATCACTTCACCACTCGATCAAGTCACCACAATAGCACTTCTCCTCGAAGGCGACACTATCGACTATGATCATAGCTTGACGAAAGAGGTACAAGATGACTGGATCGAGCTCATGCGTGTGTTGGGTCAGCACTTCGATAGCATATCCCACGAACCAGTGTACCTGTCAAGAATGTTGACGCTGCGAGAAAATGTAATGGCCAGTATATGAAGCCGGTTCGGACCCCCGTGGCCATCTTGGGGTCACTTGGGGTGTGTATCTATGTGCCGGCAAGCCGCCATTGGCTGATATCATACTCTCCCATCCACCTGACCTAACCCGATGTGATAGTGTGATAGGTTTGGCCATTCCGGCTATGAGCGGCCATATTCAGTACCGAGGCGCCGCCAGCAGAGATTTATACATCAGAATATCAGGAATCAACAGGGTTTTTTTATCATAATGTTTCCGTAATTTTTCAGCCTTCCGTTCTGATTGTCAATGTATCGGCGACTGTCAATTGGCTCGCGATTTTGCGGTAACCGAATGGTTAACTGTTATTTACAGATATTTTGGCGGAAACCCCGATGAAGGGTCAGATTTCATCAGTAAAGGGTTCGTTGCTTCCGCAATTTTCATATTATACACTCGCAAAACTAATCCGATTTTTTCAGACTTTCAGAATCGGATTTTCGACTTCGACATCGCCGCACGCGATATGATGAATCTCAAGTGGTCATACATTTTTCCCCGATCACGAATCAACCTTCCTTTTGTTGTGCCCTTCATTTTGCTTGGAGTTATAGTCGAAACAAAAGTGATTCGTGAGACCACTTTGAAGAATCATATCTCCGGCTCACGGCGAGGAATATCAATATCGAGAATTGGGTTGGAACCGCCTTGGTCTCAACTTAATTTAGGAAGCATCAAACGCCTTTGGTGTGTACACATGCCCGGTATAGCAAGGGATAATGGTCAAGAGGGTAGAAAGTGATATATAACTCTTGGACCGTGCAACCGAATATTTTAATGCGACTTTCGAGTGTACCGCATGAGTGTTGGGGTTGCATAGCAACTTTCCTTGGGTTCCTACGTATTTTTAACGTGAAGTTATGTCCATGGAGGGACATGGCATATCATGGTGGGAGCCACTTTTGAGGGTATGTGTTATATGCATGGTATGTGCTTCGATATGCTCACGCCCATGTTATATATCTCCGTTTGTAGGAAGATATATGGAGTCATACGTGGCAAGGGCTTCGCCCATGTCCCAATGGTGAACTCCATAGCGCTAGACTAAGTCTACCGCTCATATAGTGCATGTGGGAGGGCTTACGGAGCGACCCACAAGCGCCAATATCAATTTTCTCATTTTCGTGGTGCCTGTTGGGAGGAGGTCCGAAGGTGTCCCTATGCGTCCATGTGGGGATCCAAGTGGGGGGATTGTTTGCAAATGGTCCCAAGCAGGTGTGTTTTGAATCATAGGTTGATACCATGGATGAGCGAAGTTATATACTATTGTAATTATCTTGAATTTGGCATTATTTGCATGTTTTGACCTCATTTTATGCTCATTTTTGTATTTTATGTGCTCAACTGGTCGGCTAACAGTAAAGTGCCTAGAGATCCGTGAACTATGGTATGTTGCTTATATGTTGGCATATGCTTCGGTGTTATACCTCACCATATGCCGGATCACATGGTCACTTTGGCGTGGCACACGAGGCCTCACAAAATTAGGTCTCAAATTCATGAGTTGACTTGTGAAGCATGTCATGTACATAACCGGAGGGGCTTCGGAGCCAATGATGGGATATTCTTGGGCATGGACCTTTGGTCTATATCACCCTTGTATTTTACTTTCCGGTTTGAGACATGCATGGAGCATTTGGGTATTCGCCGTATGCATTTTTGAGTATATAATTGAATATTGGGCACTATGGTGTGTTTTGCCTGATTTTATTAGGTTGTGAGGTCATCCTCATGGGGCAGTTCTCCAAGCCCATTCGACTCCAAGTCCAACCAAGGTTATGTCAGGGTAGGGCATGGTCCTCAGTGCCACTCTAGGCCATGACACGCCACCTCCCCTATTGGGCTAGGATTTAGAGGCTTGGGAGTGAACACATTTTTGGGGTTTATGAAGTGACTTTTGACACATGGCATTTAGCCATCTTATTTGACTGGGTTCGGGGCATCATGTTGGTGAGTCAAGGGAAGGTCTTGAGTCCAGGGAATGAGGGGTCTATGGCCATGATTGGGTACGTTTCCATCTTTCCCCAACTTTGCTTGATATGTGTTCATATGCCAATTTCAGGGCTTTCTTCCTTGGTGCAATTCTTGTACATGCCCGCCACCGTGAGACAACCGGTGTGCTGAACGGAAGCCCGCAGTGTGGATTGGGTTATTGCTGTATTTGTTGGATCTGATTGCTGTTCAGGGTTGAAGGAGGATTGTATTTTCTATATTTTTGGATTTTGGACCCTGGATTTTGAGGAATGCAATCGTTGATCAGGAGCAAATCGGCAGGGGTTACAGGCGGAAGGGGCACAGCAGGGGCCGGTCCTGGTAGGGACCTTCTTTATGGTAGCAGAGGCGTACCTGCTGCCCCTACCTACCGCCGACCCGGGGACTTGGACCCCTATGAGCCCTGCCCAAGTACGCCCCGGGTGCATATTGTGGACTCGGTGGAGACCACGCCGGAGATTGGAGCCATAGAAGAGCCGAGACGTTCAAGAGCATGGCGAACTCCGGAAGTTGAAGCCCGAAGAGAAGTACGACATTCGGGAAGAGGAGGACTTGACATGGAGGATCTGGTCTCCATGTGTGAGCGTCGCTGCCGAAAGGCATGCAACCTCCGCTCCGCCGCGGAGGACTCTGAGGAGGCCTGCCATTCAGACAGCAGTGGAGGACGGGCCCGGCGCTACCCGAAGCGCGGGTCACCCAAGTCCGCGGCAAGGGACGCCGGGGCTATGGATACGGACCCTAGCCCGGTCAGGCTGTGGGAATCCGAGGGGCACTCCGAGGGCTATCGGACAGCCTATGAGCAACCTTCGGAGTCGGAGGAGACGGCCAGACCGCCCACAAGGGCGAACACGGCCCCAGAACCCAGCCTGGAGCATGACGCCGAGGCGTTGGAGAGGCCCGCCAGAGCCAGGACGGCGCCTGTGGCCCGGCACACGGAGCCACCGCAGGATAGCATGGGCGACACACCCATGGCGGAGGAGTCCGAGGCGCCGGGAACCGCGGGACGCGCCGGACCAGGTGGAAGGCACGCTGAGTGCCACTGCGAACACGTGTCCTTCCTCATGGGCAAGTACCCAAGGATGGGGATGGACGCCATCGTGCATCGTCTCGACCGCCTGGACAACGCGAAGGACGGTCTAGAGGAGGACGTCGCCGGGATCCTGGATGACCAGTCGGCCGCGGAGAAAGACATGGAGGAGCTGCGAGCGGATCAGGCCCGGTACCGGGAGAATCTGGAGCTGGCCCTGCAGAAGCAGCAGCAAGTGGTGGACAGCCTCCTCCACTTAGTGGAGGACATGTCGGGACGCCTGAAAAGGCTAGAGGAGCGACAGCTCCTCACCTCGGGTCCGGAGCTCCCGGCAAAGCCGGCTGCGGCAGAGCTGGTGGAGCGGGTTAAGACCCTCCGGAGCGCCATGGATAAACCCATGGGCGGCCCGGCAGAGGCACCCTACGCGCCTCCGCGTGTTGACCCGGGTGCGCTGCCGTTTGTTCCCATGTTCAGCGAATCCACAATGCTCGGGGAACACACGGCACCGGCTGGGTCCATGCGGGAAGGGCACGTAACCACGGACCCGAGGAGCCTGACGGTACAGATGTCCCATGCCGCCCAGGATCTACGGATCACGACGAATATGGTAGTTTATGCGGAAGAGGAGATCCAGAGCCAGACCATGCAGGGGCGAACCATGGGAAGCGCCGACGGACATGGTCGACGTCATCCAGGCGGAAACCTGTGGGCGAAGGACCCCAATACGGGGATATGGACGGCCAGTGGAGCAAGTCCTTCCCGCATTCCAAACCCCATGGGTTCAGGCCCAACTGGACCGCACTTCATGGAGGAGAGGGATGTACGGGGAGTGTACTCACACCCCCCGGCCACAGGTGGTATCCGTCTCGGTGGAGTTGTGGCTGGGGACGTCGGAGACGCCATCAGGATTGACGACGTCAGGGGAATCAAAATCCCCTACTATGATGGCAACCCCTCCAACCTCGACGACTTCATCCTGGATTGGGAGGACTTCGCCGAGGAGGTCGTCGGCGAGATGCGGGGAGCGACGCGGGACAAGTGGGTATGTCGGACATTCCCACACCGGCTGGCGCAGGACCTGAAGGAGGAGCTGCGGGATCAGATCCGGGAAGGATTGATCCGTACGGACCAGGCCTGCCTCCAGTGGTTGGAGGATGAGGAGCGGGTGGACGCTCCGAACCAGAAGCTGGAGGACTTGTGGTCCATCCCGCTGCAGCTGGACCGCGGTGAGTTGCGGGTCCGGGAGTGGAACCGGTACCTGCGGAAGTACCGACGGAGCCTCAAGCTGGTTGAGGACTGGAACGAGTCCAGCGAGATCCGCCACTTGCTGAAGGACGTCCTCCCCGGCCACTGGAAGAGGAGAGTGGAGGACGAGGAAAAGAAGAGGGCGAAGAAGCGCGTGGCGGTGAGGATCATGGCGGCGGAGGATACCCATGCGGGTATCATGGAGTTCTTCAGGAGGAACCTGGGCGAGCCCAACCGGATGTTGGGACTGAAGAACGCCGTGTACGTGGAGGTATTTGGGGACTCCATGGGGCAAAGGTTGCTGCGCCTCAACAACGTGGAGTGGAGGCGCGGGGAGCCGCTGAGGATGCAAGTCATCTTCGCCCGCATGAGCCTCGACGAGATCGTGAAGTACATCACGGTGGAGTTGAAGCTCAATGCGAAGAACGAGGCCCACGTGCAGGATCGACATGGTCATGCACAACGAGGCCACCGGGAAGACCGCCATCATCGGGAGATCCAGGAGGACACGGCCAACTCTGCGGAGGATTGTAGTGGAAGTGGCCAAGACCACTGGACCGGGTCCCGGGAGGATCACGAGGAGGCCCATTTCTTCGCGTTTGTGGCGCACAACGTGAGGGACCATGGGCAGAATCGGTCCAGATGGAGCCGGGTGGGACCCAAGAAGGGCAAAGAGCCAAGGAGGCTCGGGAACCCACCGCTCTCGTTCCGGGAGTACAGGTCTCAGCACGACGGGTGCTGGGTCTGTTATGGCAAGGGAAACAACCATGCACACAACCACCGTTAGTGCAAGGTGTATGAGGCGGACAAGAAGGCCTACTTCGCCGCCCACCCCGAGAAGAAGCCCAAGGAGCAGCGGATTTCCGATTGGAAGGCGAAGGGCGGAGACGGGGGAAAAGGCCAAGGCAAAGGCCAAGGGAAGGGCGGAGGAAGAGGCTATGGTGGTGGACCTGGCCAAGACCGACGAGTGAGGTCGATTGAGGAGGTTGCTGAGGACATGTTGAGGACGTTGGAGGAACTCAAAGCTCAGCAACGTGGTGGACAAAGTCCTGGCGGATTGCAGCCGGAAGGGGCTGCGGGAAGTCAAGTCTAGAGGAGCCCCCACGGGAGTGGGACCTCGGAGGTCTCTCCTCCGAAAATCAGTGGAATCCCTGAGGAATCCGAGGCACATCGGGTGCCGAAGAAGGCTCCGGAAGAGCCAAAACCACTGAGTTTCGCCACTCCCAACCCCTGGAGCGCCCTGCCAAGGGAAGTACATGTGGGTACGGGACATGGCAAGAAGGAAGGAGCGACCACGGAGAGCCCCGTGGACGGGCAGGACCAACCCAAGATCTACACCATCCGTGACCATACCCTTGAAGTCCTGATGCACCCGGACGTGCTAGAGTTGCATGCCGTGAGAGTCGTCCATACACCTCATGGCGACGAACGGCAGTTGCACCTGAAAGTGCGAGTACGGTGCGGACGAGAGGAGAAGGTGGTGGATGTGTTGGTGGATACGGGTGCCCAGGTGAGCCTGGTCCGGAGAGGGTTGTTCAAGGAGGAACTCCTGCAGCCCAGCCGGAGACCGGTCCGCCTGAAGGTCGCCAACGGAGAGATCATGGATGGGGGCACCCATGAGGCCACTATCAGTATGGAATTCTGGGAACATGAGCGCTTGAACCGCCCTGATGTGGCGAAGAGAAGCACTCTATCCGGGAACTTCTATGTGGCCGACATTACAGATTGGGATATGATCATGGGGTATGACTTCATGGTGGCAAACGCCATTGGAGCCCTTCCCCATCGTGCAACGCTGGTCCGGGAGGATGATGAATGCCTCACATGGCTGTCCACGGACTATGCATGCGGATCATCCCAATGGAATGCTGAGGAAGAGGATCCGATCGTCCAAGCGGTGTAAGCTGTGGGTGCCAAGTCCAGAGGAGACCGTGGAGTTCAGCTCACGGAGTATGGAATGGCGCCGCAGGTGTATGCCAGGATGATCCAGACGCTGGGAGCCGAAGCGCCCGAGACGGACGTCTTCGCTTCCCGGGATGCCCCACTTTTGCGGAAGTGTAGGAGGCATTGGCATCGAGGAGACTCAGCCTGGCACAGGCACTGGGGTTTGAAGGAGTGGGGACCCATGTATTGGCATGGCTCTCTGGACAATACCAGACGTACGGTGGAGAAGATCATCGCGGATAGGGCGAAGGGAATCCTGGTCATAACCGGCATAGGATCCACCCCATGTCCACTGGAGGGTCTCAAGTGGACGCTGGACTCCATCAACCTGAACGAGATGTCATTCGGGCCAGAGGAGGAGTTGTTCATCGACGCCAAGGGTGTATCAATGCCCTCCCCGGGTCAAGCGTGGGGTACCAAGGCTTTCCTGGTGGATAGGGCGCAAGCCCAGCCCCCGGGTGATGAAGGATTCATCCGTAGGGTGGAGGCGGTGCCCATGAAGGTCATGTTTGAGCCCAAGGAGGGGACGGATCAGCCAATTGATGGTATTGACGTCCTGTCCCACGCCGAGATCGACGACGTCGTCAACTACATGCGGATGGGGATGCACGACCGTGTGGCAGCCAAGAAGAGGCGGGCCATGGTTACATCTCCGCATTGGTGGGATGACAAGATGTTGGTCACCGGCAAGTACGAGAAGGATGAGTTCGTGGCGAGGGTCATGGATCACATCGCGGACCAATACGATGGTCCGGTTGGGTCGGACCCACCAACGTGGGGTTTTCCAAGAGGGGGAACCGGTAGCGACGAGAACCAGCCCGAGGCCGCAAATTTTCGAAGATTATCGGTGGGAATCGCGACCCACGACGATGAAGACGGCATATCGGACGAGGAGAAGTTGGACTCGGACCCAGAAGAGGCCTATACCGCAGTGCGGTCGGTTGTATCGATACCGAAGCAAGCGGCTGAAGAGGCTCAGGAGAACCCGAAGGTCGCCGAGCTGAAGGAGAGGCTGATCAATGCCTATCCGCGGCTATTCAGTGGCGTCGCCAACAAGAACCCTCCAGATCGTGGGAGGTTTGGTACAGCGAGGATTAAGCTGAAGCCGAACCCCAAGATCTATCGTCATCGAGAGTGCCAACTTCAGGGCGATCGGGCCGAGGCCATGAAGAAGCTGTTGGCCGAGTTCATTGAGCGGGGATGGATCGAACCCTCCGACAGTGAGTGGGCCAGCCCAGCCTTCATCGTGCCCAAGAAGGAGAAGGGCGAGTGGAGGTTGGTGGTTGATTACAGAGGTTTGAACGAGCAGACCGAGCACGACTCGTACTCGCTTCCCCTGATCGACTCCATCCTCCAAAAACAACAGAAAAAGCGGATTTTCACGGTGTTAGACCTGAAACACGGCTATCACCAGATGCCGCTACACCCGGACTCCAGGCCCTGCACAGCGATGTCGACGCCGCTGGGGCCCATGCAGTGGAAAGTGGTGCCTATGGGCGCCAAGAATGGCAACACCGCTTTCCAGCGCATGATGGAGGACCTAATCGGTCCTGTCCGGGACTGTGCCGACCCCTTCGTGGATGACATCATCATCGGGTCCGGCACGGAGAACATGACTGAGGATGAGCTCATTGACGCGCATGAGAAGGATCTGCGCCGAGTGCTCAGCGAGTTGGACAAGCACAACATGGTGTGCAAGCCCACCAAAGCCTCACTCTTCGTGAAGGAAGTGGAGTTCGCGGGTCACGTGGTTGGTCACGGGCAACGCCGTCCCATGCCTGGGAAGCTGGCGTCCCTGCACCACTGGGAGAAGCCCCAGACCATCAGCGAACTCCGGTCCTTCATGGGGTTCTGCAATTACTATTCGGGCTATGTCCGGATGTATGCAGAACTCTCGGGGCCGCTGCACAAGATGCTGCAGGTGGGCAAGTTCGATGGCCGGAAGGGGAGCAAGAAGAAGCTTGCCTGGACCCCTGAGGCTGAGGATGCGTTCAACCGCCTGAAGGAGCGACTCCTGGGGCAGTTGGGGCTGTTCCTGGTGGATCCGGACAAGGGATTCGTGCTACGGACAGACGCCTCGGACTATGCCGTGGGGGCAGTCCTCGAGCAAGTCCGGGACGACGGGACCCATGTTCCCGTGGCGTTTTGGAGCCGGATCCTGGCCGAGGGCCAGCGCCGCACATGGACCCCGAGGGAGAAGGAGACATACGCCATTGTTTGTGCGCTCAGGAAGTGGTCGGGCCACATCGGATTGCAACCGGTGGTGGTTTGTACGGACCATCAGTCCTTGCAGAGCTGGCACAAGAGGCAGGTCGACACCCCCTCGGGACCGGCGGCAAGGAGGGCCCGATGGCATGAGACGTTCGCCAAGTTCGACCTCAGCGTCGTGTATGTCCCGGGGAAGGACAACACTGTGGCAGATTGCCTCAGTCGATGGGCCTACCCCGCGGGCAAGGCGTGGATGGACATATCCAGCCATGGGGACGCCGAGGAGACCGAGGAGGCCAAGCGCATCATCGAGATGGAGAAGACCATGGAGCATGAAGGGGTCAAGTGCTTTGTGGTGATGGCAAACAGTACGGACCTGGCCAAGTTCCGGGGCGCCCGCGTCCAAGCTATTCGAGAGGAAACCCTCGAGCAATGGATGGTGGCCCCTGTAGAGCTAGTCAGGTCGGTTCTCACAGAGGACTGGTCGGATGACTATGCGGCATCCGAGCACTGGAGCAAGTACTGGAACGCTGTGAGCGCCCCGTCGGACGACGAATGGCCGGAGGGCTTGACCGAGGATGGGGACAAGTTGTTCCTCAAGGACAAGCTGCTGGTGCCCGAGAACCGAGTGGAGGAGCTCATTGACCATTGGCACAACGCCCAGCTCATGCACCCTGGCCGAGACAAGATGCAGCAGGACCTGGAGTGGCGTTTCAAGTTCCCTCCGGGGTACTACGCCATCCTGGATAGGTACTGCAGCGACTGTGCAGTGTGTCGGGCCACGAAGAGCCCCAACCACTCCACGGCTGGCAATCCGGTGTACACGGCTATACCGGAAGCCCCTATGCGGTCTGTGGCCATGGATGTATTCGCCATGCCTGAGGTCACCGTGGACGGAGAGACCTACGACTGTGTCATCCTGGCGGTGGACAGGCACAGCGGGTATATCGTGGCTGTTCCTGGCAAGAAGTCCAAGAAGAAGGACAAGAAGGACAAGCATGGAGTGGGGCTGCAGGCCAAGACCGTCGCTAATGCCATGATCAGGCATTGGCTGACGATTTTTGATGTCCCAGCTGTCATCTGCAGCGATCAGGGCAGTCAGTTTGTGGGGACGTGGTTCAAGACGATGTGCAAGCACATGGGTATTCGGCACGCCAAGACCGTGGCGTACCACAGCCGGTCGAATGGCCGAGCTGAGGTGGCCGGGCGGCAGATGTTCCATAAGTTCCGCCAGCTGCACATCGACGAACCGGGCCGGAATTGGTATAATTCGCTGTGGAGAGTACTCCAAGCGTATCACGACCTTCCGGGACCCACTGGACTGTCGCCCCATCGCACCCTGTTCCTACGGGATCGAGTGTCACGCACTCTCCCGTGGTTGAACCATGGCAAAGTGGCCCGGGATGCGAACGCTATGATGGCTGAGGCGGACGACACGGCGGCCAAGGTGTGCAAGGCACTTCAGGACGAGCATGACAAGAGGGCCAAGTACTTCAAGCAGGGAAAGGTCCAGAAGTATGCTCTCCAAGACACCGTGTGGGTGGAGCGGCACCACAAGGATGTCCTGTCCAGGCATCGGCAGGCGTCTTGGTATGTGCCGGGGGTAATCGTGCGGAAGGTCGGGCAGGACGTGTACGCGGTTCGTGTGGGGGATAACAAGATCCTGGACCGCGACCATACCCAGCTTCGTCCCCGAGCACCAGACCCCAGCGGACGTCCCGTCACCTTCGAGTTCACGGCCGGCGATGTGGACTCGGACGACGAGGGTGAGGACGACGACTTCACCGCCGAGAGGATCCTGGCGGACAAGCCGGACCCGGGGACGCCAGGGGGGAGGCTTTATAAAGTCCGTTGGAAGGGATTCGCCGCGTCCAGGGATTCGTGGGAGCCTCCGAGCAGTTTTGTGCCGAGGTACACCACGGTCTGGATGGACTACCTGAAGAAAAAGAATATTTCTTTGGATGTCAAGGACGTGTTGGTCCATTTGGTGGCTGCAGTAGCACCGTAATGGATTCCCCTTGGCATTTTTGTTTGTTTCTGTGCTTGGGAGACGGGTGAGGGCGTTCATCCGGGGATTTTTGCGCCTTGATTGGCCATCTACCCCCTTCACTCGGGCTCCACATATATATTTCATTGTGGTATACTTATTTAGGTCGACCGACAACGTTTCTCTATCTTTGATCCCCTTGGTCCATATTGTAGATCAAGAGGAGACCGAATATGGCGTAGGGCACTGATTACCAGTGTCCTCACCCCTCCCTTGGGACATGGGGGACGCCTACGACGTGTGTGGGGCCTCCATGTGTCCTTGGGACATGGGGGGGGGGGGTTGGAGCCCATTGGGGTCCTCCCGTCCTCTCTTCACTGACTTCCGAGCGGTAACAACGCTCTCAGAAGGGGGGTGAAGCCGGTTCGGACCCCCGTGGCCATCTTGGGGTCACTTGGGGTGTGTATCTATGTGCCGGCAAGCCGCCATTGGCTGATATCATACTCTCCCATCCACCTGACCTAACCCGATGTGATAGTGTGATAGGTTTGGCCATTCCGGCTATGAGCGGCCATATTCAGTACCGAGGCGTTGCCAGCGGAGATTTATATATCAGAATATCAGGAATCAACAGGGTTTTTTTATCATAATGTTTCCGTAATTTTTCAGCCTTCCGTTCTGATTGTCAATGTATCGGCGACTGTCAATTGGCTCGCGATTTTGCGGTAACCGAATGGTTAACTGTTATTTACAGATATTTTGGCGGAAACCCCGATGAAGGGTCAGATTTCATCAGTAAAGGGTTCGTTGCTTCCGCAATTTTCATATTATACACTCGCAAAACTAATCCGATTTTTTCAGACTTTCAGAATCGGATTTTCGACTTCGACATCGCCGCACGCGATATGATGAATCCCGAGTGGTCATACATTTTTCCCCGATCACGAATCAACCTTCCTTTTGTTGTGCCCTTCATTTTGCTCGGAGTTATAGTCGAAACAAAAGTGATTCGTGAGACCACTTTGAAGAATCATATCTCCGGCTCACGGCGAGGAATATCAATATCGAGATTTGGGTTGGAACCGCCTTGGTCTCAACTTAATTTAGGAAGCATCAAACGCCTTTGGTGTGTACACATGCCCGGTATAGCAAGGGATAATGGTCAAGAGGGTAGAAAGTGATATATAACTCTTGGACCGTGCAACCGAATATTTTAATGCGACTTTCGAGTGTACCGCATGAGTGTTGGGGTTGCATAGCAACTTTCCTTGAGTTCCTACGTATTTTTAACGTGAAGTTATGTCCATGGAGGGACATGGCATATCATGGTGGGAGCCACTTTTGAGGGTATGTGTTATATGCATGGTATGTGCTTCGATATGCTCACGCCCATGTTATATATCTCCGTTTGTAGGAAGATATATGGAGTCATACGTGGCAAGGGCTTCGCCCATGTCCCAATGGTGAACTCCATAGCGCTAGACTAAGTCTACCGCTCATATAGTGCATGTGGGAGGGCTTACGGAGCGACCCACAAGCGCCAATATCAATTTTCCCATTTTCGTGGTGCGTGTTGGGAGGAGGTCCGAAGGTGTCCCTATGCGTCCATGTGGGGATCCAAGTGGGGGGATTGTTTGCAAATGGTCCCAAGCAAGTGTGTTTTGAATCATAGGTTGATACCATGGATGAGCGAAGTTATATACTATTGTAATTATCTTGAATTTGGCATTATTTGCATGTTTTGACCTCATTTTATGCTCATTTTTGTATTTTATGTGCTCAACTGGTCGGCTAACAGTAAAGTGCCTAGAGATCCGTGAACTATGGTATGTTGCTTATATGTTGGCATATGCTTCGGTGTTATACCTCACCATATGCCGGATCACATGGTCACTTTGGCGTGGCACACGAGGCCTCACAAAATTAGGTCTCAAATTCATGAGTTGACTTGTGAAGCATGTCATGTACATAACCGGAGGGGCTTCGGAGCCAATGATGGGATATTCTTGGGCATGGACCTTTGGTCTATATCACCCTTGTATTTTACTTTCCGGTTTGAGACATGCATGGAGCATTTGGGTATTCGCCGTATGCATTTTTGAGTATATAATTGAATATTGGGCACTATGGTGTGTTTTGCCTGATTTTATTAGGTTGTGAGGTCATCCTCATGGGGCAGTTCTCCAAGCCCATTCGACTCCAAGTCCAACCAAGGTTATGTCAGGGTAGGGCATGGTCCTCAGTGCCACTCTAGGCCATGACACGCCACCTCCCCTATTGGGCTAGGATTTAGAGGCTTGGGAGTGAACACATTTTTGGGGTTTATGAAGTGACTTTTGACACATGGCATTTAGCCATCTTATTTGACTGGGTTCGGGGCATCATGTTGGTGAGTCAAGGGAAGGTCTTGAGTCCAGGGAATGAGGGGTCTATGGCCATGATTGGGTACGTTTCCATCTTTCCCCAACTTTGCTTGATATGTGTTCATATGCCAATTTCAGGGCTTTCTTCCTTGGTGCAATTCTTGTACATGCCCGCCACCGTGAGACAACCGGTGTGCTGAACGGAAGCCCGCAGTGTGGATTGGGTTATTGCTGTATTTGTTGGATCTGATTGCTGTTCAGGGTTGAAGGAGGATTGTATTTTCTATATTTTTGGATTTTGGACCCTGGATTTTGAGGAATGCAATCGTTGATCAGGAGCAAATCGGCAGGGGTTACAGGCGGAAGGGGCACAGCAGGGGCCGGTCCTGGTAGGGACCTTCTTTATATAGTCCCATTAACAGATAGGGCTGAATACAGGGCTAATTCATCATTCTGATGTTTTATAGCTAAGTCATGATTTGGTGTTTTTATAGTTAATTCAAGATTCCAAATGATCTGGTGTTTTTATAAGTCGCACATTCATGAGCGATCTTACAGACATTGACATACAAAGTGACATGGAGTGACATGCAGCATCTATACAGCACAATACTTACATCTGTTGCATTGTTTTGTCGTTACAACCATTTGTGTTTGTGTTCCATATGCTCATGCTGCTCTGCAGTGTGACCACGCTTTAGTCATGTCTCTGGGATTCATCATGTTGGACATCACTGTCAAATTGGATTGATTTGCAATTACTTCGTGCTGCAGGGTTGTTGCAGGTATACTGGTGCATTTTGACATTAGGAGAGAACAAACAGTTTGCAAAGCTGCAGGGTTAAAAAGTAGCACTCAAGCCAAACTCTGAGGCTACAGATTACAAATGTGGTCATACTCCTTGCCTTGCCGGCTGTCATCTCCTAATTCTTTGAAACTACTGCTGTGTGTAATCAACTCCAGTGACTCCTTTGAAGCTGCCGCCGTGCATCCACACTTGATCTGGGTCATTTCACGAAGATCCTGTTTGCCACCAGTTGCAGTGAGTCATTTGAGTCTGCCGTCGCGCATCCATCCTGGATTTGGGTCATTTCACGAAGATCGTGTTTGTGCCCAACACCAGTGGGTCGTTTGGGGTTGCCGTCAACGCGGCGAGCTTGATCACGGGGACCGACACCATGCTCGCCCCAAGAACCACGCCCCGCGGTAGGTAGGGGGGCCCATCACCCAACACAGGGTCCTCAGGGGCGTCCTCCGGCCGAGGGACCAAGTAAGGCAGAGATAACAGCGGCAACGGCGCATTCGCTAATCCGGCAGAGCAACAAAGCCAAATCAGGACATTAAATCCATACCAGAGGGGTCTGTGATGAAAAGGACAATACAGACCCATAGAACAAACAAAGGCGCATCAGCCTACATTCTAAAATCCAACGATTTGCAAATGAATCCGAACTACAATCCCTAGGTCCACGTCAGCCCTATCTGGTGCCATAGGACAATCCTAGGGTCCCATTTGGTTGGGTCCTGCTGATCTGCTGCACGCCCCTCCAAGTCAGAACCAGGGGCTGGGTCTGACTGACAACCCATAGCGACCAATGGCAGACCTGACATGCCTGGCAGGATCAGAACAGAAACCCAAAAACAGCACAAACACACTCATGCAACCAAAATTTTTTTTTTCCTGACAGCAAATCATGGGCAAAGCAGAACAAAAGCGCCGTGAATCCATTGCCTGGAGCATGTACAGCACTTGTGACAGAACCCTGCCTGCACTGGGGCTGTGCCTGACGCTGTCTTACTCTGTCCTGTTACCCAGAGATCCGAATTCTGACTTCAAGGGGAATTGGACTGCCTTGATGGCTTGATTGCCCCCAGCCGCACGCAGACCTGTACACAAGCAGACAGGGAGGAAAGTAGCACACCCCACTCTGTCAAACAGTCGGGAGGGTCGTGACACTCAGACCCCCCGCCCGCACTGCCCGGCTCCAGCCCCAGCAACTCCCAGGTAATGCAGTGGACATACAGAACAAGAGGGGAAGAAAGCAATAAATCTGGTCGGTGCGCTGGTCTTGCAGAGCCACACTGCCCTTTGGGCGGGGCCGAACTCCCCAACTACCTCCCAATGCTCAGAGCCCAACAACCTGCAGGGGGGCCGAGAACCTTGGTGGTCCCACCGTTCGTGTTTCCTTGTTTTTTGTTGATTTTCTTTTTTTGAGACAGTCATGCTGATCAGGACCCCAGGCACTGAGATCAGACTCGTAGGTCCAGGACCCTGTGATCCTGCGATCTGAGATCCTGCGATGATCTGATGACGCAGCTACTGCAAAAAAAATGCACCCAGGAACATGCCTGCCACTGTCGCAATCACGAATCCTCATAACTCATATATTGCCCTGGGCCTGAGACACAAAACAGAAGGAGGTAGGACAGAGGGGAAGGAAACAACACAATACTGCAACTCTGCAATGGTCGGTTGGGGGGGTCTCAAGATCTCAGATCAGCGGCAGGTCCCGTTAAAAAATAGGGAAAAAAATCAGAGCAAGTACTGTGCATCCGCAGCACCCCCCCCTCCCCGCCACTGCAGTTGGGAGTCCAGGACCTGTCGCCGTCCCTCACCTGACACCCTGTCCCATGTCTGGGGATGGACGTGTCGATTATGATCCTCCACGGTATCCTGCGACTATCGCCTCGACTAAGGTTTGGAATCGATTTTGGCGATTAATCGATTAATCGATTAATCGCCAATTATGGGCGATCCAAAAAAATTAATTGCAATCGATCGATTTTTTTGCTACCCGCCTTGAAATCCAATCGATTATTTTCAGCCGCGCCGCACAGGGGAGTCGCTGCTGCAGACGGCAAGGTTCAGACACACATGGCCAAGGATTAACAGTGCAAATGTGAGGTACTTTATAGAATTTGCAATGATTTCAATTTGAATTTAGTTTCATTAACATTGGTGGTTGAATTTTTCTGCCTGTTCTGCGTTTGCAGGGCGACACAAGAAGCAAGTGAAGAAGAAGGAGACCAAGAACAGGAGGGAAGAATATGAAGAGAGAAAGAACAGAAGAAGGAGCGGAAGAGACGAAGGAGATCAAAGAGACGTTAAGAAGAAGACAGAAGAAGATCGAGAAGCTGCAGAAGGGACGAAGACTGGGGAGTGCAGACAAAGAAGACGAAGGGGAAGTACAAGAGGAAGAAGGTGCTGTGAGTGTCACTTGAGTGTTCGCGCGTGCTTTGAGTGTCATTTGAGTGTCGGCGCGAGCTGTGAGTGTTATTTGAGTGTCAGCGCGTGCTGTGAGTGTCATTTGAGTGTCGGCGCGTGCTGTGAGTGTCATTTGAGTGTCAGCGCGTGCTGTGAGTGTCATTTGAGTTTCGGCGCGTGCTGTGAGTGTCATTTGAGTGTTTGCGCGTGCTGTGAGTGTCATTTGAGTGTCGGCGCGTGCTGTGAGTGTTTTTTGAGTGTCGGCGCGTGCTGTGAGTGTCGTTTGATTGTTCGTTGCGCTCGCTTCTGTTGTCTCGACAGTTTTGAGTGAGCCTTCGTTGTCCTTTATATGATCCTTTATGGTGGACTGAGTCAGTTTGCTGCTGCATCTCAGTGATGTCATTTGATTCTCAAAATTTCACTTCTGCACACAGGCTTCAAGTGACGCCAGGGACCTATTATGTGTGCTGCAGCACCTGTACAGAGACATGCGCTTGCTTTATTTTTTGCTGGTTGCTCACTCTTTGCCATTTTTGGCCATTTGCTGGTCAGCCTGGGGACAGGTGCCTTTGTGAGGCTGGAATTCCTGGGGCCTTGATCTCGAACGCAATGGTTTTCAAAAATATCTGAATCATTCTTTTTTCAAAGGAAACACAATGGTTTTTAAAAAAGTCTGAAACATTATTTTGTCAAAGAAAACATTGTGAGTCTACTTTTTCTAAAAAAGCACCAAGATGGGGCACAATAGAAGCAAGTAAACCATTAGAAGCAAACCGAAACAACATGTACAAGGAAAAAAATTGACAAACGATGTTCGTTTATTTTCATCGTTCGTTCGTTCGTTCGTTAATTTTCCCAAAAAAATTCACAAGCAACGTTTGTTGATCCCAACCCTGAACACAACAACTCAACGTTGCAAGGGTGAAATCACAGAGATACAAAATTTGCTGGAAAATCAAACAAATAATTGGCAATGAATTGGTTCTTTTGGGCAAAAAATCAGATTGAATCGGTTATTTTTAAGAAAATAATCGGAAAAACCGATTATTTTTGGTAAAATAATCTTTTAAAACTGGTTTTTTTTGGTGCAAGCCAATTCCGAACCTTAGCCTCGACGGTGTCCCCAGAGCCCCGGTTTCCCCCGTCCAGAGCCAAGACCAAAAAATAGCAAGACCATGCAGAGTTGTTACTGTACAATGTCTGAAATACGCAGATCCAGCCCCTTGGCTGAGTTAAAATCACGCCAGGGCTGGGCAACATGGTGAAAAAACGAAGAAGCAGGCTCCCACGTGGGCTTGTCATGGCCCTTCCACAGAACCTGCCACTTTCGATGCCTTTTTCTGCCCTTCCCAAACCACTGCACCTTCAGCACCTTATCCAGGACCCATTCCTCCTCCACATGGGCATGTGGGTTGTGCTTCTTGCCATAAAAATGAAAAGGCTCCCTCTTGCCCTGCGGTGCCACATCATATTTTAATCGGGTCGCCGGCAGCACCTGTGCGCTGTCAGGGGTGTCAATCTTGAATCTCGTACCGCTGACGACCTGGAGTACCTCACAGGGCCCCTGCCATAGGCGCTCGAGCTTGCTCTCCCCCGGCAATTTACCCACCCACACCGCATCTCCCACAGACAAGCTCAACTTGGGATGTTGTGCCTCAAAATCTTTTCGCGCAGCTTTATGCAGCTTATGAAGCCGTTTGCGAACCAGGGTATGCTCCTGCGAAACCCGTTCGAAAAACTGCAGGGCATCCTCAGGCCCCTGCCAATCCTCCATGGGGGGTGTGTCCCCGAACCCCGGGGGGTCACGCCCAAACACCAACCGATGGGGGGAGTAGGCAGTGACAGCCCCTGGCAGGTCATTCAGACCCCAGAGCGCCATCGGCAGCGCCTCAACCCAATTACCCGGGCGCTCCTCCAGAAAACGCCTAAGGGCATTGACTACCGACTTTACCGCCACCTCCGCTCTCCCGTTGCTCTGCGGCCTATAGATCACCCCCTGATGCTGCTCGATTGCGCTTTGAGCACAGAGAGTTTTGAAAAACTCGGAGGTAATCAAGTGATCATTGTCCAAAAAAATCTCACGCGGAATCCCCATGAAAAAAACACAGCGCTCCAGAAAAATGCGCACCAATTTGGCAGCATCCAGCCACTTCTTCCGGGTGGGGATGGCTATAATATAGCCACTGAGCCTACACACAACTATCAGAGCGGATTAAAAATTCTGTCCGTCCACCTTGACAGAATCTAACTCCCCAAAATCCATGGCAAGACTTGAGAAAGGAGTGGAAGGAATGGGAAAGTGCTCCAGTGTATCAGCGCTGGACCTGTTCGGCGCTTTGCATGACTGGCACACTGGACATTGGGCAATGACCTCAGCAATCAGCTTTTTTTGGAGAGAAGGGGAATAAAAAAAAAAGCAGCGGCGACACAACACATCCAGCTTGCACTGGCCCGGATGGCTGTACGCATGCATAGCAGCAATAGCAGCTCGTACCAAGCACTTGGGCACCACCAGCTTTCCTTTACACCTAATCTTCCCTTTATACAAGGCGCAGTTTCGTACATACTCGCCTTTTTGCAACTGCTTATATGCAGAAGACCACTGAGAGTCCTGACTGTATGCATCTGCCCAACTGTCGAAAAGAACAGCAACAGGAGGAGTGGAAACATCCTCATACTTCGCCGCAGGATTCCCGGCGCGATCCGATGGCTGTCGACCGCGAGTACTCTTCCGGCGGTGAACGCGAATCCGCATCTGTGTAAGGGCAGAAATGGAAGCAACAGACTCAGGGGCAGCAGGAAATTCAGCCAAAACACTGGGGTCTGGGGCCGACATAGCCCGAAGCTGAAAAAGGGCCTCATAGCTCCAACACTGATGTCGCAGCCTGCCACACACAGACTGTATCCTGACATCCGCACCTGCCTGAAGCTGTGCTATAGTTGTCGAATCGTGTGCCCTTGGCCCACCGGGCCCTAAAAAAACATCAGTCCCCAGATATGCGAAAGGCAAAAAGGAAGAGTCCTGCTGATCATCGGCTGCTAATTCCCTCCCCACCAGAGCCAATATTCCCCGCGCCCGATCAGCATGCTCCTGGGCCACAAGGCAGGATATTTGATTCGACAGGGTGTGGTCCTCCAACCACTTTTCATCGTGAATGTCGCGTTGGAACCCCAGCCAAATCCTCCTCCCTCCCATGCATGCAGGCGTCAGGGGCATGCTCGCACGCCGGATCGGCCCAGTGGCTCATGGTGTCCGCCCCCACATTATCCTCCCCCTTCTTATATTAGGTGGATCCACCTCGAGGTGAAATTTGGAGAGGAACTCATGCCACCGCCCTCTGCGGCCCACAGGGCCGCTGACGGACCCGAGGTCCTCGCGGAACTTATGGATTAGAGCCCGATGGTCTGTGCTGGCCCTGACAGTCACCCCAGACTGAATCCAGCTACGGAATCGGTGGGGCGCAGCCACAAGGGCATACGTCTCCTTCTCCCACACCGACCACCCCCGCTGGCCCTGTATCCCCTTCCCTTGCAGCTTGCGCCTGAAAAAGGCTACACGCCGCAGAAGGCCTTCTTTGTCGTGCTGAGTCAATACTGCGCCAACCGCAAAATCGGAGGCATCAGTGTCCAGAGAAAAAGGCTTTGCAGGATCAGGGATCTGGAGCATGGCCTCCTGAATTAGAGACTCCTTGATCTGATGGAAGGCATGCCTCATTGCCTCACTCCATGTAATCTTATGATGCTTACCACTCTTATCCCCCTTTTTCTTATTACTCTCCAGACCCGTCAGTGCCTCAGAGAGTATTGCTGCATGCATAGCATAGTTTTTCCTGTACATCGCATACCATTGCGTCAGCCCGAGGCATGCTTTTAAATGAGTGGGCGTGACGATATGCGTGTGATCCCAGCGCTCATTGGCCTCGCGTTTGTCCGGCGCGGAAAAGCGAATGCCATGCTGCAAGATATGGCCACAGAATTTTACTCGCGTTTGGAACAAGAACATTTTCTCACGTTTCACAGAGAGTTTATAACGACGAAAAATGTCAAAAACACGCCGCAAATCAGTATCATGCGCTTGCAGCACGTCGAACGCCACTTCAGTTACCGTCCCTGACGGATTCTGGGGGTCTCGGGGTACCTCCTTCACTGTCGGGGGGGGGCCTGGGGTGCCTGCCAGCACATCGTCGATGTACGGCTTCGCACTGATGCACTTATCCTGTTCCACACACCACTGTACCATACGCTGGTACTGGGCTGGGGCTGTTTTCAGCCCCATGGGGAGCACGAGCCATTCATAGACTCCCCATGGGCTGATAAACGCCGTATATTTCCGAGAGGACTCGGCTAACGGCATTTGATGAAAACAGTCTTCAACGTCAAAAATTGACCAGATGACGTTTTTGCCTTCCTCTGAAATTTTGTCCTCTATATACGGCAAGGGGAAAGTAAAATCTTTGATTTGCGAGTTTAGGTGGCGGTACTCTATCACTAACCGCCACTTCCCTCCCGGCTTGGGGACTACACAGGCCCGGCTAATCCATTGTGGATCTACCGCCTCTTGTAGCATGCCCCGGGACTGAAATTTGTCCAAAAGCGCTTTAAATGCTGCAGCCCGCAACCCAACACAGCGGTACGGTACCACTTTCGGTGGCTGTGCATCTGGTTTTTCAATTATCGTCGCGACACCATCAGGACCACGATACGGGGCCTCCGTGTGTGGCTTAAACATCAAAACATCCTCATATTCCTGCTCAAGCTTCTCTCGAAAAACCCGGCAACGAGGGTCCTCCTGATCTGCCTCCATGAGTGACCTGATGTCGCGGTTAAATCGCGAGTCATTCCAGCCTCGCAGGGACTGACGATGGCGTCTGGGGGCTTGGTGATGTGGCTCGGGATCCTGTGCATGAAAAAGCACCAGGCGCCAACCATCAGAACTGTGTACGGGGGTGCCTTTTGACGATTCAAATATTTTTTTCTCAGGTGGAATATCCCACCAATCCAAAGACAACTCCCCCAAGGCCCAGAACCAGGCCTCCTCCCTCTTTACCGGCACAAGGATGACCCCGCGTGCCCCATCGAGGAGGATTTTATCCACTGTGCGCGTGTAACAGTGCTGCGGTGGGCATAAGAACATCATATCTGTGCCCAAACACTGTTCGAAGGCATCCTGCTGACGCCCCCAAGACTTTACACGTGGGCCAGGCATGGGACGTCGTCCCGCTGCGAATGCGTCAACCCACTTCGTTTTCTCAGGCTCACCTGACCATGTCCTGACGTCACTCAAAAAATCGGAAGACACAGACAGCCCCTTGGAGTTCTCCCTGAGGCTCTTTCGGACTCCAGCTATCTTACGTGCTGGACGCCATGGGGCCTGACAACTGGAGGCATCAGGGGACATCTCAGGTTTTGGCCAAACCCAGCGCATCATCAAGGTCCTCTGACGTGGCCTCCGTAGAGGAACCTGATGCGCGCCCTCGAGAAAAAACCCACCCCCCACATAACTGGTCAGGGGCAAGTCGCCCGTTCCCTGAGACGTAGAGCGCCTTGGCAGCCCCTGCTGCATAGGTACCCATTCCTGGCCTCCGTGTGGGATTACTCCAACTACAACATGCATAAAATCCCTCTTTAAAGATCCCTGTCGATCCGCGCAGGCGCCGCCGCCAGATCGCCAGATTCACCAAAACCCGAATTCACCATTCCTTTTCACAAGCTAAAGACCACAAATTCAAGATGCCACAGTAATTACGCGTGGCTGAATTATGCCAGCAGTCGAAACTTCGCAATTTCCAAGCCGTGCGGACGAACCGCATACCACGCTACAGAAAGCATTACTGTCCCTCATCTCCAACAGACATGACTCACTCTCCGATGCAGTCACCTCACCGCAACAAGCAAGCCAAGCAACGCTACCGGAAACTTTTACTAATGCATTAGCTGTTCCAAAGAATCCAGCGCCTGGAAGACATCATCTACTGCCAGCTGATGCCGACAGCCGCCAGCTCCTCGAACATTTGAACCTGATATCCGTCCTGTTGACACCAGTTCACCGAAGGCCAATGTGCCACTTTCACAGATTCGGAACGTGCCGCTTTGGCAGTAAGTGTTACTACAACCACTCGCAGCCAACGCCGGAAACTGCTGTAAACTCAACAGTCACGGCGTCAAAAAGCTGTTCTCATGTGAATGTCGCAACGCCTGTTCAATCTCACCGAACCCGAGCCTACGTCTTTCACACTACACAGCACTCCATCGAAACTCACTTACCGCCTACATGTCCCGTACCGACTCAGTTTTCTTGCCGTGCAATTTTATTTGACACACAGATCTCATGGACTTCCCAAACCTGCATGCCGCCCAAGCAGCCGTCACGGCAACACCAAAATCCAGAACATCGAAGTACCACTCCGAACCACCTACCGCGAAGAACGAGAGCAACCATTTACCAAGCCAGCCAAGCGTATGTTGAAGCACTGCACCATCCCCTGCGGCCCCGATGCAATCAGTCCACCGATGCCACAAAGAACTCAAGATTTAAGAGCCACACCGTCTGGGAACTGCTAACCGATGAAGGAAGCAGTTAATCGTGCGAAGAAGAAGACGAAGATTGGTCCACTGTCACAAAGCCAATAACATAGCCACCAAACCGTCATCCCGTCCCCAAAGCTTCGCCCCATCGCTGTGTGGAGTGCTACCGAAAGTGGACACTTGAGGAAAGCACGGAACATTGGTACCGAGATAAAGGATGGCCGATCCCTAAAAGATGTCAACCCTGCCGAAACCTACGCAAAAACCGATCATCCTGCAACACTTCGAAGGCGCCGCAGCCTTTCCACATACACCGAGTGTCGCTTGGTGGCAAAAAGGGACGGACAACTCCGAAAGGAGACGATCGCCCGGCAGAGAAACAAGAACATCACCTAACACTTATTTCCCCGCCGACGCCGTCAAGTTCTCAAACCCCGAGCCCACCACAAGGACGCTTCAGGGATGACACGGAAGGCTCTGATGTACCAGCTTCACCCATTCAACAAGAACTGCAGCTTTACTGGAACGACAACACCGCAGTCTACGATACGCCTGCAGAACAGGAGTCCCTGCTAAGCTGTAAGGATTCAGCCTACCGGCAACCTCTCTCTGAAATTTTATCAACCATTTTCCGAACACACCTTTTCACAAATGAGACGTGGCACATAAATGCCCGTCCTGCTGTTTTATTCCCATATATATCTGCCGACTCAGGAACCAAGGTTGAAGGGACAGCCCCTGAAACCTCGCCACACACAACCCATCCAATACTCTCAGCGAGATCACGATGCAATTCAGACTCAGATAGTGAGCTCCCAGACCTACAGTCTAGCTCCAGTGATGACTCTGACGCTCAGTCAGCCACACACACTGGCACCAGATCAGACTCACTAGAGTCATTCAATCTTCCGGACCTGGCAACCAATTCACTCCCAAACTGGGACAGTCAATGCAGCCCAGAAGTCTTGAATGCTGATCAGACGAACAAATATGCCATACTTGCAACGCTCTGCACTGCGCACGATCTGGTAGCCATTCAAGGGCTATACAGACTCTATGAAGAACTGCCTTGGTTTCCCAGAGGAAAGGACCTCTCCAGTGATTCGCTGTTTGATATTTTGTTTGACTCTTCTTTGCATACCCCAAGCCTGATTAAGTACCTCAAGAGCAGCAAGGTACCACACACCATTGTGGAAATGTGTATTAAGATCAGAGCAACTGATACGTTCCCAAAAACGCAGGCTGTCTATCATGAGCTCATTGAGAAAAAACAATGGGATACATTTCGCACTGACGCATACACCGTGCTGCAGGACTAGCAGTCTGTACCACAGTAACAGGCCAGCAGTGAACAGTAGAGTACAGCTGAGCAGTGGGACACCCACAGCAAAGCCGGAAAAACTGAAGTAGCTGATTCAGGGAATGACACTCATTTTATTTTCTTTTGCTATTTTATTTTCTTTTTCCGCTCTACGCTGGACTCTTTTGTAAGGGCCTGCTTATGCAAATTTTGGTGTACATCTCTGCTTAACTATTTTTTACACCTCCTGGAACAGGTGGGCTGACAACCACAAGTAGCTGAAACTGACTAACAGGAGTAAGTGAAAGCGGATACAACACCACCTTCATTGTTCATACTTGTGATTGGTGCTTGTAGATAGAGTTACTTAGTTTTCTGAGTGACCCTACACCAAATGAACACGTGACTGCAAACAATACCTTGTAAGCCAGCACAGACGGAGCCCCCTAACACCCCAGGGGTAACGCGGGGATGCACAGAGCAAAAACACTGGTCAGGGGCTCCAGAAAAATCATCAGAGTGCACCGACTCCGCGTCAGAGATCCCCTACGATTCCCCATCACTATCAGTCATGCTGCAGGCCTCACATGCCCGTAATTGAACCTCCCCATGAGACCCACTGGGGGGGGTATTTTCTTCGAACGAACTTCAGTCCTCGAATGAAGATTCTGATCTTCGCACGAAGATTCGAATTCGAAGATTGTATTTGCTTTAATCGAAATCCAATTAAATCCAAGCTGCTGGGGGGAATTGCCGCAGAAGCGCAGCAGCAGCAGCGCGCGCACCAGATTGACAGGCGATTGTCGCAGATTTGTGCCAGATAGACGGGTTTTTGGTTTTTCTAATTGATTTGTTGTATTTCTTAAGGGTGTCACTGTTTGACCCATGGTGCAACTTGGAATTACCCTCAAAAACGCGGTGGGCACGACGAATGCTTATAGCCAGGACGTTGAGGACGGGCCTGTGCAACTTTTCCCCTCCTCCGGCCTGGGACGCCAGCTTTTACATTCGATCTACACACGAGTCAACCCAGGCGCTGACAAGCAGAGATTGAATAAACTTCTACGGTTGCGCAGCGATGCTCAATGCTCGCCTGAAGAAGCAGTCACTTTGCTTCTCGATTTGGGAATCCCTAGAAGCCGCCTTCGGGTTCTATCGCGCTTTATTTCCAAGCGTGCTGAGGTATGGTACAAACAGACAGGCCTAAGGTTTGGGAAACCAATGCCAGGCCGCCGGAGAGTCAACTTGGCTTGGAAAAGGATGAAGGAGCCCTTGCACCTTGTTGGCCACATCGACAAGAAAACTGGCATTCTAAATGTCTCCTGGCCGTTTGATCACTGGATCAACTACGTTTTCACGCAGCCTTGCCTGTATGAAACTCTACAGCCCAGCAAAGATGGGTTGGTTTTCACTGTGAGTGGCGATGGTTATCCTGTAGCGGGTGTAAGCTGGACTCAGCTTACCATTCGCATCCGAAATCATGAGTATCTAGCCCGCATTGCAGCACACATTTGGGTTTTAGAGCTGGCATAGTGTGGTGACTCCAATCTGAAGGATTTGCGCCGGGTCTGGAAAAAGAATCTGAGGGTGTGTTATTTCTTCGAAAATTGCCTTGGTTCGAACCTTCGAAAGTTCGAACGAAGCTTTTTCTTCGAACGAACGTGTTTCTCGAACAACATTTTGATTGCGCTTTGCACGCTACTAGGTCTTGCAGCGGATCATAACTACGCGATCCGTCGTCGTGAAGGGCGCACACTGTGCGGCAAGTGTTATGCTGGGCGGAGATTTACCGTTTTTGAAGAATTTTTTTGGGACTTACTGAGCATTGGTATATACCTGCAATGGGTTTGGCATTGCCCCCATAACACTGATTTAGCCTTGTAGCTATTAGGAATTCAGTGTAGGGCGCTATATAGTAAATTGGTTGCATTTTGTATGTGCAAGAGTGCATAGGTGTGATTTTGTAGGCACACATTAGGATTTGCCTATAGGAGAAACCCATGTGTGCATGTGCAATGCTGCATGATACTCAATTCTTGATTGAGTTTGAATGATATTTCTACTTCTACTTTTATAGGTTTGAAACCTATGTTGCAGGATTGCAAATAAATCACTCCGTGAGAGCATATTCAAGATTCCACTAATTCAAGACTTGAGAAGTGCTACCAGGGATCTGAGGGTTTGTGTTCTCTGCCAAGTACACCAAGAAAACATAGGTTTTTGGGAAATACGGCCCATTATTGGAGATTATTGTTCAGATTGAACCAGTTGCAGGATTGACAAATTTGGGGTTATTTACTACCGTATTACAATACCGTCAGTTCACAACTTGGGCCTTTGGAACCCTCTCAAGAGGCGGTATGTAGGCTGTCACCGGCGCAGAACGCGCACCGGTGATGCGTCCCAACTTGGTAAGACCCCTGTCTGCAAGGGAGCTCGTGGCTGCGCTTCGAAACCTTTGCTTCAAGTACCACGACACCATGCCATTATTTGTGTTCTTCATATGCTTATGCGAATTGGTGCTTTGCTTGGGGAATACTTGGAAAGGCTATGCTTGTCCGCCAGCAGGGAAGCACGCAACGCTATCAATAACATGCTGAAGATTGCTCTGTGTGGTTGGCAGCTAGGTGGAACTTGTAGACCTGATGGACAAGAAACGAAGCGTTTTTTTTTATATGGGATGGTATTGCTCATGTTTTGGGGTTGGTCAACGGGCACTCGGGTAACCAGGCTGTCATGAGGTTGCGGGATGTGATGCAACGGCTCTATCGCACCTATCAGCGCATCGACATTGACCTTCCAGCGGACTGTCGGCAGGCGGCCTGCAAATTTCGCGACCAATGTTTGCCCGATACCCGTTCTCATTATCTGATAATCTTGGAGTTTGATGTGCCCAGAACCCTAGAGGCGATAGCACCTTACGGGCTTGGGATGTACTGCCAGGACCTGGCTGAAACCACGAATGCCAAGCTAAAGGATTTCTACTTGCGGTTCACAAACAGAGGGGGCAGCACCACAGATGACTACCAGCTCTCTGCTCTGCTACAAACCATGGAACATGCCTTCTTGTACACGCACTCCCACATTGTAGCTCACGGTGCAACGCGCCCGATCTCTTGCCCAAACGCTGCATTGTTTGAATCTTTAATAGACGATGCCGCTCAATGGTTCTGACAAAGGAAGACAAGGCCGATGTCGCAAGACTGGTGGCGGTATGTGTTATTCTCCAAGCCCTGCAGGCATGCGTTGTAGTCCTTCGAATTTAGTCTTCGTTCGAATCTTCGAATCCTCGAACGAACTCTCGTTCGAAGATTTTTCTTCGTTCGAATATTCGAATCTTCGTTCGAAGATATTTTTCGAATCTTTCGCGCTGTGCTCAGGAGTTGCTTCAGGCGCACCCAACTTCTGCCCCAGCGTCAAGATCATCCCCAGGAACACCCTCCCAGAGTACTACACAACTGGCCCAGCACCCGACGCCGCAGCGTGCAGCGGATTAGGAGCCGTCACCATCCCCTTCTCGCCGTTTGGATGACGCGCTAGATTTTGGATCCCAGGATTCAGAAGAATATGATCCGGATTATGTGGTGGTGAACGAAGTGTTCGATGTGAGCGCTGAGTTCGACAATTGCCGCCAGGTTTTCGTAGAATCCGGAGTCACCCGCCCCTACCTTGACCTCATTCTATGGACATCTGTACCCAATCCCCATACGCCAATTTTCGGGGACCCGAAGTACGCTTGGCTTACGCCCCTGTCAACATATGGCCGCTGTTTTGGAAAGTGTTTGTCAGCCGATTGCAATTATGTTGCTCTGAACAGGGACATGCCTTGTGCACTGGTTGCCCGCGCCTTCCCTTTCGCTGTTCCCAATAAAAAAGGAACCCCAACCCCAATTATACGTCTCTTGGCATCGGTTTGCCTGCCTACAGCGCCGTGGAGAGCTGGCGTGAAGACCGTACCGTAATGCTCAGATTCCTGAGGGAGGAGCCCCCAGGGTCGGGAAATTGTACATCAACGGGCCGCTTGAAAGGCGTCAAGGTCACCGCTCCGGCGCGGGGTGGTGGTGAGGCAGCCCAGTCGGACGAAGGAGTGCAGCAAGCCGAGGCAGTACAACAAGTGCAAAGCACAACACCGCTGAAGTGGCAGACAGTGCTGCAGGCAGCAGTGGCAGCAGGAGTGCAACATGGCTACATGGGAGGGGACATTCCTGAATGGGAGGTACCGCATTTACCTTGTAGCTGAGCGCTTTTGACCTTGCATGCGTCCTGTACGTTATTCTTCGAAAACCATTCTTCGTTCGAAGAGAAAAACGTTCGTTCGAACATTCGAATCTTCGAAAGAAGATTGTATTCGAAGCCTTTTACCGTTCCACTGCCCACAGGTTGCAGCAACGCAAACCAGCGCCGTTGGCGTCAGGTGGAAACCTCAGCTACCAAGTCGGGGCATTGAGACGACTGTGACTGCCGGAAGCCTGCTGAACGACCTGCTGACCAAGCCTGCGTGAGCACTGACTGTCCTTGGAGCCCTCCAAAACCATGAAGAAGGTCGAAGAAAGGTTAAGTCGTTGCCAACATGGGTGAATCTCCGCCAGGGTGGTTCCACGTTGCATCCCCCTGAAGCAACCGAAAAAAAAGCGTCGACGACCAGTGCTGGCGTGCGGGGCAAAGATCCACAACCCGTTGTGTCCGGACGACGGGTAAAGAACCTTGCCGAGATTCTCTCGTCTTACAGGAAGACAAAGAAGCGAAAGAAGAGACCACGAGCAAGGCCAGCGGCTAAGCAACCTCTGAAAAAGAAGGCAAAGCTGCTGCCGGGTGAGAGTTCGGAGAGTTCGGAGTTCGAAGAGACTGAAGAAGATGAGGAGGAGGAGCCGCCTTCCGGAGATGATGACGATGAAGACGAAATTCAGGAGACACAGGTTCCAGACCGAGGGGCACTGCCGTGGGCATGGCTTCCCCTCCAACAAGAGGATCAGTGGGGAGCGTGGAGAGGAGTGCCGATTCGGAATTGGCGCCCCTGGCGAATGGAGATACCCAGAGACATCCTGCAGCAGAAGACCAAACCCGGCTGTGCCGGTACAATCTATTGGGTCCCTGCAGACTACAAGTCTGCCGTGTGGCATTCCGTGGGGGAGTATTATGTCGCGGCTCAAAGCTACGCAACGGAGGAGGAGTGCAAAAACGCGGCGGCAGTGGCGTCGGCCACCGGTGGCGTGCCAGCTCCAAGTGCGAGGAAGAAGCAAGTGAAGGCAAAGAGGCCAAAGAAAAAGAGGAAGACGCCAACGAAGAGTGGTGGCAAGCAGGAAGAAGAAGATGCCGGAGAGGGAGACAAAGAGGATACCGAAAAGAAAGACGAGGTTGCAGTACAAGTGTCAGGCAGTGAGTCGTGAGCCAGGACTGAGAAAGCTACATAGGACAGGGACACTGGTGGTTGTGCGGTTCTGTTGTTGCCTGCAGGCCTGCATGTGCATTTGTAAACGCCGCATCGTTTTCTTCAAAAAATATCTTCGTTCGAACATTCGAAGGTTCGTTCGAAGAAAAATCCTCCACATTTCGAAAACACATTTTCAGGGCATTTAGGTGGTTGCAGGCTGAATCGAAAGAACCAAACCCTCAAAAATAACTGTGTTGAGCATTTTAGCACAACGTTTGCAGCAAAACAGCCACCCCAAAGGCGTTCGAACAGTTCAAAAATTTTCTTCGTTCGAAGAAAATACCCCAAGCGGTGGGTCTCATGGGCCATAGGGTGAGCCGTGTCTGCAAAACTTTGGCTGACCAATTCAGGACGTCTGTCAATCTCACTTGCAGTCAAGGCGCATAATTCGATGCATGGACACTGGAGCCTGGTAAGTGAAGGCTCCTTCTCAGTAATTCCTGTGGAGCGGACCTGTGCACTCTGGTCCGTTTCTCCCGACATGCAAAAATCACAGATATGCTTGTCACAGGTGCAGAACCCCTGCCCTGCCACAGCAGCAACTTTTTTTCATCAGACTCCTGCGGTGACTCAAAAGCCTGTCGTAACTGCGGCTGCAGGCTCTGCATCAGGGCTTCATGGCTGCACGGACAGGGCTGCCCCCCCCCCTGGCTGTAAAGCCCTGACTCCGGGCCTCAGAGGTGGATGCCATGCGTCCGTACGACCTGCCCGCAGGCATTGATGCTTACATGCACACCTGGCGGCACATCCACAGTGGAACGTTTCGCCATTATTGGAACTCAGTCGCCGGGCTCTGGATATACCTGAAAGCAGGCATGCCGTTCCGATGGTGACACACGAAGGTAGCCAGAACACAGCAAAAACAGAAAGCAGAGCAAAGCAGCCAGCCTGAAAAAATTGCAGAGGGGAGGAAGGCACACTGATGCCCCCCCCCCCCACCTGCCGGAGTCGTAGTCAGGACTTGTGGGGAATCTACAAGGGCCCAACATTTACCCGTCCCACAAGTTACGTTATTTGACCTGAGCTGCTCTCTGTCACTCTGAAATCTGTTCATGTCAACAGTGATGCTCTCCCGTGGTATTATACAAGACTCCAGGGGGCACGGCACCAACTGATAAGCAACCAGGAATGGCCATGCCAAAATGAGGTCATTTGCCACTCCTGCTTCATAGACGAATGTCCGGGGCAGTGACACAAGAGTCCCCCAAGGCTGTCACAGATAGGCAGCGACACTGTCACTGATGTCCCAAGTTTGCCCCCTGTCACTCCCCCAGAGTTGACCGACGACAAGCGCAATGGATGCCTCGCCGTCTCCAGAGTCGCCTGTGGAAAAAACTTACGAGGGGTAACAGCAAAAATGGAACACCCTGTGTCAATCAGCGCCAAGACTTGGTGCTCAGCGCTGCCAGAAAATCTGACAGTGACTAACACTGTGATCTCGGCCTTAACAGATCGGACCATCCTGGCCATTGTCCGCCTCAGCCGCCAAACCCGTGCCCTACTCAGGACACGACCCAGCTGAAGCGTGCAACAGCCCGGGACTTGGCCTTTGGGCGGGGACGCCACGGTTACTCCCCCACACCCTTAGCCCTTGCCCCCACCCCTCTCAGACTGATCCTTGCCTGAAGGGTCCGACTTCTTCTTAGAGGGGCAATCCTTTTGTAGGTGTCCCCTCTTAGCACACTTGTGGCATTGACGTCCCTCGCCCCCAGAATCTGCACCACCCCCCTGTTTTTTCTCCTCAGGGTGTCCGCGCGGGTCCTGTGAGCACCGGGTGCCCTTGGGATGTCTGTCCTTACCGCAGTGAATGCACTTGCGTTGCTTCCACCTGTCAAGCATTTGCTTTTTTCGTTGCGGGAACTGCTGCAACACCTTCTGCAGCCAATCGCACTTCTCAGGATATTTCAACTAGCAATTATCACTGGAGTGATGTCCCTGGCAGTGCGTGCATTGAGGCCAGTCGTGCTGGTAGCCCTTTTTGTTTGGGTACCCTGGTGCTGATCTGGTTCCGCGAGGTCCGCCACCCTTACCACCCTCAATCCTGTTTACAGAAGAGGTACCCTGGCGGTAATCGTGAATGGCATCAACCCTCCGAGTGGTCAGCAACTTAGGGAAAATAAAATCATGGGCTTCAATGTACGTGTACTCACGTCCTCGAAGCTCCTCTTCTTCGACCAAGTCTTTCAGGGGTTCTTCATACCGGCCCCCCGCCCTGCTAAGTGCTCGTGTGTATCGCTTTTTGGCGTGGCGATTGGTGACCTCCCCCACCTTAGCCAACTTGACGAACCAGGAAGTGAACCACCTCCTATAGGAAAGGACATCGTCCCCATCAGGAGTACTATCCGCCCAATTGTCCTCAACAACATCCGGATTAACCAAGTCCTTCCCTTCTGCACTCAGGATACCCCAGATGTCCTTGTATGACCACCCGAGGTAGATCATATATTCCAAAAAACAGTGGGCCTCTTTTTCAGGAATGGCAGACAAAAGAACAATAGCTTGGACATCCGAATGGAGGGCACTACCAAAAAGATCTAACCACCAATTCCAATCAACGGAAAAATTCGCCAACAGAGCATAGTCCCCATTCCAAGTCGGCCGTTTCATGAACCTGTGCATACTTTTATGAGTCTCATGATCAAGAAACTTAAACTCCTTATCATCCCCCGTCCCCGCAAAAAGTCCCCGACTGGTGGCACTTACTCGACCCCTCACAGCGTCATCATCTGGGCAGTCCTCCAGGGACTCTAATAAAGAGAAAATTGCACGTGTTTGTTGGACCTTGTCCTTTTGGGTGTCAAAAGCCATGGTATCCGTCCGACCCGGCATTGGTTGGATGGGTGCCGCCGATCCGCGCTTAAGGGGAGATGCCGTTACCGTCGCCAAACCTGTGAGCGGTTTAACCCGTGGCTCTCCGAACGCAGCGTCCCTGCCCCTTAGTAGGTCCATGCGCCCTGCGCCCGTCAACGGAGACTTGAGGACGCTGTCAACTGCCGCTGTTGAAGTGACTGCGGCTGTGGTTTCCTCACACTCAACCTCATCGTCAGCAAAGGAAATTCCTTTTCCTACATTGTCATGTGAGCATGCACCAACTTTGGTTGTTTCATTCATACCATGGTCCTCATCGTCCACGGATGGTCCCCGCGACTCCAAGTCTACTGAAAGGCAAGATTTGTTAACCTGGCACCTGAGTGTGCGCACGCTCTCACCCAACGCATCCACATCCTCTACCAAGTTGGGCAAATCAATGTCCACCCATTCATCATGCAAGGCCTCAATTTTGTTTCACACTCACCAACTCGTTCTTCCCATGAAAGAATTCGCGCACGCACGTCACCATATGACGTCCCATACGATTGAAGGAGCAACAATTGCTGTGCACACGTACGGAATTTGTCTTCCATGGTGTCGCCTATCATCTCCGATGAAGGCACCAATTGTTCAATGAAATGCGTCAACAATTCGCCATTTTTTTCAAAGCCCCAACAAGGTCATGCAGTTTGGCATCAATGCATGCACGCCATTGTGTGTCGAGCGACGTCAAATCGCTCGCGACTGAAACTTGATGTGCCTCAAACTTCTTTAGCAATTCGTGCATGGCGAACCGCTCATCTACTCCAACCGTGGGTAGTGGGCTACTCGTAGAGCTCGTTCGTTCGGCCGTAGCCGCCTCGACCTTAATTCCTCTTATTTTGAGACCATCCACGTCCACAACAACACGTTGCAAATCCCTTTTTACCTCATGCACCATGTCATGCATCTCCTCATTGCGAGTGCAAACCTTGCGGATTCTCAAATTCGCGGGTAATGGTTCCAAACTTCTCTTCATTCTGTTTTGCACCCGCTTCAATGGCTAAATGACAAGATGCATCGTCGCACGAATCGACGATCATTGTTTTGACTCGTGATTCAAAATCATCAATGCGGCACGTCACCTAATGCAATAAACTTGACTCTTTTGTTGCAAAAGGCTCACATCCCGTGACAATGTGTCTACGAGCCGCCTCGATTGCCTTACGTTCAATTTTCTCACATGACTCATGTACAAACATCTTAACAAAAGAAGTTAACTCATGCACACTTGAATCAATTCGTTGATTGCACACACGCTTGAAATCATTCATGCAAGAATCAAAATGTCGGTGTTGTTCATGCAATAAGGGCCCGACAATATCATGAATTGAAGATGCATGTGATTGAAGATGATTCTCCACATGTGATGGAGTTTGCGAAGCAAGCACGGAAACACTTGTTCGACAATATTGTTCCGTTCCCTTAATTCGTGCCTCCAAAACATCTTTACTCGCCAAATGTTGTTGGATGTGCTCTTGTTGTTGGCCGAATTGGCCATGCAATTGAGTCACTTGGCCACGGACGCTCTCAATTTTTTGCGTTGCTGAAGTGTACATTTGTTCTACTCCTTGCACGGAGGCGGCATGCACCTCCTTGTGAACAAAATATTGTTGTGAATACTCTTGATGTTGTTTGAGGTGTTGCTCAAGACACTCAATACGTTGCAAACGCTCCTCATGTCCTTGCAACACTCGACTCATGTCTCCTTGGAGTCTCTCACATTTGTTGCTGGCATTGATAATTGTATTGATATCCCCATGGCATTGTTGGAAATACCCATGCACTTGTGTCAATTGTGCAATGAGTGTATCTACCGTGTTGTTGAGCTCCTCCATCATTTGTTGAGGAGCTTGTGGCTCACGTGTGAGCGGGCGCCACCTTTCGAATATGCAACCGCCGTCTTCAATCCTAATATGTTCATGGCGAGCCTGTAACCGCTGCATAGTGGTTGATCTTTCTTGTGATTGCGAAGCCTGCAGCCTTGATGCCCCAGGGGTCGTAACGCCCGACACTGCCCCTGATATCTTCGAACCCAACTGACCCTCTTCAGACCCATATTCAGCCTCTTGGAGCGACATATGCGAAGCACTTGTAAGTCCTTTGAACTCCATGGTGAGATATGAAGAGTACGAAAACCCGGTCTACAAAATGGAGCAGACATAGAATCTCAATGCGCATTCATCGCAATTAATGACACATCGTGCAATCATTCGAAATAATTTAAATAAATCCGATTGGGAAATCACGAAAGACAAATGCGACTCGACGCGCGCTCACAGGCGACATCTGGCGGCGAACGAAAACATGAAACAGAACGGAAAATTTACTGCACTAATGTACATCTGAGAATCATTGGAATTCTGATCACATCAGTGTATAATTGAGTGCTGTCACTGCTGCCGTTACACTCCCCCTCTGAAAAAATACGTCAGTATGTCAGGCTGGGTCAAGTGAAGTGAACGAAACGGCGAAAGTGACCAAAAACTGCCTAATCTAAGGCAAAATGAGTGAAATTGAGCTGAATCGAGCAAAATTGTGCTGAGATCTGTGCTTCGCGATGGCCATCGACTTGAATGAAACGTATAGGTACCTTAGGGCACACAGAAAAAGTTTCGTTCAAGCTCGAAAATCCGAAAATTGAAAGTCTGAGTGAAGAATGTACATGATGATCCATGATCCATGATGCATGATGCAATCAGGATCTGACATTCCACTGCCAGAAAACCGAAAACGAACGTCGCCACGTCGTCGAGCGTCAAAAAAATAGGGTATCCCTTCATGGAGTCCAAGATATGTGAAACTGGCTGGTGTCATTTGTAGCCATGAGACCAGATGCCAGGTTATGGTACAAAATGTGCCTGAATTGAGACCAAAATCAGTGAATCGCGCATGGATTCAGGGTGGCGAAACTCACCGCAAGCCAAAATAGGTCCAATTCAATGTCGAAAGACACTGTGTGTAGTGTTGAACGGAAATCCAGTTCTCATTCATAGCCAATCCAGGTCAAATCCTCATGATGATGATGAATCCCATGATGGAAATCCAATCATTGAAAGTAATGATAGCCAAGAAAACCCAGTGGATATTCACCACACTGTCAGTATTGTTCCCAGGGCTTCATGTTTAATCCAGTATGAGCCAGAAGTGGTAATTGACTCGTTATAGTCCCAGAATGTATAAGCATCCAATGCTTGGTACTGGGAATTTGCCAAAATTGAGCTGATTCTGAGGGGGATTCCAACACAATCCACAGATGAACAGCGAGTCGACACAAGTAAGAACACCATCGTCGTCACTTGGTCTATATAAGCCCTTTGACAGTGGTCGATTGAAGAACGAACCAACCGTCTCAATGTAAGAGCTGATGGAAATGACATTCTGAGCAGATCCGTCAAACACATGAAATGGATCAGACTCAGTCATGTGCCAGAATCTCTGTAATGAGCACGAACTCGAACGAGTCCTCCCCAAGGCGAGTAGAGGGGCCCAGCCGACAGCAAAAGGCGATGGTGTCGTCGTGGTTGAGGATAAAGGCCTCTCGGAACTTCCGATTGGAATCATCTGAGATGAAGCACATGATTCACAGGATGGCCATGATGGGAATGATGGATGGAATGACCAGGATGACCCCAGAATGTCCCGTCATCTGTCCATCGAACCACATAGACGATGCGTCAGGACTGTTTTGTCCCCATGCCAAGGGTATATGTCGACCGTAAACCTCTTCGAAAGTTTCGGCGACCCAAATTCTGATCAGATCTTGTCAGGGATGGATGATGCCACGATTGGAGCTTCTTCTTGTGCTTGTAAGTCTTCCTTGGTGACACAATCCTTGATCAGCGAGAGCTCTTTGTCAATCTCAGGGTGTTTCTTCAGGAACTTGATGAAAGTGTCCGTATACCCATGGATAAAACTTGAAGCTGGCTCCCATTTGTCTTCTTCTGGACCGAATCCTTTCCATCTGCACAGAAAGTACCACTTGCCTCGAGCATTCTTCTTGTACTCAAGAATCTTCTCCAACTCGAAACTGCTTGTGACCATCTTCCTGTCGCTCAGGTACTTCGAAGTCCAATAGAGAGGCTTGAAACTTCCTTTGGGGCAGGGTACTTCGGCCTTCAAACGATCTCGATGTACCTCTTGATGCCTGCCTGGCTCAACCTCAATGTTGAATGTAGTCTCACTTAGTTGACTTTTGACTTGGACTGGGCCATCCCACAAAGGTAACAATTTGTTGTCGTCCTTCAGGGTCTCGTCTGACTTACGAAGCCAAACTTGCTGGCCTTTCTCGAAGGGTTTTCCTTGCGTTCTTGATTTATTTTTGAAATTCAACCAATCTGCTTGACTTTCCACTTTGGCTTTGATCCACTTGGACTCTAGATCCTTGATCTTCTCAAACCATTGTGATGCGTCGTAGCACTGCCTTGGATGATGCATCACTGGTCCTGGACCCATCTTCTCGCGACCAAAAACCAGCTCATTCGGACTTAATCCAGTGTAATTCTTGGTACGATGGTATCTTCTCAAGACACAGTAAATTATCTCCAACCAATTGTAGTCTTTTTCAGTCGCCAGAAATTTTCTCAGAATGCTGATAAGAATCCTTCCAGCGCGTTCAGCAGGGAGAGCTCGATGGTCGTAGACTCGGGCACGAAGGTGATGAACTCCCAATAGGGCACACATGTTCTCCCACCAAGTCCCAATGAACTCTTTCCCACTGTCCGTCAGAATTTCACTGGGCACATCCCAGTTACTCATCCACTGACTTGCAGTCCACTTGGCAGCCATTTCAGAGGTGAGATGCTTCGTGGTGCAAGGGAGGACTTGGATGTAGCCACTGTGGCGGTCTTGAATTAACAAAACCCCATCGATAGGCTTCCTCGTGTAGAGACATTCCTCTTGGATTTGTCCCAACTCGAAGACATCCGCCGTCACCTTGTCGAACAGCCTCTCAGGAATTGGTAATCCCTTCAGTAGTCCTTCTGCCTTTTGATTCTTAGGGATGGTCGCCTGACATTGCTTGCATCCTTTGGCAACTCGTTCACAGGCACCCTTGAGGTCCCTTGTGTACACTCTGTGGCGTAGCTCCTGTTCCAGCACACGAGAATGTGTGTGGGCTGTCTCATTCCGATGCCAATGTTTGACATATTGGTCAATCAGACAATCAGGAACACAAATCCGTCCTTGCCAAAATAACTTGTCGCCTTGGATTTTGAAATCAGACGTCTCTTCAGAGTCGTAAGGCTTGTCCCCTTTCAACTTGTGGTATACAGACCCAAAGAACCTGTCCTCCTTGTACATCTTCGTCCAATCCACATAGAGGAAGGAAGTTTCCTTGTCCTTTTGTTGTGGAGGGAGCGTGGATTTCGCTTTGGATCTTGTCGTCGGAAACACATTAAGGAGTGGCAGCGACGACTCGGAGTCAGAGTTAACTCCTGCAGTCTGATCTGCCTTGGTAATCTCCTTGCATCTGACCAAATCCACCTTCATCGGATTTTTAATCGAACATTGGAGACAATGTTTCTTGATCAGTGCTTGTTCCTCCTTGTCGAACTCAATCACTTCAGCTTTATCCGTCGCTGTCCCATGAAAACTCACTTCAGAGTAAGCCTCTGAGGCTGGGTAGGCCCAGCGACTCAGGGCGTCCGCTACTGTGTTGTAGCAACCCGGAATGTAAGTCACATGGAGGTCAAATCTGCTGAGAGTTTCATGCCAACGGCCTCTTCTCCCAGCTGGTCCACCAGGGGTATCCACATGTTCTGTCCTCCAGCTCTCCAGTGACTTGTGGTCAGTCAGTACCTCGACGCGATGGCCCAAGATCCAACCTTCATAGCGCCGTAAGGCACAAAGGATTGCGTAGGCTTCTTGTTCCCTTGGACTCCAATTTCGCTGCCTTGTTGTAAGCTTGCGAGACCAGAAAGCCAGAGGATGATGGTGACCTTCGTCGTCGACTTGTTCGATCGTAGCACCAATGGCGTAACGACTGGCGTCTGTACGAATATAAAAAGGTCTTCCATCCAACCACGGAGTCTTTAATGTAACCACATTCGCCAGTGCTTCCTTGAGACCAGTAAATGCCTCTTCACATTCTGGCGTCCACTTGAGCTTGACTTGAGATCCCTTCTTTCCTTCTATTTTGCCAACCTTCAGTAACTCTGTCAATGGACCAGAGAACTTGGCGTAGAGAGGAAGGAACTCGTGGTAGTAATTGCAGCAGCCTAAAAAGGCACGAAGCTGCGTGATGGTTTTAGGCCTTTCCCAGAGCTGCAGGGCAGCCATTTTTCCTGGGGCTGGTCTTCTTGTCCCATCTTCCAAGACAGAGCCACAAAATTCCACCGATTGGAGGAACATCTTGCCCTTCTTGGGTCCACACACGAGCTTCTCTTGTCGAAGGACTTCGAGAACTTTTCGAACTTGTTCTTCGTGCAACTTCAGGCACTCATCAAAGTTGTTTCCCAACGGCGTGGCAATCAGAAGGTCGTCAATGTAGATGCTGCAGAATTCTTGTAAATCCAGATCTTTGTGCTTCTGAAAGAAAATAGTCTCCATCATCTTCTGGAACATGGACGGCGCATTCTTCAGACCCATCGGCAGTACAGTCCACTGGACAGTGCCACAGGGCGTGCACATTGCCGTCAAATGCCTATCCTCCTTTCGAAGGGGCATCTGATGAAAGCCATGGCGCAAATCCAACACAGTAAAGAGCTTGCCTTTGGCTCTCGCAGCGATCTCTTTCTCGATTAAAGGTAGAGGATGCGCGTCTGGTACTGTGGCGGCGTTCAGGGCTCTGTAATCCACCACTAGATGCCAAGCATCTATGCTGGATTGGTCAGCAGGTGGGGGTTTTGGCACAGTAAATGGTGCTGAACACCACTCAGAACTCATGCAGCCCTCCAACCAACCGAACTCATAGAGATTGCGCTCAATAATCTTTCGTAGGGCATCTGCTTTGGTGCCGTGGAGATAGAATGGACGTTGTTTGTGCACCTTTGAGCCTTCGATTATGTCAATCTTGGCTTCCCCATTTTCACATCGAATTGGGGGGTTTTTCCACAACTTCCCACTCAGCACGTCATCTTGATAATCTTCGAACACTGCGTCCCTTCTTGCAGATATCTTGTCTCCGTCGACCTGATTCCCACATTTAATCACCGACATTATGTCCACCAATTTGCGAATTGTTGGTCGTGGTCTCATATTCTTGGCCACTTCATTCCAAACTTCTTCGTCGCATTGCTGGCGGATGAAGCTCACCTGAGCTCGCTCCTCCGTGGGATCCCACCAATCAAAGGGGTCCACGAATGTCTTGAAGGGATGGTCGGACGAATTCAGCTTCATTCCTGTCAATTCAGGCGAGATTCTTGGAGATTTGTCTTCATTCTTGCTTGAAATCTTGACTTTTTTGGCTTGATTCTTGTCTGATGGGGACGAATTGTAATGGATGGTGGTGTTCTCTTGAGGGACGCCGATTGTCCTTCCCTCCTTCCGCGACGACACGTCGGGATTCTGCGCTCGATCGTCTTCATCCACCTCAATTTCGTCGATTCTTGAGGATTGTGATATAACCTCTTCTGTTCCCATTTCACTGCCATCTTGCCAATAATCTCCCAGATTCCCGTCAACTAAGCACGCCAACGTGCTCCACGAACGCTGTGGTAAAGGCTTGCCATTGTCTTCGCAATACAGCTTCACGCCCTTGTGCGGAAGCTCGACAATGTCGATTGAAATGTCCATAATGTCCTTGAACCACTCTTGTCTTGGCCAATTGGGGACAATTAAAATCGCCTTTGCGCCGGATTGCTTCAGCCTCTGCACTACACGAGGAAAAACGTCGAAGGGCGGATTGATCCAAAGAGGTTCAGACCAGTCCTCACTCCAGGCATCGTCGTAGAACTTCGGAAATCTTTTATTCTTTTTGTTTGCAAAAGCATCAACTTCAGGACGAAAATTGTGGTTCTTTTCGAAATAATCCACCAGAATGTCCCGCCATTTGTCGACTACTCGATAGCAAACTGACTTCCACTTCTTGCTGTTCAACGAATCCACCTTTCCTTCGTCGAAATCTTTTTGATTCCTTGTTCATTCCTGCCCATCTTGCTGAAAATGCAGCTTATTTCTCTCCTTGAACTGGTGGATCCTCTTGGTATATGGGTGCAGATAATACAGTTTGGACGGATCGTTGGACGACGGATCTTGGAGGAAGCACGTCCTGTGTCCCATGGGCGACACACGGTGAGCGTGAAGCCATGGTTGACCCAAGAATAAATCGTACTTTATGCTGGCTTCATAGAATTTTCCAGCAAACCACTCCTCAGTGACCGTCTCTTCCACACTCCAGACTGATTGTTTCACCAATCTGACCGCCAATTCTGCTTCTCTGTCGCCACCGTCAAGGCGATGTCCGCTGACTCCCTCCAGCTGGACAGGGGTGGAGGACATCTTCGTCTCATCCTCCTGCAGAAAGCCTTTTCGCACCAGATTCACCTCTGAACCATTGTCGATCAGACATCTGGCAAGTTTAACCTTACCATCCGTCGATCTGACTTGGATCCAGCAGACAAACTGGCGCTGCTTGCCTCGCCGGACAGCGCTGAGGACCCAGGCAGGGTACAGGAGGCCGGAGGAGCGCGCCAGCCGGTCCCAGCAGCGTCCATCCACCGCCCCAACTACCCTGATGCGTTTTGTCTCCTGCCACTCAACCCCAGTGTTGGGATTTGGGTCAAGTTGGCTTCCCTATTGCCATTCTTCTTCGTCGTTCGGCTGTACGTCCTGTACTTGTCCTTCGTCAACCCATTCTTCTCCTGCTTCGACAGCATTCACTCCTTTTCCACGTCCACGACCTCCAAATGATTTCCCCTTACCACCTTTCTTACCTCCTTGGCCTTTGTTGTTGGAGGTGTTGGAATTGGGGTTGGATTCGTTGGATCCGCCCTTGCCTCGACCCCCAGTATCCTTGTTGTTGCCGAAGGTCTTGTTCGCTGGCGTCTCCGCGTACAGGGGGTTGCTATTCACCTTGGAATCATCTTGATTCCCAGACTTTCCCTTGCCATTTCCACCTTTTTGGCCAGATTTTCCACCATTTTTTCCACCAGCATCGTTCCATCTTGAGTCGCTTGGATCTCCGCCTTGCTGCGAGTAATCTTTTGGTGTCCAGTCTCTGTTCGTTCCTTTGGACTGCCCTTTACCCTTTCCCCTTCCATGCTGGTCAGCATCTCGTGCTCCATCGTGCTGGGGATTTTTGGAAGAATTTCCCTTTCCATCCATTTTGGACTGAATTGTCTTGAGATCTGAGGGCGTCCATCTGTGATCTGCGGTCGTGTGAGTCGCCGCTCGACCTTCTTTTCCAAGGGCAATGCACACAGAGCATCCCTTCTCACCAACGGCGTTGACCTTGCCTCCGAAGCCATGTGCATCCTGGGACTTCTGGCGTTCTAAGTTTGCATACTTTTCAAGTTGGTCCCAGATCTGCTCGACTCCATAACTGAAGATCCACGGTCGTACCTTCAAAACTGTTCCCTTATACTTCACTTTTCCATCCACCATGCTGCAGAAAAACTCCGACTGTTCAGAATCGTGGAAACCAACTCTCCATCTGCCCTCACGAATAGTGATATCCTTCATTCCAGTAGCACTGATAGAGTGCAGTAACTCACGAACAGCCATCTTTCCCATAGTTTCTGGTAATCCTCGGACTTCAACCCAGTTGCCCAGGACTTTTTGGTCCGCCTGAGAGTCCCTGATCTTCTGCTTGGTCTCCGGCGTGAGCTCGCTCAGGAGGATCTTCTTCATCTCGCCTTCAGAAAGTCCTTCTCCAGAGTTCTCCGCCTCTTGCACCAAAAACTCCCAATCTTGCCTTGCAATTTGAATCTCTTCCAGAAATAATTTCTTGATCGCCCTGAAGTTCTCCAGACGGTTCCTGTAGTGATCCTCAGGTAGTCGAGACCCTTTCTTCTTGAGACTTCTGTACAACTCCTCATACGTCAGCGGATTCCCTTGGTTTTGCCTCTCGACATACACATTGTATGTGCTCTCTCTGAGCTTGCCGGTGAGACAATCCATCAACCCAAGGATCCAGAGTTCCTTGTCCAGCTTCTCGGTCTGCAGCCACACCATGAACTGCCTCTCGAAGGACGCCCAGTAATTGGGATGTCCTGAGAACTTCGGCTGCTTCATAACTGACCCTCTCAGCCTCATATGCAAAGGGTTCAGCAAGTGGTTCAGGTTGAAATTGTTGGCTGTGCCGACCGGATTGACGAACACTGGATTGACTGCGGCGCCTCCCACGGCCTGTGCCTGCGCAATTGCGGCCGCCAGCAACGCCTGGTCCACAGTAGGCTGCACGAACGTCGTTGATCCTGCTTGATGCATCCTCATCTCCTTCAATTTCTTCTGCGTTTCTTTGATTTTTGCCTCGTTTTCTTTCTGCTGCCTGTCCTTCTTCTTCAGGGCCATGGATCGCTCCTTCACAGTGGTCCTTGCTTCTCCATCAATATCAGCAACAGTACCCACGGACAGTACAGACCTCTCCGACGAAGATTCTCCTCCTTCAGTACCCAGATTGAACCCAATTGGACTTGTAAATCCAGTAGGGGGGATACCAGAAATTCCAGTAAAAGCTGGATGGTGGCCAGTAAAAGCTGGGGGTGCTGGAGAATGTGGAACGCCGTAAGGCGTGGATGTGGGTGCAGCTGAGGAGGTAGGTGCTGGGTGGCTTGCCATTGTAGGCGCTGGTCCAGAGAGCCCAGTAGTGCTCAGATTTTGTACCAGATCTGTAAGCTTCACCAACTTCTGTTCCATCTCCTTCCACTTGTTGTCATCATCCCTCTTTTTCTCCTTGGCGGCCTTCTTCAGCTCCTTCACCCTTGATTCCAGCGACGAAATCTGTCTCCGGCAGGAGCAGTCCTTGGCGCACTCGCCACAGGAAGGGCATCTTGTCCCCTTTCCTTTGCTTCTGACCTCGTCGACCCAAGTGTCAACACTTGAGGCAGAGCTGGGGAGTTTGGACAGTTGCTCCCTGGAGAGGTGCGAATGTGTCGAATCACACCTCATTTCGTCGACCTCTTCGTCGTGTCGACCCCAGGCGCCCGACGGACCAGCGTGCTGACGCACATTCTGGCGTCTCTCCTCGGCGATGATGGCCATCTGCACCATCACGGCTGCCTGGTGGTCGAACTGGTCCAACAGCTCCTCCCAGTCCTCTTGCTCCTGCAATTGGGCGTCGAATCGCAACCGGCCGCTGTCCCTGATGAACTGGCACGACGCCCTGAACCAGTCCCTCAGGCGGCCACGGTAGCTCGCCTCAGCCAGAAGCCAATTCTGGCGCTGCAGAAATTCTTGGTTCCAGATATCCTGGAATTGGTGTTCCCAGTAATCACCAGAAATCTCATCCATTCCAGTATTGGATGTCTCTCCTTCGCTGCTGCTGTCTTCTAGATCAGGCAAAGCTTGAGAGGAGGAACCAGATTCACTCGAGGAGGGAGATTCTCGACCGGGTTTAAGGTTGGGTGGGGCGTTCATGCAACACTCAGCACAAGTATGAACACCAGGCCAATGTTTATGGCCACAGTAAGGGCACTCTGACGGTTGATCTTCAGTTCGCTGGGGAGATGCTACGAATGTAACCTCAGGGGGAACACGCAGTGACTCTCTACGAGTGATAGCCCCGCTAAAGTTCGAAGATCTCAGAGTATCCGTGGAGATTCCAGAAGCAGAGTCATGATTTCCTCTGCTACCATGTAACCGCTGCATGGTGGTTGATCTTTCTTGTGATTGCGAAGCCTGCAGCCTTGATGCCCCAGGGGTCGTAACGCCCCACACTGCCCCTGATATCTCCGAACCCAACTGACCCTCTTCAGACCCATATTCAGCCTCTTGGAGCGACATATGCGAAGCACTTGTAAGTCCTTTGAACTCCATGGTGAGATATGAAGAGTACGAAAACCCGGTCTACAAAATGGAGCAGACATAGAATCTCAATGCGCATTCATCGCAATTAATGAAACATCGTGCAATCATTCGAAATAATTTAAATAAATCCGATTGGGAAATCACGAAAGACAAATGCGACTCGACGCGCGCTCACAGGCGACATCTGGCGGCGAACGAAAACATGAAACAGAACGGAAAATTTACTGCACTAATGTACATCTGAGAATCATTGGATTTCTGATCACATCAGTGTATAATTGAGTGCTGTCACTGCTGCCGTTACAGAGCCTCACCAAACCCACACTCCATGTCTGCACTACTGCTTTCTGACTCTTGGAAGAGGCGTTCGGGTTCACGGAGGGAAATTTCCCCATGTCCACGATGATCCGGTGGACTAATCATGCTCCGTCCTCGTGCCCATAACCTTCGAATGGTGTTTGGTGTCGAATTACTTGTCGGAACGAACAAAATCTCGATACTCGCAAGAACGATTGAAATCGATCAATTAATAATCAAATCAAATTAAATTTTTCAGAATGGGCTCATAAAACTCTCGCAGAACTTCAACAAGATGATGCTACCATAAGGCAGAGATAACAGCGGCAACGGCGCGATCGCAAATCCGGCAGAGCAACAAAGCCAAATCAGGACATTAAATCCATACCAGAGGGGTCGGACAACGAATGGCCGTGGCTTCGCAGACAGATCACGAGCGACCCGCCGCGTCTCATCGATACCTTTCGGCACTTTCACCCGACCGAGCGGTCCTTCTCCCGATACCCCACCCCGTACAGGGCAAGCAGTAGCCGCCTTGACCATATTTTGCTCTCCCCGGCGGCCTCGGAATTTTTTGCCCCCACCTCTGCAACCATCCAAACCGACGACAAAACGTCAGACCACCACCCAGTCACGTACACCTCTCAAGTCCCCCCTCACCCTTTCACCGAAGCTCCCACCACTAAGAGGAAAGTTTTCCGAAAACTGACGGAGCGGGAACGCTCCAAGCACCACGACTCCCTTGCCCCCCTGGCGCGGTGGTGCGAGTCTACCCTCCCCCGCTTTGAGTCCTTGTCCTCGGCGGACATCGAGCTTTTCACAGACGTGGTGCTGGAGGAAGTGGCGACCAGTTACCACAGTATCACCACGCCGTCACGCCCTACCTCCTCGGCTCTGGTAAAGAAAATCAAAGAGTCCCTGCAAACCCTGCCCCCCCCCAACCATCCCAACTACCCCGCTTCCATGGACACGCTCAACAAACTCGTCAAGGAGTGGGAAACCAAAGTGAACAAGGCCGCAACCACCAAAATCCATCGGTGCCTAGTGAGGAAAACTAGGATCAAACGCACCATCAACGAGGCGCTCAACCCCGTGGAACGAGGTGAAATAACGCTGAAGCGCCCGGGCACCACACAGCTCGTCTCCACCCCCAAAGAAGTGGGCTCTATTTTCTCTTCTACACTCCTCACCCTGGGGGGCAGCCTCGAATATGCACCGCCGAACACTCTAGTGGATCGCCTACTCGCACACTCCCCCGCCTGCCCCGAACCCACAAAACACGGCCTCCTCCCTGACATTACCTGGGAATCGTTACGCAACACGCTTAAGAGGTCCAAGCCCAACAAGGCGGGAGGGCGGGACTTCACAAACAACTACACTTTGCACGTCTCTCCCCCCCCTATCCAACAATTCATTTGGAAGGTATGCAACTACTACCTCCACCGGCCGTTGCCCGAGAAATGGCTCGAAGCCAACATTATCTTGCTTTTTAAGAAAGGGGACGTGATGAACCCGGTAAATTACAGGCCTATAGCCTTGCTGAACAGCGTTTACAAAATAATTGCAACACACGCCAACCGAGAACTACTGGCAGCGGCCATTGAACATTCCATCATACACCCCACCCAGTTCGGCGGGCTTCCGAACCGCAGATGCCAGGACCACATTTTCAACCTCTTATCCACGTTTCGGGAATCGGTCGGTAGCTACAGCCTCTACATTGATTTCAATAAGGCTTTTAACTCCGTCCCCCACACCACCCTCTTCACAGTTCTATCCCGCCTGAACTTTCCTACGCCCCTTGTAAACCTCATTCAATCCTTGTACCGTGCCCCTCGCGACTTCCCAGTGGTGTCAGGTCAAACCCACTCCTCACACCTGCAAACCAGAGGCGTTCGGCAAGGATGCCCCATGTCACCAATCCTTTTCTGCCTCTACCTGAATGTGCTCCTCTTCGCCTTGCCGTCCCACGTCACTGCACCCCCCTCCTCACACGAATCGGGCCACGCCTTTGTTGACGACCTCCTCTATCGATCAGAGAATGGGGACCGCATACAGCAGGTTTTAAACTTCTTCGACACGGTCGCCAGGGAGTGGGGTCTAGACCTTAACCTCAGCAAAACCGAGATCCACGCTATGGGAACAGCTCCCCCCAGAACCTTCACCTCCCCCTCGGGCACCCCCCTGTCGACAACAAACCAAAAGACGGGGCAACCACACAATTGCTACAAATACCTAGGGGTATACATCTTCACCGCCAACCATGAGGCACAAACACTGGCATTGGCCAAGTCGGAAATACGCTCATTTTTCACAACCCTCCAACCCCTCCAGCTCACCCTTTCGGAATACATTCTCTTGGTGAACGTCCAACTCATCCCTATACTCTCCTACCGCCTCATGGCACACCCCCTGGCCCTGAACGAGTTGGGGGCCCTTCAGGCCATGATCTGGCAAAATGTTGCGCATGACCCCTCCCCGGACAGAGCCAACAGGATCTCCCGCCTCGTCTCCCCTAAGGCCCGCTACACCCCTCGCCACCAGGGAGGCTTAGGACTCCGCCACTTCACTTTTTCAATTTGCATGGCCCTGGTAAACACCGCAATAAGGTACCTCAACGGAGACGGCCCGGCCTCGACAAACGAATCTTTTTCCGAAGCAATGCTCTCCACCACACGCAACCCAATCCAAGACACCATCATGGACGCATGCCACACCATAGGCTTCCGATACCACAGCACCGGCCTCTGGGCCTCCTGCCCCCCCTCCCTTTTCCTCCCAAAAGAAAAAGTCCAGGTCCGGTTCCTAGCCACCAAGCCGGCACCACAATACAGCAAGTTCGGCAACAGATTAAAACGGACGCCCCAGGACCTGGGGTTCCACCTAGGTACAGTCACGGAAGTGCACTCAGAATCGGCCACACTCCAGTTTTCGGACGGCACCACCCACACCATCAAAAACCCCGGTCTCCGCCGCAACGAGAAAGAATACACCTTTCAAAACCCAGCCATTTCTGTCCTCCCTCAACTGGCGGGGCGCCACGAACTGCTCACCCCCCCCCTTCTTCACCCTCAAGAATACATCCTCAACCCCCCCCCCGGGCCATACGGCGGGGTCCTACTCGACTCGTCACTGCATGGCGAGCTGTACCGGCTCCCAGATGAACCTCACTCCCTTGACCCCGACGACCTCGAAGAATGGGGTTGTGAAGCAGCCCTTGCCCTCCTCCTCGCATCGTCCCCCGGCACGACATGGGTGTACTTGGATGGCTCAGCGGGCGCCTTGGGCTACGGATCGGCGGCCACCCTGTTCTTTCCAAATGGCTCCAGATGGGTACTGTGCCAAACGTCCCCGTACCAGTCATCAGAGGGATCGGAGTTCTGGGCCGCTATTATGTTCCTACGGTGGGCCCTTGCATCTCACCCGCACCTCACCTTCGCCGTGCTAGGGGACAACCTCCACGTTATCACTGTTCTCTCTCCGAACACCCCCCCAGGCCTCCCATCACGCTCGCCAGCCGGCACGTGGGAATCCTCTCTCCAGTCCATCCAGGCCTCCCTACGCCCAGGGATGATCCAGGGTTGGGGGTGGATCAAGGGGCACGCCGGGTTCGTGGGGAATGAAATCTCAGATGCTTACTCAAAGTGGGCCGCCCACGTGATGGTCTGGGACCCCTCCCTCCTTCCCCCCCCCCCGATAGGGTGCATATCCAGGGGCCCCCTCCCAGTCATACACAAATTGACTACAACCTCAATCAAGCATCTCCTCCCTCGCCACAAACACGAAAACATCCACGCACCGTCCAGCTTCCATTTTTACAATCACACTTCGTGGTTCAAAGGCCTCCCTTTCAAATGGTCCTCCGGAAATTTCAACATGGCGCCATTTGCTTTCCACGACGACTTGCGCCCTCGCCATTGCCACGCTTGCCCCGACCCGCACCCGATGGATGTTATCTCTTTCGTCTCACACTGCCCAACGTGCGAACACCTGGTCCAAACCTACATTCAATGCTGGCGCCCCCCCTTCACCACGGTGGTGTCCCAATGGTGGTCCGCGACCACACACGTGGGGGAGAGACGCAATTTCGTCCGGGGGCTTGTTCCCATGACGCTGTACACCAAACTCACAACCCCCCCCTCCGGCCGAAGAAAACCAGCACACTGTCACGACTTAAAACTCGCCCTGAAGGATCGTGTTCCCCTGCTCCTCAGCGCCCTATACCGCACGCTGGAATGGCTAAAAGACCACCCCCCTCCAGCCCCGCTCACCCCCCCTACGGGCCCCAACCCATGGGGACGCCCCTGGTCGCCCTACAGCACGTCGCACACCGCCCAACAACGCCCCTCCCCCGCCTACCACCCTCCCCCCCCCCTCCCGGACAAAGTTGCACACAAGCCCCCAAAGCGCCCCCGCCCCCCATCTCCAGCGGCGCACACCAAAACTCGAAAACACGGCCGCCAGCCCCCAAGGCCCGTCCGGCCTCTATCACTGAAACGCGGTACCGCAAGCCAACCCCAGCCAGAGCCTCCGCCCCCCAAACGGCCGCTCACAATCAGGGACATGTTCAACCTCCCCCCCCCCCCTAGACCAGCACCCCCCCTCGCCGCCTCCGCCCCCATTTCCGCCCCTTCTCCTCGCATAACAAGGTACTTCGCACCAGCCCCCCCCTCCCCCGCGAGCACAAACTCACAATCGTCCTCACACTCGTCCAACGTGTCATCTCTTTGAAAAAGCCACACTTACACATTTTCTCACGCCGACCCTCGACAGCCCTAGCGGCGCAATCAATCAGTACTACCACACTGGCACTCACCAGTCACTTCTGCAGATGAATCCCTCCCCCAAGCCACCCCCCGTGCTCAAGCCGTCATGCTCTAACCCCCAATCCGCAACCACACCGCCTTCGGGTATCAAGCAGAGACCCCGGCCTGCGGTTGTCTATAACGGGGCTGCCAAGTCTCTTTGAGATGAAGCAGACGAGGACAGCAACGTGCAGCGGTACTCAGCCCGCGATTGAACTTGATTTCGGGCTCCCGCCCCTCCCCAAAAAAGCTTGGCGCGCAAGAGCCTTTCTCCCCGGCCTGGCCAGCCACAAAAGGCGCCGTTCAGTGCAAAAAAAGACCCATAGAACAAACAAAGGCGCATCAGGCTACATTATAAAATCCAACGACTTGCAAATGAATCCGAACTACAATTCCTAGGTCCACGTCAGCCCTATCTAGTGCCATAGGCCAATCTTAGGGTCCCATTGGGTCAGGTCCTGCTGGTCTGCTGCACCAAGCCCCAGCCCGCGCCCTGGCTCAGATCACCTCGGGGCGGGCAGGCTACCACCTGGGACTGGCCCTGCTCTGCTTGTCCCAGTGGATCAAGCGGCGCTGGCCGTCCGCAGGGGCCAAGCCCTGGATCTGGGCCATCCCCACCACGCACACACAAGTAGAGGCGGGCCCCGACATGCGGAAGGACCCCACCCCCCAGGCCACAGCTCCCCCTCACCTGCGGGTACCACGCCGTCCACAGGGTCCTCCGGCGCATGGGCCTTAGCCCACCCCTGAAGTACCCTCTTCCCACCACTGACCAAGAGGTGCACCAAATACGCACATGCATCTGCGAAATCCTCGCCGCGGCCGCGGAAGACGGCAAGCTCCGCCTCCAAACCTCCCACCCTACACGAGACCACACAAACGCACCGCGGCAGGCGAACACGTACACCGACACACCGCATGCGAATCCAGCCCCACACCCCCTGCCCCTCCCTCCCCACTCCCCACCCAGTCGCCCACACGCGCCCACCGACGGGCACAGCCCCGGCTCCCGCAACACGGGCCCTCCCCCCCCGCCCGAACGCCCACACACGCCCGCCACAGACCCCCCCGCCAAGCAAGCCTCCCCGCCCTCCACACCCGGCAACCCACACACATCCGCGGCGAGGAGCCCCACGCCCCACAGCACGCCCAGCCCGCCCGGTGACCCACACACGCCCCCCACACACAGCCCCGCAACCCAAGACCCAAGCCCCCCGACACCCGAATGCAGCCCACGCGAACTGTTTCCCCCCGCGGACACTGACGCGCACGCGCTCCCACATTGCAGCAGCCCAGCCCGGCCGAACCCAGAAGGCAGAGATCGCAGCCCCACGAGTAAGAAAAAGTGCTTTTCCATTGCTTTGAGGCATACTCTAGTTGTATTAGAGATGCACTGAGCATCCATGCATTTTTATCTTAGTATTGGTCCCACCAAAACTGGTGATAACACATTTTGACCTATGGAACCAAACACCCAATCAGGATATGGAGTAGACCCCTTAATCCCCTTTCATTGTGAAGTAAAACATCTTTTCCTGAGTTGACTGAGCACTGACATATCTAAAGTAGAGCCTATGAATTTATCTATGTTTTTCCATGAATTCTTAGCTATCCTAGTGGTATGCACCCTAGGGGGCTGGGCACCTCTTTTTGAGAGGTCCTGGGTTCAATTCCTGGTCAGCCTAGCTAAGTAGGAAGATCCCATGTGACATGGCAGTGACCTCATCGCCACATACCATGCCACCTCAGCACATATGGGACCCAAAACAAAGAGTGCACATCTCCTGAGATGGCACTATGAAGAGAGAGTGACCATGGGGCAGTTTTCTAACTCTTTTCCAAAAACATTTCAGCTATCTTTGTGAATATGCATTCATTTGTGACCCGAGTTGCAGTTTCTGTGAATATCCAATCATCTTTCACTGTCTACACTGCAGCCCTTCATGCTTTGATCCTGAATCCTCTTCTCCTTGCATACTTCTGCCTTGGGTTATCCTGGATTGACTCTTTTGACTCTATTTCTGCAAACAAAAGGTTTTTTTCATCCAAAACAAGCAGCAGGAAACCCTACAGCAACAGCAAGCAGCAGGAGAAGCAAAACACAGTGCTGAAAACACTATAAACGTTTCTGGTAGCAGAGGCAGCCTGTCTCTGCGCACCGGCAGCATCCCCGTGCCGTACATCCAGTGCGCCGAGTACGGGCAAATACAACCTGAAGGGTGAAAGAAGATGGATCCAGGAAAGGAGGACGCTGATGTGAAGACAGCGCCAGCGCCTGAGGCACCGGCAAGGCCGGCACCTGGCGCTGTACCTTCGGCGGAGCCCTTTACATGGGCCAGTGGATGCAGCTGAGGATTCCCTGGATGGACTCCAGATGGCCTTCGGGGCCCTGTCCGTCGAAGAGGTGGTGGCGCAGCCTGCAAAGAGGAAGAGAGAGAGCGAGAAGAATGCTGGAGACGGAGCAGACGAAGGAGAGGAGCAAGGGCAAGACCCGACGGATGTCCCTACCTTCGAAGGCGCACCAAGCGCTTCTGGCCTCCACGCATCACCCTCTCCCATAACCACCACACTCCCAGCCGCCGCAACATCCACTTCCACAACCAACCCGCCTATGGCAGAGGGCACAGGCTTTACTGGCATGCCTCCCTACCCCGCCTATGGTATGGGCCCACCTACCACTGCGCTCCATGAGGCAACTACTGCCAGTGAGCCGGTGGCTTCCAGCTCTGCGCCGCGATGGTATGCGGCTGACTACCCCCATCCACTCCACGCCACTGGAACCTATATGGATGTTCCTGGGTATGCTCCTGGGTATGCACCTGGGTATGCACCCTTGAGTCGGTTGGGGAGAGGACCAGAGTCTCTGGGAGGCAGGAGTAGAGGATCGGGAAGATCCTCCAACAGGTCCCTGACGCGGTCGGAGATCAACGAGGTGCTCCGAGGAGCCACTTCCAAAATCGTGGGCGAGCTCACGCAAGAGATCAGGGAGAAACTGGAGCCCCTGATGATCCCGTCCCATGCGTCACCTACGACGGTGGGAATGTCAGCCCACCGAGTACAGGCTAACCACCTGGCGGCAGGGTTGACAAATACCCTGGGGAGCCTGAGGAGCCGACCGATGCCGACTCCTGCAGCAATACCGAGAAGTCCATTCGTCCCGAGAACGGCCCAGCCGCCCTACAGCCACGTGACGAACTCGACGAGGGCCGAGCTGGACCAGCTGGGGCTGACAGCCTTAAGGGCTATGGTGGACGTAGAGCCTTATGGCTCTAGTGATCTTGGCGGAGACCCCTCCAATGACGAGCCGCCGTCGATGGATTCTTCTTCGCCCTCAGATGACGAGGACCCTGAGGACCCCGAGGACCCCAAGGGTAAGAAGAAGAAGAAGAAGAAGAAGAAGACCCGACGCCCTGAAGGACGCCGAGCTCAGGAGGCGAAGGCTATTGCCACCTCCAAGATAGTGGTGAACCTGCCTGAGTTCACAGGCAAGGACCTCAGCGAGTTCGCTGAGAACTTTGGCCGGTTCCTACGACTGACCGGCCAAACACACGCGAGTGGGCGAGTGAAGTGCGATCTGCTCTTGCAGTGCTGCAAGACCAAGTACCTGGAGAAGCAGGTCAGGCAGATCGTGACTAACTCCGCCACCTTTGCCGATGTGTTGGTTGCCCTGGAGAGGCAGTACCCGACCTACGAGACCGACCTCTCCATCAGGGCCGAGATCCAGAACCTGCCCGTGCTGCCCAACAACCCCAAACCTGGCAGGGTCTCCGAGCTGTTGGCTGACCTGGATCACTGGGCTGGACGACTGACGCCCGGTTCCTACAGCAGCGACGACCTGCTGTTCTGGTTGTGCGCCAAGCTCCCCCGAGAGCTATGGGACGAGTGCCGTTTGACGGCTGAGCGCAAGGCTAGATCGCTCGGCTACGAGGATCTATGCGTACTGCTCCTGGAGATGGCGCTGGAGAAGGAGAGCGACCAGCACTTGAACAACTACCGTCCTGGTGGTGGAGGTTCTGGAGGCAAAGGGTACCAAGGGTCCCGACCTGGGCAGGGGACTACCCCCAAACACGCCCACGCCTGTCTAATGGAGAACGTGAATGAGCTATTCTGGTGTGATGCCAGAGACGAGCAGGGCCACCTGCAGCACGCCTCTGACTGCGAGCAGCGAGACTGCTTGTCGTCCAGGGGAAGCAGCAGGAGAAGAACACCGGCGCCAAAGCGAAGCTGCCGGATCATTACCGCTGCACCATCACGTGTGCATTCTGCGGTAAGCGGAAGCACTACGAGGATGAGTGCTACCATAAGCAACGCCTATCGGCGAAGCTTAAGGGGGAAGATCCTGGCAAAGGCTCAGGCAAAGGTGGAGGCAAGGCAAAAGGCAACGACTCCGGCAAGGGCAAGTCGAAAGGACGTGGTCAAGGTGGTCAAGACAAGGGTCAAGGTGGACGAGGAGGAGGCGCTAACCGCCAGCCCGACAACAAGAACAAGGACAAGAACGGAGGCCCCCAACCCTAATCCAGGGGGGAACTCCGAGCCCTCTGCAGGGCAATCTGGACCTACCACACGCTCACAGACGCAGGCCCAGCAAGAACAAGGAGCCAAGCGTGAGCATGAAGGTGGTGATGACGGCAACGCTAAGAAGAGGAGCCGTTTCATGAGGATGGCCCGCAAATTGCGGAACAAGGGGTTCGAGGTGACCTGTCCCGCGGAGTTCTGACGGGGATGCTCTGGTGGCACCCAAGACCTGGTGTTTTGGGTACGGATCTGACTAGGGGGACGCGAATACCTGGGGGTACTGGATACTGGCGCCACAATATCTATAGTGGCCAAGAAACTTTTACCTTGTGGGAGACTGAAGAACACTATGACCACCGCCGCTATACGCATGGGGGATGGACATGTGGTGCACAGCTGCGGGGACTGTGAAGTGGAGGTACCCATGGGCTCCAGGACTATCGCCCATCGGTTCTATGTGATGGACACTGAGGCCTTCGACTTTGTACTGGGTACTGACTTCTTCGTACAGCACTCCCAGATACAATCCCTGACGCTGCAAGCGCCCTACCTCCTCTACGTGGACCACGGCAGTGGCAGAGAGTCTGTGCCACTGGAGCAGTCGGAACATACCTCGAGTTACCTGAGACTATCGAAGGAGGAGCCCTGGAACATGATGGCGGCCTCCAAAACTGAGGACTATCAACTATTGGGGGAAGTCCTAGACCAAGGTCTGAAGGAGTTGGGTTACTCTCGAGAAGACCTAAGTGTGGAGCTGTTCGCCAGCGACAAGCAGCATGTACTGGACCTATACTGCAGCAAGGGGAAGAACTGCAGCTACAAACTTTACTGGCCCTCTTTCGGGATGGCCTACGGGAACCCCAGATTCAGCGAACTGGGGAAGGTGCTGACCAAGGTGGCCTTGGAACGTTCCCGTATGGTCCTGTGTTCTCCCGATTGGGGAGCCCATGGGGGCAACGAGTACTGGCGAAACTTCCTGGACAGGCTGACTATCAGCTCTGTTCGTTTGCCTGATGAGGCCATCTACGTGCCTCTGGGACGCAAGACGCCTATTGGGAAGCCCGGATGGGGGAGTATGCTCAGCGTGGTGGACGGAAGTCTTACCACCATCCCCTGGGAGGACCTGGACCCGACTCTGGTCCAGGCTATACAACGAGAAAGCGATGGACTCGCCTTGGGTGACTTGAAGGATCGACTACGACCTCAAGATGCTGTTGAGACTACACCTGGAGGAGATGAGTACGTCGTGACTGACACCAACGCCCCCAACTCTCCCTGTCATGTACCTGTTCCTGATGGAGTCTCCGAGTGTGGACTATCTGAGCTACCTAGCTCTATCCACTCAGATGACGAAACTGAGCACGACGCCTTCTTCGTGCAGACCTCTGTGGAGGAAGTGGAGAACGCCGAGTACGTCGCCCCACTAAAACCCCTACTCTCCATGAGGGTGGAAGACCCCGTGGATGAAGAGCTGGACCCTCGATCCAGGCTCAGGGAGTATGTGGATTCCAAGAGGAAGTTGGTGGCGAAAAAGCTATGCTACGCGAAGCCTACCCGCAGCTCATGGCCACTGAAGCAAGGACGTATGGGAGACCTATCCCAACTGAAGGAGGACCTCTAACAGAAGATCACCACCTGGCAAAGGGAGGTAGATCTCAAGTTCATGAAGAGCGTGTGGGGCGCCCATGTGAGGACCCCAGAGGAGGACCAACTCTCGGAGGAATGTGTATGTGAACCCCCTCGAGCGTGCCTATGTTGCCATCGTCCACCGGAGATGGTTGAGCAAGACCTTCTATATGCCTACCAAGGACTGAAGGATGCTACCGCGGGTGAAGAGTCGGTGGAGGACCACCTCCCGACGTCTATTACTCAGGGGGCAAGCAACTTACACTCCGACGAGGACATGGAGGACAAGATCAAGGTACTGGACCCGCGGGTACAGAAGCTTATAAGGACCTATCTGGAGGTGTTCGGAGAACTACCCCCTCCAGCCTCATGTGACAAGCTGGTACAGATGGACCTCAAGCTGAAACCCGAGTTCGTGGGTCACAAGATCCGGAGGAGACCCTATCCAGCTCCTAAAGAGCAGGCCGACGAGATCGAGCGACAGATACAAGAATGTATTGACGCTGGCCTAGTCCTGGAGTACAAGGACGGGGACTACCCCCTACACTGCAGCCCCTGTTTCCTGGTGGCTAAACCTGGGTCTACAGCTAAACGGCTGGTAGTGGACTATGGAGAGCTGAACAAGAAGACGCTGAACCACTCAGGGTCCATTCCCAATATGGAGTCTACCCTGGAGAAGATAGCCCCCTGTCGCTACAAGACCAAGATGGACAAGCGAAGTGGATTCTGGCAAGTTGACCTGACGCCCAACGCGCAGGAACTACTGGCCTTCATCACCCCTCAGGGGAGGGTATTCAAGTGGAAGGTCATGCCGTTTGGCGTGGCTAACGCACCCGCTCTATTCCAGGAGCTGATGAACAAGATCTTGTCCATCCTACGAAGGAGACCTAAGGTGCAGGAGCTCATATCCCGTGGTGCCCAGATGGAGGCTCACATCGACGATGTATGAGTTGGGACCAATACCCAGGAGGATCACCTACTCCTCTTGAGTGAGTTCTTTGCGGTCTGCCAGGAGAACCACACACGACTCAAGCTGGAGAAGTGTGAGTTCATGCAGGAGACCATGCAGTACCTGGGGTTTGACGTTGGCTATGGGTGGTGGACCCCAGCATCCTCTAAGGCCAAACCCCTGATGGATGCCAAGGTACGACACGGAGACCCCAAGAAAGGACTTCATGATGTACGCAGTTTCATTGGGGCGTGCAACTTCTATCGCCGCCACATCAAAAGCTTCACCTATACCAGCGCCGTACTGACGGACTTGATCCAGAAGAGTACTACTTGGCGCTGGGGCCCACAAGAGCAACAAGCGTTTGACGAGCTCAAAGACAAGGTAGCTAACGCTAAGTGCTTGGGCGTGCCTAGGGCACAAGGGGAGATTATCCTGGTGACCGACGCCAGCAATGTGGGCGGTGGTGGAACGTTGTTCCAATGGCAAGCACTAGAGAAGGAGGAGTTCGACTCGGCCATTTCCAAATGGGGGACGGAAGGTCTCAACCGAGATGGAACCCTCAAGCACAGCTACCCTGACGACAAGTGGGTCCTAGTACCTCTGGGCCACTGGAACTGGAAGTGGAACCAGGCCAGGGGGAACTACTCCACCTATGAGCAGGAATTGCTCGCGGGTATGCTGGTGCTATCCTCACAAGCACGACTGTTGGGGAGTAACCCTGTGGTCTGGCTATGCGACCAAGAACCGGTACGCAGTTTCCAGAAGGGTCCCCCACCTGAGAAGGCCAAGCTACGGCGCTGGTGGACCTACCTCAGTCAACTACGGCTGAGGGTACACCATATCCAGGGAGTGAAGAACGAGTGTGCCGACTACATCAGCCGCAACAACTTCGACGCCCTGATTGGTGCCCGGTCTGAAGCGCTGGCTGAGGAGGCGTTCAGCCGTATGGACGTACACGTGGACCTGAACATGACCATGATACGCCCCCTGGATGAACTCCAACAGTCGGAGTACCTGAAGGAGTTTGGGGATATCTACAAGCGCCTGGAGAAACGCCTTCAACCCCTCCTGGTCAACCAAGACCAGTGGAAGAGGGACAAGAGCTACCTCTGGCACGAGGACCGCATCGTGGTGCCTAGTGACCGAGTCCCAGCGCTGCTGAAGTGGACCCATGACTCCAGTGGTCATGTGGGTGCTGACCGTACCCTGAGGTTGTTCAAGCAGTGGTTCCACACTACGTGGACTGACGACCAACTGCGGAAAACCCTGCAGCCTATCGTGGACAAGTGCCCGTGCAGGTCCTGTAAACCAGGGGATATCAGGGACGGAGGTTTCTACTCGACCCTGCCCATCCCACACTGTGCCAACAGTGTTCTATACGTGGACTACACGGAGATGCCGAAGTTCGGGGGCTATGACTTTGCCCTCGTGGTAACCTGTGGGTTGACCAGGTTTACCAGGGTGTTCCCATGTACCAAGCACATTACCGGGGAGGAGACTAACAAGATACTCCTGGAGGAGTGGTTTTGTGTCTATGGGGCGCCCAAGGAGATCAACTCCGATGAGGACGTACGAGTACGCTCAGATACTGGCTGGTACAAGAGGGTCCTGAGATCCCTCAATGTCCAGGTGTCTACGGGGATTCCCTACTCTCACACGAGCAACCCCCTATGTGAGCGACAGATTCGTGTCCTGAAGGAGGACGTCAGGATATGGTGCAAAACTGAACGCACCAGAGACTGGGTGAGACTACTCCCCGTCATATCCTTGATGATGAACTCCCAAGAGAGTTCAGCTACTGGCTACTCGCCCCATGAGCTATTCCTCGGGCACCCGGCATGGTTCCTACATGCCCCCTATCCAGAGGACACCCATTCTTCTGTGGGTGAATGGGTCCAAGAGCAACAAGCGAAGGTGGACAAGGCCAAGGCTATGCTCCAGAGAGTGAGGGAGCGTCAGTGGAACAAGAAGAACAAGCACCGAGTACCGGCCACCTACCAAGAGGGGGACTGGGTGCTGGTGCACCACAGTCGACTACCCGCCTGGCGAGGCTCTACCAGCGATGACCCATACTTCGGACCGTACAAGATCCTATCTGTGGATGGTCAACGTATCACTGTGCGGTGTTCTCCCCGCCTAGGGGGGACCCTGGTGTGCGCTGCTCAACACCTGAAGCGCTACCATGATCCTGAAGGCCTCTGTGGGGAGGACTGGGAGCTGAACGACGAGGAAATCGCCGCTCTGGACCTACAAGGGGCTGCCAGCCCTATGGAAGTTGAAGGTGAACTCCCCGACATGAACGCCGAGGAGATGGCTAAGGAGGGCCTCTACCTGGTGAAGTCTGTCCTGCGCCATCCCTATCGCCAGGGTTGGCACTTCCTCACCCTCTGGGAAGGGTTTGGAGTCGAAGAGGCCACCTGGGAGCCCTTCTCTGCATTTGTTCTACCTGAGGGACACCTAAACTCAGTTCTGGTTGACTACTTGTCCCAGAACAACCTTGGTGAGTTGCTGAGGCTCGCTGAGACGCTTGCCTCCAAGACTAAAGCTAGGGACTGAACCTTACCCTTACCTGCCAAAGCGTATGTGTGAGTGTGCTAGTCCTAAGGTCCTGAGAGCAAGCCGCAGAAGTGGCGTCCTAATTATACCCAAGTCTGCGCCCTTGCTAAACCTGGAGGGTTGGCTTATTGATGCCACGGGGTACGCCCCGGGTCTCCCCTCCCCTAAGCGCCCAATTTCTGTGCTGGCGCAAAACCTTTGGGGAATACCCAGCGTACTAATCCAGGTATTGTTTTCCCTACCTATCTGTCTACTACAGGGAGGGGTGGCCAAAAGCTATGAAGGCATGAAAACGCCGTTTTGCTATGTGGCCAAAACACTGACCTAACCACTGCCACAGCCCACCAACCCTGCTAAAATTGCAGGAAACGGGTGGGACAGTGACACACGCACTACAGGTCCTACACACCCTACAGTGGCAGCATCCTGGTGGGCGAGCACTGGGGCAACTGGCTCAAGCCCCCACTCAGGACTACCACTCCTACACGCACACTCTACTGGGCGTTGCGATGACAAAGGTGTCGTGGGTCCTAGCGACCCTCCTGTGAAATGACAAGAGAACACAGCGCTGCTAAGCTACTGTGGCCTAACAGGGGACGCCACAACGCGTTTCCCCTGCTAGGGCTTGGAGGGAAGGAGTGCTCTCGCGTGCAAGGCGCAGATGTCGATGAAGTCGGACTCCCTGCTCTGCCACAGGCGGAGCGGAGTTACTTGTTTGTGTGATCTGCGCCCTTGTTTAGCAGGGCATAAAAAAAGGCTGCTGCACCAATCACCCTACCTGCCCACCTGTAAAACAAAGGCAAATGAAAGGGCGTTTGCGGCGGAGGAACCAAGCCACACTCCAGGTATTATACCCTTCTCAGTGTGACCTATAATACACTGTCCGCAAACACGCTGGAAGACCAGCTACCCTTGTCAAGCAAGCAAGCGTTAAGGGACTCCTCAGGTTCTCTTAAAGAACGTACCGAGGAGCCCCTGGGTAGCCTAAACAAGGTTTACCGTGCGCACTTCGCGTGGCCTACCCTTTAATGCGTGTGTGAATGCGCGAGCATGCACTTGGGTCGCGGGCAAACCTGCCCATCTTCACCGCAATCTTGACTCCACCAGGGGGTGGCCCCACCTGGGCGTACCTACCTTACCTACCGCTGGGAAGTGAAGCAAGGTGAGAGGACAAAAGGGGCGCACGCGAAGCACCTTTGATTTTACCGGGCACAAAATGGCCAAAACCCGGATTCTATTCAAATGGTTGACAAAATTGACACATCTTTGTTGTGTATTAAGCTTGTTTTGAAAATTTTGTGGTTTTTGCCTATCATTCATAATAACAGTTGACGCATGGCTCATTTTGAGTGCCAAGATGTCATGCACATCCAATATTTCGGGCAAAACAAAAACTCAATTTGTGTGGAGAAATGAATTACTTACTTGTCCAACACAATACAAAATGGAAACCATTGCAATGTATGTAGACAACATAGATTGACCCTGATCTACACACGATTCACATTGTCCTTGTGCTGTTTGTCTTGCACCATGCAGTTATAATGTGATATGCTCGTCAATACCCCAACTTTTCATAACAAACATTTCACTAAAAAAATCATACAAATGCCCAATCATTTGCTTCACACAATGTCTAGCAACCGATCACTGCACCTACCAACTGTCGTCAACCTTGTACGCCGCCCTAAACTCTGACCAAAACTGATCTTCTTGCAGTCTCTGCCTCGCATGCGTTTTATTACTTCAAATGTTGCAAAATCAATCCTTGCCAAGCATGCAATGGGTTGTTGCACTTCACAGGGTTGCGTAATCGTAATATGCAAAATGAGTCTCGCACATGCAAAATCGCTCGCTGTATGTCAGCATGGCAGCAACAACTAATGGATGCAGGAAATGCCTGTGCTGCCATCAATCCTTGCCAAGCATGCAGTGGGTTGTTGCACTTCAGCGGGTTGCTGATAAATATTAACTGGTGAAGCAACAGAAAAATTGTCATCGCTGTGTGTTGTACCTTCAGCAGATGGTTCAAAAACAGCTGTAATCAATTAACTTACAAATTCAGAAGAGGCCACTGGCTGAACTGTAACTCTGACTACCATCAACGAATCGTAATATGCAAAATGAGTCTTGCAGCTGCAAAGTCGCTGCATTTCAGCAACAGCTAATGGATGGAGGAACACAAAAAAACATGCAGTGCGCTCCATGCCTCTGGTGTCAGCAAACCTGGCACAATGTGCAGTGGGTTGTTGTGCAGCAATGGTTTGCTGAGAAATAATCACTGATCAAGAAACAGAGAAGTAGCTCAAGTTAAGCAATCAAACATTGTGACTGTCCCTGCTGGCCTTGCAGAAGCTGCTGCTGCTGCTGCCCCTGCAGAAGTTGCTGCAACAGCTGCCCCTGCTGCCCCTGCAGAAAATGCTGCTGCTGCCCCTGCAGAAAATGCTGCTGCCCCTGGAGATGCTGCCCTTGCAGAAATTGCTGCCCTTGCAGAAGTTGCTGCCCTTGCAGAAGTTGCTGCAGCGTGTTATGGTTCTGTGCTTGTGCTGGCAGCAATGGCAACCCTTGTGGAGGCAACGCTGTCAGGACACTCTGCAATGGGTGCACTGTGTGCTGTGTTGGTGGTGGCATCAAACTTTGCAATACCTGTGTTACCATCTGTGTCGGCATCTGCGGCATCTGTGTTGGCAACTGTGTCTGCTGTGAAACTGAGCCCTGATTACCTGCCTCCTGACCCTGCCCTTGATTTCGCAGCAACTCCAGAATGGACACGAGCTTGGAGGAAACGTCATCCCGTGCTTGGATTGTAGTGTCTGCTTTGTCCTCTGCCTCGAAACCCTGCTCCGCATGCGCTGCTGCTGCTGCTTCCTTCTGCGCCTGGGCTGCCGCCGTTTTTTTCGCCTTGTCCTCTGCCGCTTTTTTCGCCTTGTCCGCTGCTCGCTTCTCCGCTGCCGCGCGCTTCTGCTCCTTTTTTGCTGCTGCAGCCTCCTTCTGAGCCTTGGCCGCTGCTGCCTTTTTTGCTCTGTCGGCGGCCTGCTTCTCTGCTGCGGCCTGTTTCTTCTCCTGCTCCTTTGCTGCTGCTGCTGCTTCCTTCTGTGCCCGATCTGCCGCCGCCTTTTTCGCTTTGTCGGCTGCCTCCTTCTCTGCTGCGGCGCGCTTCCTCTCCGTCGCTGTTGCTGCTGCATCCTTCTTCGGCACCACCATGCTCCCGTCATCGCCCCCATCTCCGCTGTCGCTGCTCACATGGATGTCCGCAGCACTATCGAGCCTCCGATTGCCTTTGGCCTGAAGACGACACAAAGTGAACAATGAACATCGCATGAAGACAGGGTGGCAGGCACTGTGGTAGGGTAAGAATTAGGTAAAGTAAGGTGAGGAGAAGGGTGCGCGATATGAGAAACCAGGGGGGGGGGGGGTGCTACCAATTGTCTGGGTGTCATAAAAAACGGGCAGGGCGCAATTTGTGTGTCGTGTATGAAAATGGATAGGCGGGCGAACACCAAGCAATGTATGTAGTGCGTGTGATGAGAAAAAAGGGGGAGTGGACGACACTCCCGCCCAGGGCTCTCCCGTTCCCCACGACGCCACCGCGCCTCACCCGCCCCCAGGCCCCACTCGCACCGCTCCCGCTCCCCGAGACGCCGCCACAACTCCCCAGAGCCCCGATCCCGCCGCTCCCGCTCCCCCGGGCGCCGCCACGTGCGGCACCACCGTCCCATGTCCCCATCCCCCTCCCCCCACGAACGGCGCCACGCTCCCCGCTCCCCGCGCCACCGTTACACATCCCCCACCCCCAACTGCCGCCACCGATGCTCCCACTCCCCCGAGTGCCACCACGTCCGCCACCGCGGTCCCATGTCCGCATCCCCCCCCTCCCACGAACGGCGCCACGCTTCCCGTTCCCCGCGCCACCGGTACGCGTCCCCCACCCCCAGCCCCCGCCACTGCCGCTCCAGGACCTCCAGCTCGGAGACCCCTCCCCCCCTGACCCCCGCCGACCTCGCCTGGTGGTCAGCCCGCTCTGCGGGAGCTCTGCCGCTGGGTGAAGTGGGCCGGGGGATCGGGAAGGCGTGAGGGGGTGCGCATGACCCACACCTTCGAGGAAATCCTCACCCGCACCCCCACCAACCCGAACGAGACCGCCCCTGAGGCCGCCATGCCGCCAAGGACATGGAGAACCCTCCTCCGGGACGCGGTTCAGGGCCTCCGCCCCCCCTACTCCCCCAAAACGCTCCGCCGATGGCTCCAGACAGCCCACCCCCAGGCATGGGCCATCGGCGCCCCACAGACCTCGCCACCACCCCACCACCAGGGCACCGGGAAGGGAACGGGCAAAGGGCAGGCCCGCGGCAAGAGGGCGGGGAAAGGCACCAGCTGACGGGCACGCACCCATGAGAACAGGGCACTGCGGGCAACACAACACGGGGGCAAGGAACCACCCGAGGGCCACCAACACTGGGAGCGGGACAGGGCAGGGGCCACACCAATACAGAAGGGGGAGGACGCGAGGACGGGCGGAGGAGGGACACACCACACCGGAGGGACCGACCCCGCCCCACCCCCCGACACCCAGTCGACACCGCGAGACCCCCAGGGGACACTGGGACCGGGACCGGGACACCGGGACACAAGACAGACCACCCCAGAGGCACACGCCCACCGCGACGCGCCACCGCAGCCCAGACCTGACAGCGCGCGAACCACAACGGGTCGCGCCCACGCAAGGGACCACCGAGAACCTGCCACCGCACCCTAATTGCCAGGCGAGGACCCCGGCCAATTTCCACCGCAAGGGCCGCAGTAAGAAAAAGTCACTGCCATGTCCTTCTTGGAGGACTTGATCCAGGCCAAGCCCACCCTAAAACCCTTTTGTTGATGCTGAGACTAACGTAATCATTTTTATCTCTCTTTTGAAGTCTAAAAGTACACTTTCCCAAAGTAACTAGGAATATAACCCTAGCTTCCCATGAAGTTCACCTCTACCACTCAACTGAGCGGAGGTATCTTCCTTCATGGAGGTTATACCGAAATAAAGTAGGCACTTCATGCCTAAGGACTTGTAGGTTAAGCCTAGTGGTCTCCCACCTCAAGACCCCTATACTCAATTGATACTACCACTTATTGTGGTTCTACGTTTTAGCTGTTTCTGAATTCCGTTACTTGGCCAAGTCATATTCTGTGTCTGGCCTAACTCTTATGCCCCAGATTCCTAACCAACTCCATTTCATCCAAAAGAGTGCACAGGAAGTGCTTGATGCTAACTTTGAGGCAAGAGTCATGCCAGCTGTCACAAAAAAATCATTTGTTTTATCCAATTGTGATTGAATCTTTGTACTGAAGCCTGCTTTGTCTATCTGCAGCCCTTCTGTGATACACTGGATTTCAAAACTATTCATTGAATCCATTCACATCCTGGTCTTGCTCTACTTGCTGCTTTGGTTCTGCTTTTCAACACCAAAACCTGCAGGATTTCATCAAAACTATTAGGGCACTAATCAAGGACATCTTTGCGGTAGCAGAGGCAACCCTTGAGAACCTTTCGAACTGACTCTGAGAAGTACACAAGCCAAACCCAGCAAACAATGTGTCCACACCATCAGTACAACTGTCCGCCAGGACTTGGCCATTTCGGAGTATACGAGTACAACTGGGCAGCAGTGGGCCCATCTCAATGAGTGAGCCCAAGCGCAGAGTTGCATCTTGGTTTCAGGAAGATCCAGGTCACAGAAGGGCGGAACAAGAAGCGCCCAGAGAAATACCAATACCCTTAACCAGTGAGGCCTTAGCGGACCGTGGTAACAGCCTGCAGCACCTCCGCTGACGAGTTGCTGTCTCCATCTCCCGTTCAGCCTGCCCTGTATCTTCGTCTACGGCAGTTGGAGGCTCTGAGGAACAAAACGAACTGAGAAGGAGAATGGACGAGTACCTGCTCCACGAACAGTACTACAAGTCCGTCCGAGGGGAAGATGGACAGGAACCAGTCGAAGCCTTGGGATCCCGACCACTTACGAACATGGGTTCCTACCTTTACTGCGGCCCACCTACGGACCTGGCCGACACTGTGTCTCTACCCAGGCCACCGAGAGGGCTAGCTTGGCGTCCAGAGCTGCCAACCACTAGGAGGAACCCTGAAATGTGTGCAGCTTATGTGGAGGATTCCCATCTCCCAGGGCCAACCTATGGTGGCCTGGACCGTACGACCGAACTACCCGCCAGACTACTGTCTGGGTCCAAAGATCCAGATGTGACAGCCCTGTCTGAGGCTGTCAAAGTGAAATTGGGTATCACTGAACCCTTACCCAAGCCAGCGCAGGCCTCACCCTCTCCCGGATTGAGCACGCTTGCTGATGATCTCAAACGATCAAGGGTTTCCAGGTTGCTACCCAAGGTCAAATGCCCCGGCCCTTTTCATCCCCGTGCCAGAACAGTCCCCATCGCTGAGCTACAGGACGTGCCCCTGACCGAGACTGAGAAAAGGGGGCTAACAGCTCTGGCATCTCTCGCTGGCGTACCATCCCCCCCTTCAGGCCTAACCCCAGGGGGTGCAAAGACTGGCAAACCAATTGCCCAGGCCAACATCCAGCTGGAGTTGCCGGAATTCGACCCAAAAAACCTGCCCCAATGGGCAGAGCCATTTGCCGAGTTTCTTTTGCTTACCGGCCAATCTCATGTAGATGTTGACGCGTATTGGTACGCCCCTGGATCTTGGTTACTGAAATCTGCGCCAAGGGGAAGAGCTTGTAGTCTTTCAAACCCATTTTTATAGTCTTTTTTGAGGCATATGGGGCACTCATTTTAGAGGCTATGTGAGCACTCTTCAAGGCACATTAAAAGAGCAAGTAAGCACAAGAGAATCCGTAATACCACGCAAATACAAATTGTTCTAGGAGCCTTGCTCGCCCCATGACACGATCTGGTGTCCTGAAAGAGGAAGAGAGGGCAAACAAGGCAATAACTTAGGTTAATACACATGTAAACATAACTAAGTACCAAACCATGTGCTAAGGTTAGTTTTTTAGGAAAAATCACAGTAAATCAGGGCACCACAGGCCCTGTGACCCGAGATTCAGGTCGTCAACGACTGTCGTCGACAGGAACTGTGCTATGGTCAACATGTCTAAGTCAGTTCTGGGTCAAACCAAGGTCAAACAAGTCAAACAATGTCAGAAACATGTTGAAAACATGGTTAAAACTTGAAGCATGGGTCTCCCCCCATGCGCCAGCCTAGAGGCCTTAGGGCAATCTGGCGCCATATGATATTTTTTCTGAAAACCTGTGGACTTATACTTAGTATCCCCCATAGGGGAGGGTGTCATATGCTTGTGCTTGGGTGCATATAGAAAACCCATTTTCCTTGTCTTGCACTTAAAAATCAAATTGTTTCCAATGTTCTCCATTACAATTGATCTTGTTGACAAGTACAGGACACAGGCAACAGCAAGAAGACGAAGTCGTGAACGAACATTGAGCTGGACCAACTGGCTGGTCCAGTAATACGGGTTCACATGCCTAAATAACAAGAAAATTGATATAACAATAAATTCTCATTAAAAAGGCAATAAAACCTATATTTTATCAACTTTCTGAGTAGTCTATCTTATCACAGGCCTTGTCAACATTACGTAAATTGCTGTCGGCGGCAAAAGACGGCGACAGTCGCGACAGGCCATCTGAAGCTTCCAAATAGCTTCAAAAAAGCTTCTAATACATTAGAACCTTCTAAATTGCTATAAAACATGATTAAATCACATTATAAGCATATGGGATGTGATTATTCATGTATGGCTACTAATGTATCCTAGATCTCTGCTCTCTGTAGTGTACCTAAGAGCAGTAGACTCTAGCAGTAAGCTATAGGCTTGGAATATAAGCCAAATATGAGCAAATATCCTAGTGTTCTAGGATCTTGAAGCTTGCAGAGGTCTAGTATAGATCCTCCAGAAAGCTTCTGAGAGGCCCAAATGCCCTGACTTATTACACCCCCTTCCTAAGCTTCATGTACATTCGCTAAGAATGTTCATGACAAGCTGATAATCTAACATAAGGAGGGGTATGGGCATAAGGAACGCTCATATTGAATGTTCTGAGTGTCTAATGTAGTGTTTTAGTACCCCCTTCCTAGAGGTAAAGATGTATCTCCACCTAAGAGGGTAAAGTTACTAAGTCTTGGGTATGGTAGGGCTCAAAATGAAACATGAGAAACACTAAGCGAAAAGCTAGCATACAAAGTATGAACAATGATAACCTAAATCTTCAGGCAAACAATGAGGGTAAGGGTAATACACCTGGATGTAGACGTATAAATTACAATGAGCTATACGGAAAATCAATCACAATTGAGAATGAAATGCAACATGTGGGGTTAAACTGGAAATTCAAGCTCTGCCCAAGCTGTCTATTGACAGGCTTGTCTTCGTCATCCAAAGAGAGGATATACCACCTTACTCAACGGACGCGTTACATGTGGCTACCTAATGCAATGGATGCATTAGTACCTATTTGATGCAATGGGTTTCTTGGCCTGCATTACATGGACAGAGAAAGCGAGGCAGCATCAGTAATGACTAACTGTTGATTAGTTTAGCGGGTAGGGATAACTCATAGTGTGTGGGGGGGGTGGCAGTCACGATGAGTAGACACCATCTGACCCGGATCTGCTCTTTCTTATCCCGGCCGTGGGGATTGATCCGTCAGGGGGTATGGGGATTTATACTAATACTTCAACCAAAAAAACGTTGAAAGATATAGTCCGTCATTACCAACCTTTTACTCATACTTTCGGGCTATCTCTAAAAACAAAGCTGAAACGTCAGTTACCTAACATGCTTAGAAATCATGTACAAAAAAATCAATATTCCATCACGGAAAAATGCTCCGGTCCACAAATGCAGAGCATTTGAACCATGTTCCTAAATAGGACATAGCCAACAGGAATTTAATGAGATATGAAGCTAGCGGGAATACTGATTTGTGTAGACATGTCCTAAATGACTTAAATTACCAAAGCAAATAATTTGCACAAGGAAGTGAAAATGTAGAAGTGTGTTCATCATGTAAATTCAGAGAAACAAGATGTATGGGTTGTGGCAAGTGCTAAAGATGACAAAACCAATGAATTGTATGTGTGCATGTAGGGGTTGGGTTCACGGGTAGGGGTGGGTTCGTCCCCTGGGGTTGGTTGGAAAAGAAGTAGGAAAGTGATAAGTGAAAAAAAGTTGAAAGGTCGGATCTTTCATGGAACGCCGTTCAGCTCTAGTGCGAGCCAACAGATATCCTACACGACTGGAGGGTCGCCACTGCCTCATACGCGAAATGTATCATTGTCAGGTTGTCTTAGACAAGTAGAAGTAGTAAATCTCCGAAAAATGCTATTGTAGTTAAAGTGTTTTCTGTACCTTACCGGAAGACCAATTACGGCGAGCCCCTTGCCCAGCAGATGGTTGTACAAAGCCATCCGTGCGGGGGCCTGTCTTCCTACATGACGAGTGAATTCCGCTCAACTGAATTGCAGGATTCAGGCTATCCCCTTGGAGCTTAACTCCGTCATCTATCTCTACCGCAAGAGAAGGGGTCTATCCCACTGCAGGGAAAGTACTTATCTACCCGCGCGAGGGTAGAAGCCCATTACTGTAGGCTTTCGATACCTTTCGATAATCCTTTTCAATGAGCCTACCGTAGTGCACCGCTGGTCTCGGTGGCTACCGGCGTAGGGCTCTTCACTAACACATCGCGGAATGCATTAGCCAAGTCACAGGCTAAGTGACCAAGCTTAAACCTGTTCACTTGTGTTACACAACAAAGACGTGGCGGGGTGAGACCAATGCCGGCTCTTGTAAGCGGACACTGACTATTTACACGAAGGAAATGACTTAGAAATTGGCTCATAGGCAAAAATTTGATGGACGTGGTACTACAGCAATTCCTCAGAGTGTGATATCCAAAGAGAACAAATGGAATAATCAAACGGTTCATGGTATGTGTTTGTGTGTGGGTTGTATGTGTGGTGTGATGAGGGAGGGAATGTGTGAAAAATCCAAGTAAGTCTGTCATGCTGATGGTCTGGTCGGGGGGATAGAGAATGTAATGTTGTAGACTACAGACACTCAATTGAGCACTCTCAAACCCGGTAATTGAGGCTGTACCAGGCGATCTAGCGTAAGTTAACGAAGCGGAACGTACCCGTAGTGGTTCGGTAGCAAATTTGAGGATAAACTGGCTCTTTAGACCAAATGACCTAGGTCAATGATCGCGAGGATTGGAAAAGAGATTCATTCCTCACAACTTGCAGTTAATCAACAAAAGTTGAGTGGATACGAATTGATTGTTCGTCGCTGCGATCCAAAACTCGGGGTCCATTGAGCAAAAGGTGCTCATAGAACTACGAAGGGCAAATCAATTACGGACCATATTGCATGTTGAGCGTTATGGGCAAGCCCTTGCAATAAGGAAGTAATGCAATCTGTATGAAATGTAAGATTTGCAAAGTGAAATGCAATGAATGAGTGACCTTTTTGAACGAAATGAATGAAATGCAATCCGAATGGAGAGTAGAATACGTCACTAGTCAAACGCTTGCCTTGACGGCCATGCAGTGAAGGATGAGATGCATGGTAGAGTGAAATGAGGACAAATCACTTCCTAGCTCAAATGCAGTTGTGCTCAAATGAAATAGCTTGACAAATTCAGGCTTCCGGAAAGGGTCTCAGCACACGTATGAGTGGCGGACCGTGACCAGAAGTCATGCAGTCTATGCAGAGTCTCGGCAACCCATGAGAGGGCACGGACCGTGCTCAGAACTACATTGAACTGTGTCAGGTAGTTCAGTAAAGAGATGAAAATCAGTTAAATGGCATTGCATGCTAACATTCCGGCCTGCACCTACTGGAATGGTTACCTCTATTACAGTACCAGCGCCTTGCGGCACTTCTCCTCACCACCCTGCCCTACAGGGGGAGGACCGGAGACATTAAGTTGCATATGCAACCGTTAGCATTAGGGTAATACCATAAAATCAATGCACCTCCTACACTAGCTAGTTAGCTAGCTAGCTAGCTAGAGTAAGTAAGTAAGTAAGTTTTGCAAGCTTCTTCCGCGACCAGTTACCACCACCAACCTCTCTCATCGGAGAATGGTCACAAGGACCCCGAGAGCGGTCAATGCCAATGGTTTGGTCGAATGCGGTCTTTTAATGTTTCACTTGGGTGCTCCTGCATTGAGTCTTCTGTTCCGCCTTCCGCTCACACCCGTCTTTCGCCTCCCTACTCCCTGGTGGCAACAAGCCCCACGCCTTCTTTGTCCCCATGACAACGGGCCAGCCGAACTGAGCCACTCAGCCTGGGGAGTCGAAGGGAAAGGCTTGGACGGTGAATGTGGCGGATGCAAACGGTCTGTTAATGGTTGTGGCCAGAGTTTGTTTTGTGGCCAAAAAAGACAACAAAATGTTTCACTATTTATTGCGTGTCTAAGTACTTCTAAGGTATCTACCTTTCTACCTAGGCTAAGCCTAGTCAGAATGAATCAAAACTGATGCAAACAATCACAAACTGCAATATCATACAATGATTCAAGGTTAGAATACCACAGAAATCGCGAATGGTTTGGCAAAACAATAACCGAAAACCATGTTTTTCCTTGAAAATGCCCAACTTCTGCACCTTTTTTCTGTACTATGTTGCTGAGATGTCAGAAAAAGAATATCTGCACTGTGTAGGGCATGTCCTCAGGTTTCCGAAACATATTTGATGTTGCCCCAACTTATCATACGCTCAGAGAAATATAAGTTGGGGGGAGACACATGAATCTCACATGACACACATGCTGAAAAACCATCAAAAAAGCATAAGGAAACCGAACTTTTTCACTGTCATCCCATCTTCAAAAAAATCCAGTGATTAGATATCTGCAAACTAGACACCATTACCTTTCCAAAACAGCTTTGATGACTGTCCAACTCGCCATAAGCTCTGGGAAAGGTCTTTTTCTTGCAGCATCAGGAACACAAAATTTGAAAACATGCTTTCATGCACTAAGTTGACCACCATGGGAAAAATCCAATTCTGGACCACAGAAATTCAAAGTAAACATTTGTCGTAAACTTCATGCTCCAATGTTCGTAAAACACCTTTGTTCAGGTTCGAACTCACCAGGGTCTCAGAGAAATGATTAAAGCTCCAAAATCATTTTTCATGATTTTTCACCAAGTGGTTCGTGTGGTAACTTGCTGCAGTTTTACCATAGCCATTCTTGTTTTCTGAAAATAAAAACGACTCAGGGTTAGAAAGCACATACTTCAGTGTTGTTTAGAAAAATAATGTCGAACCTCAAACCTTTATTCTCAGGGAGATATGAAGGAAGCACAAAAGGCACTTTTGAGGGGTTTTTGGAGTGTGGTTTATCGGTGACTTTGTTGGGGATAGGAAAAATAGCAGAAAAATTGATTCCAAGAAAGTGAAGTGGGGGATAGAAGCGTACCACTGTCTACTTTCGAAAAATACTTGGTTCAGATTTTTTCAGCGCAGTGGCGCGAAGATATTCGTAAAACACCAAATGTCATTTTGGGGTGTTTTAGAGGGTTGGGCAACAAGTGATTCATGGGTCATCTTGGAAAAATCACAGAAAATAGCCCTTGAGGAGTTGAAACAAAGTGAAAGGCGCATTTTAAAGCTGACGCTCTCTAGTTTACGATAACGCTTAAGTTGACGTGATTCGACGCACTGGCGCGAAGATACGCGTGAAATGAGTTAGGCCATTTTCGACATTTTTGGCCTTTTGGTACATCAATGAGTTGAAAGAAATGTGAAAGAATTCAAAGCTTTTGGACTCCCAAGAGGGTCAACAGTGACTGGGGTGGGGATTTATAGTCACGGACCGTCCCTTTAGTCCCTTCCCTTGACATAGGGTCTCTTGAAGGACCGTAAGCAAGGAGAAGATAAGCCTTGAAAATGCATCACAAGAAGTATGCAACATGTAGCAAACAAAAGCAACACAATCAATGGCTCTAGGCCTCAAAGAGCCTCAAGAGAGCCTCTGGAAGCTCGCTCGCGGCTCTTCTGCAGCACGTCGTCGTCGTAGAAGTCGTCGTCGTCGTCGCTGAAGCGCTGGGAAGTCGCCTTGTGTTGTAGAAGTTCACCACATATTTGAAACTTCTTGTTAACTTAAAATCCTTCACAATCTTCACCAAACTCAATGAAATAAACCCACTGGACGGCTTTTCGAACTCTTCTGAAGCCTCTGGCGTCGTCGTACTTGCGCAAAGGTCGCTTCACGCTACGCTCTTGGAGTCTTCGAATTTATTTGAAGGTTCTTTGACCATAGGAGGAAGTATACCTTCAAGACTTGAAAGTTTCTTGAACTTGTTGATAAATTCAAGCAAGGAACTCACTTTACTTGAACAGCGTACGCTGGCCCAGCTGCTGCTCGTCGTCCTCGTCGTCGTCGACCTGCTGGAACTTCAGATTACTGGACTGTCATATGCTTGTGCTTGGGTGCATATAGAAAACCCATTTTCCTTGTCTTGCACTTAAAAATCAAATTGTTTCCAATGTTCTCCATTACAATTGATCTTGTTGGCAAGTACAGGACACAGGCAACAGCAAGAAGACGAAGTCGTGAACGAACATTGAGCTGGACCAACTGGCTGGTCCAGTAATACGGGTTCACATGCCTAAATAACAAGAAAATTGATATAACAATAAATTCTCATTAAAAAGGCAATAAAACCTATATTTTCTCAACTTTCTGAGTAGTCTATCTTATCACAGGCCTTGTCAACATTACGTAAATTGCTGTCGGCGGCAAAAGACGGCGACAGTCGCGACAGGCCATCTGAAGCTTCCAAATAGCTTCAAAATAGCTTCTAATACATTAGAACCTTCTAAATTGCTATAAAACATGATTAAATCACATTATAAGCATATGGGATGTGATTATTCGTGTATGGCTACTAATGTATCCTAGATCTCTGCTCTCTGTAGTGTACCTAAGAGCAGTAGACTCTAGCAGTAAGCTATAGGCTTGGAATATAAGCCAAATATGAGCAAATATCCTAGTGTTCTAGGATCTTGAAGCTTGCAGAGGTCTAGTATAGATCCTCCAGAAAGCTTCTGAGAGGCCCAAACGCCCTGACTTATTACAGAGGGAACGGCCGTCGCAGCAGGCCGTCTCTGGAAAATTGGCAACCTAGTGCATTTTCATGAAACGTGCCATAAAATACACTAAAATCCATCATAATTCATTAAAAATTGATAAAAAAACAGCTTTTCTGGAGCTTTTACGCACATTCACGACATTTTCCCTCAAGAAAATAATGTCGTAAAAACGACGGCGGCAACTGGCGCCCGCTACCGTGCCGTTGGTTCTAATTACTTTGAAGGTTCAATGAACCTTCAAACGTTTTAGAAACTTCAAAAACCTTAAACAAATGAACAAAATAGCTATTTCCAGGCCAAGCTGGAGCTATTTCCTGATACTACAGACTAGCTGACATCTGCACTGGAGTGTCAGCGTACTCATGGAGCTTTTCTGGCTTCCATGGAGATACTTTTACCTATAAAAATGAACCTGCATATGAGCACATGGCCACATATGCATCACCCCCTCCTGAAAAGGTTTCTTTGAGCTTTGTTTAGAGAAACCTCAAAGGGGTAAAAGTAACTCATGCTTTGCCCTATATGTTTTTCCTGCTTCAGTGTTTCGAAAAACACCCATCCTGAAAACACAGAGTCCTTGGGCAAGAAGACATAAGCAAAGGAAAAAAGTACAAAAAACTGTGGTGCAAGTAAAATAAATGGTTCAAACAACCTTAAAATAAGTATAGTCCAACCAAACAATGGCAACAATCGCCAGAAAACAGAAGTATTTACAACATATACTCCTGAATATATATCACTGGGACTCTGGCAGGACTGGCAGGAAATGACAAAGGGCTTGGAAAAATCAAACACATATGATTACAGAGGGTTAGCCACTCTCAGAGCCAATGGGGCTTTTATAATTCTTGAAGAACTTCTCCATCTCCTTGTCAAAGATCTCCAGCTCCTTGGCTGTGAGTGGACGACGGTCTTTTCTTCTTGACGTCGTTGTCTGGCGACAGCTACCTTCGCTGGAGCTGTCCCACATGTCAAATTCTTGGTGCCCTTGTTGCTGGGCTTCATAAAAATCAATTGCTTGTTGGAACCCATTTGGGGCATGATCATACCATTTAATTGGGCTTGTTTCTGGCCCACTGTGGTCGCTGGACGTCGCTGACGAATTTGTCGTAAAATATTCGGCGATCTCCGCCGCTTCTGAGTCAGAGTAAGTGGCCCACCAAGGCTCATTGTCTTCGTCATGATCAATTTCTTGATTTTCTTGAAGTTCTTGATGATGCTCCTCAGTCCAAGTACTTGAGGAGGAAGTGGAGGTTGTGGAGGACATACCTGGATGTATTGTCGCTCCACGCCTTCCCAGGCCAGACCAGGGCGTCAACTGGTTGATCTGCAGTCCAATCTTGGCCTTGGTGTAGAACTTGAGCTCCTTGGATTGGCTCCTTCTTGTTGCTTGTGCCAAGGGTCCACAAACCTTAAAGAACACAAAGAACTCCAAGTTCTCCATCAGAGCTGCATCGACTCTAGAACAATTTTGACGCGTATTGGTACGCCCCTGGATCTTGGTTACTGAAATCTGCTCCAAGGGGAAGAGCTTGTAGTCTTTCAAACCCATTTTTATAGTCTTTTTTGAGGCATATGGAGCACTCATTTTAGAGGCTATGTGAGCACTCTTCAAGACACATTAAAAGAGCAAGTAAGCACAAGAGAATCCGTAATACCACGCAAATACAAATTGTTGTAGGAGTTTTGCTCGCCCCATGACACAATCTGGTGTCCTGAAAGAGGAAGAGAGGGCAAACAAGGCAATAACTTAGGTTAATACACATGTAAACATACCTAAGTACCAAACCGTGTGCTAAGGTTAGATTTTGTTATGGCTTCGAACAGCAGCAGCGCAGCGAGCGCGCGAGTCGCAGTCGCAATCACACTGCAGCCTGTGAATACTTAAGAAGCATCCAATGCCAGTTGTGTGAATGAAGTGCTGTATGATACTTTGATCACTGGACAGGGTTTTTGTCTTCGAATTTGTGAAGTGTCTATGTATTGGTGCCACGTCTAAAGATCCTGCGAGGTTTGTCGATTCGGGATTTTGGATTTTCGAGAAACAAGAGGGATAGGAGTACAAGAGAGTTTGCAAGAAACAAACCACAACAAGTGGTAGCCAGCGAGGTGGCGGAGAGATCAAAATTCGAGATCAATCTTCGACGCCGTCAACTTGATTTGAATTTCGATTTACAATGGAGCGGCCTTTCGACGACGCAGCTATGCTGCACTTTATCAGAGACAGTCTGTTTTCAACCGACTCACCCTTGCTTCACGAGTTTTCGATTTCGTTAGGAACGTCCATCGCAGAGCGCATCGCAAGTCGAAAAAGTGAGTGGTTTCCATGCATTTCTCGTGATCTTCACAGCTTCTCGCAGAAGCGTGCAGATACTCAAGCCAAGGTCATCGAATTGGAACAGCGCATCGATGCGTTGCGGACAACAGCACCAAGTGCTACTGCGGCAACCGATCACCGAGTCGACACCTTGCAGTCCTCGACGTAGAATGCAACTCAAGCTGCTGTAAGCGAACTCCGACGCGTAGAGCATGAATTGTCGCAATGCTATGTCCTTCCCAGCGAATTTGTACGAGTTTCGAGTCAACAACCTTCGAATCACTTCCAGTTTCCACAACAACAGCCACAGCTACAACCACAACCACAACCACAGCCGTCTCCTTCGAGCCATCCGCCGTATTCACCGCCGAGCAGTTCACCTCACCCTCCGCAACAACCAGCTCCACAACCACCTGTCTTCGACCCAAACCCAGCGCACCAATTCGCAATTCAACGTGCTGCAACACTCGAGATTCCAGGACGTCGTGTTGAGCGGTTGAATAAGGTGGTTCGAAGATTCTCTGGGAGACCTGGATCTGGAGAGTTTCGCACATGGAATGAGGACTTGTTACGAGCTTTCACCTTGTCCGATATCACTTCACCCATCGATCAGGTGACCACCATACCGTTCCTCCTTGAAGGTGATGCTTTCGAGTATTATCATAGTTTTACCAAAGCTGTACAGGATGACTGGTTGGGGCTCATGCGTGTGTTGGGCCAACGTTTTGATTGCATATCCCATGAGCCAGGGTACCTGTCGAGAATGTTGAGCTTGAAAGAAAGTGAGTTTCCTCGACATGCGGACTACGTCAACGAGTTCCGCACTTGCGTTATCAAGTCGAAGGTTAACACCAGTGACCTCCAGATGGGTTACCTCGTCAACTCTGGATTTGTTGAAGGTTTGTCGAATGACGCTGTTCGTCTGCAGTACATCGTTGAGGTCCGCTCGAGATGGCGTTCTGGTAAACCATTTGGTTTCAATACTTTGGTAGAGACCATCGCAGAAGCCTACATGGCGGCCGGATATCAGCTCGAAGAGGTACAGGACGCATCGAGAACGACATCTGATACCTTGGGTCCTGTGGTCTCAAGACCCCTGCCTATGATGGTTCCACCAACTTCGACTTCAACCCTATGCCAACACCGCACGTCAACCCCATGCCAACTCCAGCTGCAGCCCCCATGGCTTCGATTGTGCCAGAGCCGATGAACCTCGATGCAATTGCCAAGCTCCGAGAGGAACTACATGCCTACATTGGTGAACGTCGTAATGAACGGTTCGGACGCCAAGATGGTGGACGCCAAGATGGTCGAAAAAGTAGGCGCTGCTACAGTTGTGGCGAAGAAGGCCACTTGCCCCGCAACTGTCCAAAGCATCGACCGCCATTCCGGGGACGAGAGCGTCGAGAATCGAGGTCGAACACGCCGCGAAGAGATCAGGGTCGAGACAGTAAGGGACGGTTTCAATCCCGCTCCAGAAGCAAAGAAAGGCCCACAACGGCCTAGGAGACATCTGTGAAGACCTGGTGGTGGACGTCCTCGAGAAGAGCTGAACACCACCATCAGTACCAATAAACCGGAAAAGAATTCGACACTTTGGGGTGTCAACGTCAAAGGAACCGAACCTGAGCATGCGTCTCTGTTCACGGTTCGAGGGCGCATTTGCGCATGTCGTGATGACTCCTTTGACTCCAGCGTGGAATTATTAGTCGACTGTGGAGCGACCAGTGACTTCATGTCAATGCAGATTGTAAAGGGGGCGCAACTTCCCCTCTATAAACTGAGAAACCCTGGACACGTCTTAAGAGCCGGAGGTGTCTAAGTCCAAGTACGGTACTACACGAGAGCCTATGTTCGAGTTGGAGAACTTGTATTTCGACATCACTTCAAGGTCTTGGAAATTCTGCCGGATGTGGTGCTTGGACTACCATGGCTTTGAAGCTATAATCCGACTGTCCACTGCAAGGAGCGGTACGCAGACATTCAACATGGTTCGAGTTCCTACCGGTCGTCTTTTGATGAATCAAGACACTCCACCCAGCTGCAGTTTCAAGCCGCTTGGAAGCCGGACCTTCTTTCGATACTTTCATCCAGTGCCTCGGAAGCGAGTCCGGTTGGAAATCCTACCCCACATGCCAAGGAACGCCCCGACCTACACTCGTCGACACACGTCAAGCACGGTGCTGACATGTGCGACGAGTCCGAAACAAAAGATGGTATCACCGATGAGGAGTGCAGCGATATGGAAATTGGGTACATTTCGTTGCCGAAACTCAAAAGAGGGATCTGTCGAGCTGATCTCACGGGGGATCAAGTGTTTCTGTGCTGCATGCCTCGACCCGCGGTGCCGGTCGATCAAATGTACAAGATGCAAGCCAGTGATGGCAATGACGGGCTTGACCCCGTTCGACGCAAACTGCTGATTCGACTACACAAGTGGGCGGACCTCTACGACCGGGAGAAGGCGGAGTATGGAGACCTACCTCCGCATCCACCTGGTAGAGATCATCGAATACGCCTCGATTCGGAAGACAATCCACCGTGGGTACACCCTTACAAAATGGACCCGAGTCAACTAGATGAACTTCGACGACAATTGGACAAGTTGCATCGATCTCGTCGGATCAGACCATCCTCGAGTCCATACGGAGCGGGTTGCCTCCTGCGCAAGAAAGCGAATGGTAAATGGCGTATGTGCGTCGATTACCGAGCGTTGAATACGCCAACTGTTCCAGATCGGTATCCCTTACCATCGATGCAATCCATCTTGAGTACACTGCGGGGTTCCGCCGTATTTTCGAAGATCGACCTTGTTAGTGGGTTCCACCAGATACGAATCCACGACAAAGATATCGAGAAAACTGCCTTCAACACCCAATTTGGCGCCTTCGAGTGGGTTGTTATGCCCTTTGGCCTCTGTAATGTGCCATCGACGTTCCAACGCGTCGTGAATGATGTCCTTCGAGACCACTTGGGGATCTTTGTATGGGTGTACATCGACGACATCCTCGTCTTCTCGAAGGATGCGCATGAACACCAACGACATCTTGATTTGGTACATGAACTACTCCGTCAACACCAGCTGTTTCCCTGCATCGATGAATCCACGTTCTTCCAGAGTCGAGTACCCTCTTTCGGATACATCATCGACAGCGATGCAGTACACATGGACCCCGAAAATATCAAGGTCATTCGAGGTTGGCCTCCGCCAACTACGGTTCATGAAGTTCGACAATTCATCGGGTTGTTTGGATTTTACCAGCAGTTTGTCTAAGAGTTCCAAGCTGTCACAGCCCCACTGGCCGCAATGTTTAAGGCAGATTTCGAGTGCGAGTGGACAGCCGTACATCAAGCTTCTTTCGACAAGCTGAAGCAAGCAATGATCAATGCGACACATCTCAGTGCTATCCACCCCCAACAGCCGTATCACTTGTACACGGATGCTTCGAAAGACTGTGTGCGTGCTGCGCTAGCACAGCGATGTGCGCATGGGAAGTACAAGGGACATCTTCGACCTATTGCCTTCATGTCGGGTAAAATGCAACCTGCCGAAAATCGATACCCGATTCGAGAACAGGAGCTGTTGGCCATCGTGCTAGCCTTCAAACAGTGGTTTCATCTACTTTGAGGACCACAGCAGGTGCACGTGCACACTGACCACGAAAGCCTTCTTCATCTCAAGATATGCCTTCCACCGCTGACACCACGACAAGCACGTTGGTCCCAGTTCCTCGAAGAATACAACGTCACGTTGTGGTATGTACCCGGCACGAGAATCCAGCAGCGGGCGCCTGTTCCCGCCTGACTTCACGACAGTTGATGGACTTCGAAAATGCCACACGTACACGGGCCTTTGTAATACCCTTGGTCGAGAATTGGCCTTCATCGGAAGGAGAACCTGTCGATGAGTTCATGCATGTACTCGAGGACTCGTTCTCACACGATGGGGTGTAGCCCCAGCCGTACGACCACCTGTACGTTTCGCTTCGAAGCGGACGCTCCGTGGGGAAGGATCCTGATGCTGACAAACATGCGCAACCAGCCCTCCAATTCGACACCGAACCCGCCGTCGAGCCAGAGGACCTGGAGCCACTACCATCAAACGAAACAGCCGTCGAGCCGGAGGACCTGGGGCCAGTGCCACCAGACGAGATTCCGGCTGAGGATTCACACCAACCAGCGTTACATCTCGATGATGCTGGCAACGAGCCAGACATGCCTGCCGACACCGACGACCTTCCCGACGTAATCATGGACCGCCCTCTTCGAGTTACTTTTGGCAAAGAACTTCGATATGCTCCGACCCTGGCGGAACTGATTCGCTGTCAACGTCACGGAGACAGCACATTACAATCAGTTCCCTTGCCTAAGGTTGGGCCGAACACACCATACCTGTCGAGTCTTAAAGGTACACACCGCCGAGTGCATCGACACTATCAGTGCAAGGACTTGACTTCGACAGCTGTGTGGGCAGCAGCCTATCGAGAAGACCCACGTACGAGACACATCTACGAAGTCGGGGCTCGAAGCCCTGCGGCACGACACCAACTCCGCGATGCCAAGTTATCCTTCGATGATGGCAAATTCTTCCATTAGCCGACGATGGGCAAGCATGTGCTTGTCCCTCGAATGCTTGTGACCTCGATTGTGGCTATGTATCACGAGTCGGAGTTCTATGGCCATTAGGGTGTACTTCGAACCATGGCACTGATCTAGCGCGACTACGTTTGTTCACATCTCCGACATTACGTCGAGCGGTACATCTTAAGTTGCGATGTGTGTCAAGCGGCGAAGTCACGGCGTGTCGACACCGCCAGAGTGCCTAGACCATTAGCGGTGCCCGACATCAAACGGCATAGTGTGTCAATTGATAGGGTTTCAGGATTGCCACCGACCACTAGGGGCCATGACGCCATCATGACTGTGGTCGACAGATTCTCCAAGCGTGGAATGTTCATCCCTTGCCGCAAAGATATAACAGCCGACGACCTTATCTACGTGTTCCTGCGTGAAATAGTTCGACTAAAAGGATCCCCTCGACAAATTGTTTCCGATGGAGACAAGCTGTTCGAGTCCCAAGCGTGGAAGGAGTTGGCTCAGCGTTTCAAGATCGAGATGCACCAAACAGTAGCTAACCGCCCTCGAGGCAATGGCCTAGCGGAGCGCAGCAACCAGTCGATCCTTCAGCGCTTGCGTACGCACGGCATCTTTGGCAACAACAAGTGGGATGTCGACCTTCTGTTCGCCAAGATTCAGTTTAACAACCTGACGTCCAATAGCCTTCGGCTATCCATGTTCGAGATAGATGAGGGACGAACACCCCATTTTCCATTGGATTTTCCCCGAATGACCTCTCATGCACATGAGCCTTCGACCGTGAATGATTACATGCAACGAGCTGAGCGTACCTTCGATTCTGTGCGTGCAATGCTTGCCGAGGAACGTCGACGCCAAATGCATGTAGTCCTACAAATGGACCGACACGTTCGAGTGCCTGAAGTGGGGGAACGATGGTGGGTGTTGGTACCGGAATATCGACATAAAGGGAAATCCAATGTTGTCTGGTGCGGCCCTTACAAAGTTCTCGAGGTAATGAACAAGGGCGAGAATGTTAAACTGGACATCCCTGCCCCCTTCGATGGGTTCTGAGTTTTCAATTGAGACAGCATAAAGCCCTACATCCATCGAGACGGACAGCCAGTGTGGGAATTCCCGATGCCACCTGTCAAAACCGGGGACTCCCCTCGACTTGTCAAGATCCTGGCTAGACGTCGAGTGCGATCAAAAAGGCGCCGTGCGTTCCTGTACCGTTGTGAATGGGATGAGGACACATGGTCTTGGGCCTCGGGTAAAGCTCTAGAGGAGGATCCTGTGTACCTGGAGTTCCTTCGACACCACCCTGAGTAACCTCACCTCCTTGCAGCGTGAAGTCCTCGAAGACTCATGCGTGGATCCAGATCGATTGTTGGAGCGCCACAGACACATACGACCTGTGGCTCCACCCAACGAACATCCCAGGACCTACCGGAGATGCGTTCGATTCGGAGCTCCGAACGAACCGAACGCGTGCAACATGAAGTAACAAGAGGCATCATGTATTCGGAAGAGAGATCTAGAGTGGGCTTGATGTTGGAAGAACGAGGCGAGTTGGTGGAAGTCCTACGCCGAAATGTCCGCGCCAGCCCCAACTCTTGGCGCAAATGAAGCGGTCATTGTCGACACGGCTTGAGGCCTTGTGATTGCAGAAGCGGTTCGATTCGCTCTGCAGAGTGCTCTCGCGAATGGCCAGTATGTGCATCAACACCTCTGTGGACTCCAAGAAGAAAGTTCTCGAACCGACATGCTTGAGGTCATTGACCGATATGCCCTCGGCCCTGGAGTCGATGACGTCAGTGCCATCACCGTTGTTCGAAGAGTTTTGATTGCTGACACACCGCGGTGGCGAGTCGATACGCGAACTGGTCAGTTCTACCACAGCATGGCCGCTGGTACTGGTTCAAAGCAAACCTATTGATAGTCCACCGGTCGACATGACGCGTTCTCCTTCGAAGTCACCAATCAAACGGATTTGTGGAACGAGGACGTTTGGAAGCCGTCGAATCTTCGGGATTCCTATGCGACCAAGGCACAAACATTGGGACCGGGACAATTTCGAGCACTTGCCCGTGAACATGTCTTCGTTTTCCAGTACAAGTGCCCCGTCGACGGTCGACCTGGTGATCCCAACCTTCAATTGCTCAATCATCGATCTGGTATCCTGGTTCAGAAGCGTGCCCTCGGAAGTGACGTTCGTCGACACTACACGGGTCATGACACCTTGAAGTTCATGGCTGGCGTCGAAACGCTGCAGGAAGTGCACGGTGTATTTCGACTCCAAGTGGACCGCTCATCCACGTTCGAGTTGGGCACGGACTGCTAAGGCGACAGTCGGATGCCAAGTAATGGCTGATTCGACAGTCTGGATGCCAGGTAATGGCTCATTCGACAGTCTGGATGCCAAGTAATCGATGATTCGACAGTCTGGATGCCAGGTAATGGCTGATTCGACAGTCAGGACGCCATGAATGGTGTCGACTGCCTTAATATGTCCTGTCGAATTGACAGATGTATAGGCCTGTTGGTTGTTTGTCTGCTGGGCACTAACCTTCGATAGCTGTGCCCAATGTTATGGTATTTCGACGTGCCCACAGCCTTGCTGTGGGTAGCGCCCGTGCAGTGTGCCTGGCGAAGTTGTCTTCTGCAGCTTCTGCGAAGACACAGCCGTGGCAGAGTCAAACACGGCGTATGAATGAGGCGCTGACGACAGGTGTACCATGTACTGTACCTCAGGTTGTGGGTTTCGACCACTGTTATGCTTCGGTAGCCAACACACGTCGAGGTCCAAATTCTTCTTTCCGGGCCTGTCCTTCGGATGCGACCATGTGACGTCCACCCAGAGGAATGAGACCTCTTCGAGGTCTCAAGGGGGGAGTAAGAAAAATTGCCTTTCATTGAGGGTCGCCATATTGTCAGTGTACTGTGTTTGCTGTGTGAATGTGCTGTGTGCCATTAACAGAATTGCGTGTCTTCTGTCGCCGCAGCTGTCGCCGCGCTCTGTCGCTATTTGCATCATTCTGTCGTCATCTCTGATTTCACTCATGATGAAATAATGTTTGGTGGTAAGTTGGAATTGCGAGGGCGCTTCTGAATGTTGTGGGTTTGTTCGGAAAAATTCTTTGTATGTTTTGCACACTTAAAACAAGACTCACAGTATGGACACATGCTCGCCTTGTGTGTTGCGTGTGTGGTTGTGGCCTGCGTGGGTAGCATGCTTGCCCCTGACCCGTACCTTATTCGCATCCTGTTTTCCTTTGTGCACAGCGCCATGGGTTAGTGGTGCACGGGGATAGGATTAGGGACTAGGTATTAGGATGTAGTATGTCGAGTTATGACTTAGTTGAGTGCACCTTAGAGGTAGATTCCAACGATGACTCTTTGTTGTTGCATACTTGTCATGGCAAGTGATTCACCTTAGTGAGTGTTGTTGCACGCTTTGCTTTGCCTTGTTGGTTAGCTTGATTGTTGTATGGTTTTCTTTATTTTTAAACAAACATTTCTATCTTACATAGACTAATGCCAAAATGGGAGTAAAGGCGTTTTTCTTTGTGGTAGCAGAGAGGCATGCAAGCCAAAGCTTGTCCCTTTTGGGATAGGCACCGCTCACCCATCCTTCGCCGTCTCCCATGTTTTTTCTTTTTGCTTGTGCAAAATGGCACAATAGAAAGAGATGCTAAGCACCACGGACAATAAACGACACGACACACATGAGAAAAAAATATTTTGTGAGCCCATTACTTTGTTTCTTGAATAATGCTGTAGTCATCGCAACCTTGGAGTTTGCGTTGTGTTTGCTTGCGTTTCAGAGTCCATAGAATAGTTAAGCTTAGAATAGTTGCAATAGCCTAGCCTAGCCTAGCCTAGTCTAACATCCCCGTGCACCACGAAATCGCTCCATCTCCATGGTCGTGTTCGAACCCGCCAAGGGTAAATTCATGTTCATCATGGATTCCTTAGACATTGTGGACGCCTATGTCACTCTTGGCGGACGTTTGGCGTACTTTGAGAAGATGATTGTACGAAAATATTTTGATAACCTAGTCCATGAAGGTACTTCGAGAAGAAGAATATCTTTCTAAAAGATGGATCTACGAAAATGTTCCGTGATGATGGACACATAATGGTACTCCGAGAAGAAGGATATCTTTCGAGAAGAACGACAAACGAAAAGTATTTCGAGACGATGGGTCCATGATGGTACTTCGATAACAAGCAGAAACGAAGGTATCTGGAGATGATGGATCTAGAAAAAGGTTTGTGATGATGGATACGTGGTGGTATTTCAAGAAGAAGGAGAAACAAAAATCTTTCTTGAGGATTGTGACAGGAAGGTATTTTGAGATACGAAGTATGAGTACAAAGAGACTATTTTGTGATGCTCGAGATACGAAATTTGGGTACTTGAACACTTCATTGAGATGCTAGACGATTTCATGATGCTAAAGACACGAAAGATGCGTACGAAGAAATCTCCAAGAAATACGACGATATTTGCTGATGGTCGAGGTACTAAGAGGGAGTACGAAGAAATCTTGGTGGGACCCGAGGAAATTTCGTAACGACGGAGATCCGAAGATGAGTACGAAGGAATTTTGGTGACACCCGAGGAAATTCCACAACGGCGGAGATACCAAGATGAGTACGAAAGAATTTTGTGAGGCCCGAGGAAATTTCGTAACGACGGAGATACAAAGATGAGTACGAAGAAATTTTGGTGAGATACAAGAGTGTTGATGTGAAGATTTCTAAAGCCTTTGAGAAGATAGATGCCCAACAGGATTTCTCAAAACCTCCGAGAGGATGGATACCGAGAGGGATTTCGTGAACTTTCGAGAGAATGGAAATGAAAGGAAATTTGGAGAACCTTCGAGAGGATGGATACAAAAGAGAGTTGCATAAAAATGAGTTCCCATTTTGGTTTGAGGGTTCTTCCCATCGGTTAAACATATCGAGACCAAGATGGAGACCCTGTTTTCCGAAGTTCACTACGCGGTTCGTTTTGGAAGTGCTTGTGCTGTGTCCAACTGGGTTTCCTACCATCTCACCAACAGTGTTGGGTTGCTGCCAGAGGGCTGACGCCGTGCATGATTGGCTCAAAACAATGTGGATGGTCATCGTAACATATCAAAAGCCGCGCCAGGAGAGCCTACGGCCGAGAAAAATGAGGGTGGTCCCATTAAACACTACGCTATTGGCTTGAAGATGACGAAGCCTATGGTGTGTGTGTGCGGTCTCCACATGACGGAGGTGAATGCTATGGCCTCGCACGTTGGATCCATGCCCGCCACGCTGTTGCATGTTGCCTTACACTGTCCATCTTGTTGAGCCTTCCGAGGGAAGGCACGATGGAGGCGTTTTGGTCTTCTTCGATTTCGGATCCAAGTGAGATGGGGACCAATCCTACGGATACACCCCTCCCGGCAGGGGAAAATTCAGAACCAGGTTTCGGATATGATGAAGCTCCTTTGGAGCCACGTCGAGCTGAAGTCCAAAGGTCACGCTGTAGACAACCGCTTCACTGAGATCATCAACCTGCCTGAAACGATGTCTGTGTCTTTGATGGAGCACAAGGTAAAGTGGGAAGGCGCCGAAGGAGAAGAGAAGTTGCTCAAAATGTTCACCAAGCGTTTCTACAGGCATCCCTCTGGATACTCTATCCCTTTGGAGAAGCACGCTGCGAGAAACGTTTATAGTGGTTTCAGCACTGTGTTTTTGCTTCTCCTGCTGCTTGCTGTTGCTGTAGGGTTTCCTGCTGCTTGTTTTGGATGATGAAAACCTTTTGTTTGCAGAAATAGAGTCAATAGAGTCAATCCAGGATAACCAAAGCCAGAAGTATGCAAGGAGAAGAGAATTCAGGATCAAAGCATGAAGAGCTGCAGGGTAAACAGTGAAAGATGATTGCATATTCACAGAAACTGCAACTCAGGTCACAAATGAATGCATATTCACAAAGATAGCTGAAATGCTTTGGGAAAAGAGTTAGAAAACTGCCCCATGGTCACTCTCTCTTCATAGTGCCATCTCAGGAGATGTGCACTCTGTGTTTTGGGTCCCATATGTGCTGAGGTGGCAGGGCATGTGGCGATGAGGTCACTGCCATGTCACATGGGATCTTCCTACTTAGCTAGGCTGACCAGGAATTGAACCCAGGACCTCGCAAAAAGAGGTGCCCAGCCCCCTAGGGCGCATACCACTAGGATAGCTAAGAACTCATGGAAAAACATAGATAAATTCATAGGCTCTACTTTGGATATGTCAGTGCTCAGTCAACTCAGGAAAAGATGTTTTACTTCACATTGAAAGGGGATTAAGGGGTCCACTCCATATCCTGATTGGGTGTTTGGTTCCATAGGTAAAAATGTGTTATCACCACTTTTGGTGGGACCAATACTAAGATGAAAATGCATGGATGCTCAGTGCATCTCTAATACAACTAGAGTATGCCTCAAAGCAATGGAAAAGCACTTTTCCTTACTCCCCCCTTGTGCTGTGGTGGCCACCACTGTCGGATTTTTACGAAAAAGGGAATTTTTCTTGGCCTTTCCTTGGTTTCCACATCTACTTTAAAATACCTATAGCTTCCCTCACACTGAAAAATGGGCGCTCACCATGGCTGGCGCTCTTTTGCTGCTCTGATTGTATCATTTCCTACAGAAGACTCAGCGCTCATGGCGCTGCCGGGGCTCCTGTGGCTTGGTTGGGTTAGTATGGGAGCATGCCAAACATGTGCATATGCATCCCTCCCTCCAAGACGCAGCGTCGACACAAACCCAACGCAAGACACAATATACACACTCGCATGGGTTCTCGTAAACCTGCTGGCGACCTGTGACCTGTCTTAGGGCGAAGGGAGTATCAAAAAAATTAAATTGCCCCTTGGTGGGGTCTTGGTTCTGCTCAGTCTCTCCAGGCACCTGCGTTTCGGCCCGAACACGGCCTACTCAGCGAGGCTGCGCGTGGGTATCTGCATAGGCAGGAATGGGAGAATTATGGACGAATCCACGCAAAAACGAAGCGACGACACCAAAATCCGTCAAATGACGGCCTAGTTTTTTTCTGAAGCGACACACCTGGGCAGAATCCAATTGTGCATCAGAAGCACATTTTTATAGAAATTATAGTCATTTCTGGATTTTTTAAATCCAGAAATTCATACGCATAAAATGGCGGCGCGCAGGAGCGGCTCCTAGCGAAGCGCCGGAAAATGGAGAAATAATGGAATTATAAACGTATGTCTCACGTAGTCTTGAAAATGACGAGACACACATTAATAAATAAACATACAGATTCCACCCACACTAATAGAAGCTTCAAAAATTCAAGAATTCGAAAATGAACGAAAAGACTTCAACGAATCAGGTATAAACTACAGGTATGCTCGTCTCGTATGCCGCATACACATTGCTCGTCTCGTGTCTCCGTGAACGAGCCTTGTAGCAGCGCTAACAAAGATAGAACGCGATAGAGGGATTGGTTAGAAAGATTGCAGATGATTAGCGGTCAGATCAGGGTGATTAGACATACACACAAGTGCATAGCAACGTTCTTCGCGCGCGCCTCACTTGCTCTCTCTCTCCAGCGGTAGGTAAGGTGAGTAAGCCCAGGCGGGGGCACCCCCTGGTGGAGTCGTGATTGAGGTTGAGATGGGCAGGTTTGCCCAACGCGATCGTGCATACTCGCGCATGCACACACGCATTAAAGGGTAGGCCACGCGAAGTGCGCACGGTAAACCTTGTTTAGGCTACCCAGGGGCTCCTCGGTACGTTCTTTAAGAGAACCTGAGGAGTCCCTTAAAGCTTGCTTGCTTGACAAGGGTAGCTGGTCCTCCAGCGTGTTTGCGGACAGTGTATTATAGGTCACACTGAGAAGGGTATAATACCTGGAGTGTGGCTTGGTTCCTCCGCCGCAAACGCCCTTTCATTTGCCTTTGTTTTACAGGTGGGCAGGTAGGGTGATTGGTGCAGCAGCATTTTTTTATGCCCTGCTAAACAAGGGCGCAGATCACACAAACAAGTAACTCCGCCTCTGCCTGTGGCAGAGCAGGGAGTCCGACTTCATCGACATCTGCGCCGTGCACGCAAGAGCACCTCTTCCCTCCAAGCCCTAGCAGGGGAAACGCGTTGTGGCGTCCCCTGTTAGGCCACAGTTGCTTAGCAGCGCTGTGTTCTCTTGTCATTTCACAGGAGGGTCGCTAGGACCCACGAGACCTTTGCCTTCGCAACGCCCAGTAGAGTGTGCGTGTAGGAGTGGTAGTCCTGAGTGGGGGCTTGAGCCAGTTGCCCCAGTGCTCGCCCACCAGGATGGTGCCACTGTAGGGTGTGTAGGACCTGTAGTGCGTGTGTCACTGCCACACCCGTTTCCTGCAATTTTAGCAGGGTTCGTGGGCTGTGGCAGTGGTTAGGTCAGTGTTTTGGCCATTTAGCAAAACGGCGTTTTCAAGCCTTCATAGCTTTTGGCCACCCCTCCCTGTAGTAGACAGATAGGTAGGGAAAACAATACCTGGATTAGTACGCTGGGTATTCCCCAAAGGCTTTGCGCCAGCACAGAAATTGGGCGCTTAGGGGAGGGGAGACCCGGGGCGTACTCCGTGGCATCAATAAGCCAACCCTCCAGGTTTCCAAGCGTGCAGACTTGGGTACAATTAGGACACCACTTCTGCGGCTTGCTCTCAGGACCTTAGGGATAGTACACTCACACATACGCTTTGGCAGGTAAGGGTAAGGTTCAGTCCCTAGCTTTAGTCTTGGAGGCAAGCGTCTCAGCGAGCCTCAGCAACTCACCAAGGTTGTTCTGGGACAAGTAGTCAACCAGAACTGAGTTTAGGCGTCCCTCAGGTAGAACAAATGAGGAGAAGGGCTCCCAGGTGGCCTCTTCGACTCCAAACCCTTCCCAGAGGGTGAGGAAGCGCCAACCCTGGCGATAGCGGTGGCGTAGGACAGACTTCACCAGGTAGAAGCCCTCCTTAGCCATCTCCTCGGCGTTCATTTCGGGGAGTTCACCTTCAACTTCCATAGGGCTGGCTGCCCCTTGTAGGTCCAGAGCTGCGATTTCCTCGTCGTTCAGCTCCCACTCCTCCCCACAGAGGTCTTCAGGATCATAGTAGCGCTTCAGATGTTGAGCAGCGCACACCAGGGTCCCCCCTAGACGGGGAGAACACCGCACGGTGATACGGTGTCCATCCACTGATAGAATCTTGTACGGCCCGAAGTATGGGTCATCGCTGGTAGAGCGTGGCCAGGCGGGTAGTCGACTGTGGTGCACCAGCACCCAGTCCCCCTCTTGGTAGGTGGCAGGCACCCGGTGCTTATTTGGATCAGGTACTTCACACAGTGGTTTTACCCGGTTAACCCGGTTGAACTCGGATGGGGCGCGGTTGAACCGCTGAACCGCGGTTGAATCGCGGTTGAACCAGCGCCAGCGCTGGCGGTGGCGGCTGCGCCAGCGGCGCGCGCGTTTCTGAACAAAATATTTGCATAACCGCCTGAAACTGACGCGTGACAAAGCTTTTTTAAAAAAAATTAAAAAATCTCCAACCACTGGCTGCAAGTGGTGAACGACCACTACAGCGGGTGGGGGGACCAACAGCTGGTGGACGACTTGTTCACCTTTTTTTGCACAAACTGCACGACAAAACGCCTATGGAAACAACTTGCTGACCGAATTGGTAACACACAGAGGGCTTCCAAACAGACAAAAAGGGCTACAACAAAAGCTTTCACAGGATCCGACGCTGTGCGCCTCATTTTGGACCTTGGGATGCCGAAGCGAAGGTATGTGGCATAATGCACACATGCCTACAAGTGGTTCAACGGGGTTCAACGGTGCGGTTGAACCCTTATCACAAATGAACATTTGTGATTGTGCTTCATGACAACGTTTGCGCGGCAAAATAAACGCTTAATGTTGCCCAAAGCATGAACATATGAGTTGCAACGTGTTGCTCGCGTCACAAATGTGAATACTTTGTGGTTTGTACCATTGGACGCTTTTTGGTGCCATGACGGCAACCCATTCAACCGCCGGTTCAACCGCGCACTTTATCCCAATTTCTCGGTTCAACCGTCCCTAGGTACAAGAAGCTTATTTCGTGGGCCGATGCAAAAGAGAAGAAAACCCGTGCAAGCACCGTCCCATGGACACATTGCTTTCCGTCGTATGCAACGATGGATAAAGCTTGGTCCACGTTAAGTAAGAGACAAGTACTAAAAACGACCATAAAGGATGGAAGAGTTGGGGTTCGTTGGGATGTGGATGATTGGATACAATATATAGGTTATCAAAGGGATGTGCTAGAAGAAATGCACTTCCCAAGATTTAGGGATGATCACCCCTATGTACTTATAGTGCGTGGTGATGGGCTTCCATGTGGAGCAAGGTCATGGTGCCAAATTGCATGTGGTTTTGCAAACCACATGCAAAAAGCACGAACTTTGCTCTACAATTGGACCCTTGACCTTGCTCTCGTAAGTGAGCATGAAACGGATCTTGTGCGTGTCCTCTTTGGAGAGACACTAAAAAAAATACAACAAATTATCGACCCTGGTTACATGTTGCTCCGAGGGTTTTGGGTGCGAACGGTTGTCATTTTTGGAGGCGATAGCCCTTGGCTTCGTCATATACTTGGTCTATCAACATTTTATGAAATTGGTTCAATTTATTCTTTTGCGACATGGTCTAGGGAGAACTAAAGATGGGTAGGGTGTGAATGGCGACGAAGTACAAGACTTGAAGCAAAATTCCTAAAGTATAGGAAACAAGGAGTTAGTTGTGTTGGTGCAAAAGGGTGCATCGAAAGTCCATTATTGAAAGTGGATGACCGTATAGGGTGTGTCATCATGTGTGTTCTTCATCTTGTGATACGATGTGGTGAATACTTAACAACGTTTGTGCGCACACGAGCCACAATGTTGACGGTACCACAACGATCCAAGGTTCAAAGTCTCCTAAAGGACGCTAAGACCAATGTTTCTTTGAAAGGCCGGTCCTTCCCCGATGGGGAAGAGACATGGCACTTGTTTGCCAGTTGGTTGCCCATTGCAAAGAGTTTGCGTCTAACACCACATGTCACCACTACCGTTGAGGACATGGGGAAATTGCTAACCGCTATCTATCGGTGGACATATGATCCATTCGTCCAAGGGTGTGCACAAATTGCAAAGAGGTTTCAAAACACTATATGTCCCCATAAACGATCCCCCTACTTGCTTTGGCTCCGCAACGAGGGGGCCATCGTATTGGGTCATTTGCAACCTTGGGGGGGGGCCATGTTTTGTGGCGACATTGTTGAGTCGCTTAACTATGTCTTTAAAGACAACTTTCTAACCACAAGTTCCCGGGGTGGTGGTCGTAAGGCTACCAAGGAGGAAAAGGATGAGGCAATGCTCCGCCATGCGCACGAGCGCACCTTCCTCTACAAGGAGATGCCTCGATGGGACGGGCGGCGGCGACGGGAAGATGAGCACGTAGTGCACACTCAATTGGAAGTTGGCAACTAGGAGGTGTGTGTGTGGTTCAACCGTGGTTCAGGAGGTTCATCCGCGCGGTTGAACCGGCTTCCCCACGGTTTCACCCCTGCTTCTCTCAGGTGCCTTTGCACCATGGACCCCGAGTCTTTGGGGAAGGCCTTGCAGGACTGCCTGCGGGCACTGGGTACGGGCCAAGGCGCCGATCCCCCTGCCGCGCCAGCGCCACAAGCAGCGGCAGCGCCTCCAGCCCCCCACCTGGCCGACAAGTTCCCGCTGAAGGAAGAAGTGGTGGTCCACAACACCTGCAACCCCGACAACACCCTGGCGCCCGAGACGCCTGAGTGGCGGTGGCTGGCTGACGTGACGCCGAAGTACGTGTTCCGCCGTGCCATGACGCTGTGGATGAAGAAGCACCGCCAAGAAGACAAGGATGGGGTACAGTCGTACCCCTGGGAGACGACGTGCCTGAGCGCCGGGGAGTTTTCGGAGTGGAAGGTCTGCTGTTGTCTTGTTGTTTGCTAGTTGATTGTGCTGGTGTTTTTCGGTCTTTTGGTAGATGTTTTGATATGGCGCATGCTGCGTTTCGTTGCTGTGTTTTTTTCTGTTTATGAATGTTCTGATGTGCGTTTTTCTGATTGTAGGTGCTCCGTGTGGGTCTGTCGAGCGACCCCCAGAGCCACATGTCCCTGGACGAACCAGGGCTGGATGCCCTGTTCAGGATATGGGCCACCGCGGGGTGTGGTGTTGCCAGGAGCGCGTCCTGGTCTGGCGCGGACTCAGTGGGCCGCGGCAGTGGTCACAGCGCAGGACACGGTCCGCGCTTCTTCTTCAAGGCCCCGGTGGAGTTGCCACCAGGCTGGTTCGACGAATCAGAGGTCCAGCGGTACACGGCGACTCCGAGCAGCATGCTGGCTATGGGCGCCACCATCTCAGGTGGGGGAAAGCACAAGAAGGCCAAGGCAAGCGCCGCGACGGCAGCAGCGGCGCCACCGGCAATGGCACCATCGCCATTCGTGCAGCCAAGTGTGGTTCAAGCAATCCAAGGGGTGCAACAGGTGTGCAGTAGTTCAACCGTCGTTTCAGCGGGTTCAACCGTGCGGCTGAACCGCCTTCACCGTCTTCAACCGTGCACTTTTGAGCGTCACCTTCCTACACACTGAATCGCGTTCCCCCACTTCTGCGGTTCACCGGCCTCCTTGCTTTCTCTGCAGTTGACCGCCAGTGATGTGCCTGAGCATCCCAAAGAAGAAGAAGAAGAAGGTAGTTCCGGCCCCCAGTTCCGACAGTGACTCCGGCAAGCTCCCCAGCGACACGGCGCAGGATGTAAAGGCCCTGGCAACAGAGTTGGCTGCGGGATCGAAGGATGGCGACGAGGAGAAAGCGATCAGGGCAGAATCGGCGCATGCGTCAGCTCTGGAGGTGTGCGCGGTTGAACCGGTGAAGTGTAGTTTAACCGCACGCTTGAACCGCCTGAACCACGGTTTCACTATTTTTTCCTTTTTGCAGAGCCTGGAACCCTTGAGTATTGGTTACATTGATTAACAGGTGGAATGAGAGAACGAAATTTGTTATCTGTTGCATACGATTTCAGTTGCTTACATAGCTGGAGAATTTGTGTTTGTCACAGAGCACGCTTTCTACTGATTTCACGTGTTTCAGAATCGTACCTGATGAGTTCTCTTCCGTGATTTGCCTGTTGCTTTGCTTATCAAGCCCAACAACGACGACCGGCGGTTGAGGACACGCACAAACAGCTGCGACAGCGGTTTGGATGGGCGGCCAACACGCCGATTCGATGGGTCATTGTGGACGGTCCTGATGGCGAGCCACGTCTGGCCGTGGGTACCCCGGGGAAAGCCACGAAGGGGACCCCCCGGCCCAAAAAGGGGGAAGAATTGGTCTTCCTTCCCCCACAGTGGGAGGAGGAGGGCGATGCAGCTGGGACAACGTGGCCAGTTATTGCAGTCAAGGACAGCACAAGCTTCAGTAACCCCCACGCTGCCGAGGAGGCGTTGAAAGAGCGCCGCGCCCAGAAACAGGAAGCGATCGATGAGGAGGGCAAGAAGACAATGGAGGACTCCCCCTCGTACAGTCCACTCGAGGAGAAGGAGGTCACTCCCGCGCCGGAAGCTGAAGCGGAAAAGGACAGTGACAATGGGGTTCCTGTGCCGATGCCGCCCGTGATTCCAGAGCCAAAGGACACTGAGAAGCACATTCCTGTGCCTAGTCCGCCGGAGGTGCCAGAGCCAAAGGAGAGTGAGGAACAGGTGGTCAAAGAGGAAAAGGTGGAGTCTGCTGGTCCAGGGGTGTAGGAGCACCAGCACAGTGGGGAGGACTCGCCTGCAGCCCCGGTTGGGCAAGAGGAGATTGAGGAGGTTGGTGAAGCGCCGAAGGACGAGGAAATGCCTGCATGTAAGCAGGAAGATAACGAAGAGGCAGCCCCAGAGGTTGGTGCACCAGTGCCTCACGTGAAGGAAGAGCCACTCCCAAACGACTGACTTTTTACGTGCCTCAAGGGAATGAGGCAGTGGCAGTGGCGGGAAGGACATGGAGCACGGTACCGTAGGCAGTTGTGGGGGGCCGTAATGGTGCAGGGGCATCACCGTGTGCAAGTTGCAGTGCAAACGAGGAGAGATCCGGAACTGGTCCGGCGCGTGAACGCACACATCCGAAGTGTACTCCCCCAATTAACCTACACTGCGCTCGCAGTGGTCCATGGGGTGGGCGATCATCCCATGCTTGTACATACGCATCCAAAGGATGACAGTCCCCTTACGGGGGAAATAGCCCTGGGTGATTTTGTGGGGGGGGAACTGTTTACCAGTGCCCTACTTTGTGCAAATGGGCCTTCTCGTCCTGCATGGATACGTTGGGGGCGTGATTTATTATGGGGACACATTGTGCATCCTCGATATGGGGTCATGTTTAACGCTCTTAGGCCCCACGTGCCTCTGGCGTGGTCTGGACAGCGCATTGTGCTCGTACCGTACACAGGCATTGCATGGGGACGTCTGCCTGTGGCGATGCAGAACCAACTGGTCACGTTTGGCTTCCCAAGGTGAAGATGTGGTTTTTGTGTAGCGCTTCGTGCAACAGCGGTTGAACCGGTGAAGCCGGTGCAACCGCGCGCCTGTCCAGCGGTTGAACCACCTCGAAAGCCGGTTACATTTTAGTGCAATCTATGAGGAAACAAGCTGCTGACAATCAATTGTAGGCTTGCATGTAATTGTTGTTCACTAAAAAGGGTCCAAAGTCCTAAGGGGAATCCAAACAAGGCGCAGGGGTGTATGTCACCACGCCTAACGAAAAGTTGATGGTGAAGCCGTGCGGTTTCACCAATACAGCCGCTGCCACTGGCACCTACAACACCACCGCGGTGAAATATGATCCAAGAGAAATATGTCTCCAGTGTTTTGCAGCAATGAGGTAAGAAGGTTTTCAAAAACATTCTTTTTAGGGGGTGTGGCATCTCTTGCAGGGCTGAAAAATAGCGGTTTTCAGGTTGCTAGTTAGCAATTTGTTGCTGTACCTCGATAGGGGTTCAACCGTGGGGAAGCCGTAATGAAAGTGCGCGGTTGAACTCGGTTGAACCACGGTTTCACTTTGGTAATTCAAGGGTACCTGATCCAAATGAGCACGTAGGATTGTTCTTCTTGTTCCACTGACGCTCCCTCACTCTCTGGAGCATAGCCTTGGCCTTGTCCACCTTCGCTTGTTGCTCTTGGACCCATTCACCCACAGAAGAATGGGTGTCCTCTGGATAGGGGGCATGTAGGAACCATGCCGGGCGCCCTAGGAATAGCTCATGGGGCGAGTAGCCAGTAGCAGAACTCTCTTGGGAGTTCATCATCAAGGATATGACGGGGAGTAGTCTCACTCAGTCTCTGGTGCGTTCAGTTTTGCACCATATCCGTACGTTCTCCTTGAGGACACGAATCTGTCGCTCACATAGGGGGTTGCTCGTGTTAGATTGGGGAATCCCCGTAGACACCTGGACATTGAGGGATCTCAGGACCCTCTTGTACCAGCCAGTATCTGAGCGTACTCGTACGTCCTCATCGGAGTTGATCTCCTTGGGCGCCCCATAGACACAAAACCACTCCTCCAGGAGTATCTTGATAGTCTCCTCCCCGGTAATGTGCTTGGTACATGGGAACACCCTGGTAAACCTGGTCAACCCACAGGTTACCACGAGGGCGAAGTCATAGCCTCCGAACTTCGGCATCTCCGTGTAGTCCACGTATAGAACACTGTTAGCACAGTGAGGGATGGGCAGGGTCGAGTAGAGACCTCTGTCCCTGATATCCCCTGGTTTACAGGACCTGCACGGGCACTTGTCCACGATAGCCTGGAGGGTTTTCCGCAGTTGGTCGTCAGTCCACGTAGTGTGGAACCACTGCTTGAACAGCCTCAGGGTGCGGTCAGCACCCACATGACCACTGGACTCATGGGTGCACTTCAGCAGCGCTGGGACTCCGTCACTAGGCACCACAATACGGTCCTCGTGCCATAGGTAGCTCTTGTCCCTCTTCCACTGGTCCTGGTTGACCAGGAGGGGTTCGAGGCGTTTCTCCAGGCGCTTGTAGATATCCCCAAACTCCTTCAGGTATTCCGATTGTTGGAGTCCATCCAGGGGGCGTATCATCGTCATGTTGAGGTCCAAGTGGACGTCCATACGGCTGAACGCCTCCTTAGCCAGCGCTTCAGACCGGGCACCAATCATGGAGTCGAAGATGTTGCGGCTGATGTAGTCGGCACACTCGTTCTTCACTCCCTGGATATGGTGTACCGTCAGCCGTAGTTGACTGAGGTAGGTCCACCAGCGCCGTAGCTTGGCCTTCTCAGGTGGGGGACCCTTCTGGAAACTGCGGACCGGTTCTTGGTCGCATAGCCAGACCACAGGGTTACTCCCCAACAGTCGTGCTTGTGAGGATAGCACCAGCATTCCCGCGAGCAATTCCTGCTCATAGGTGGAGTAGTTCCCCCTGGCCTGGTTCCACTTCCAGTTCCTGTGACCCAGAGGTACTAGGACCCACTTGTCGTCAGGGTAGCTGTGCTTGAGGGTTCCATCTCGGTTGAGACCTTCCGTCCCCCATTGGGAAATGGCCGAGTCGAACTCCTCCTTCTCTAGTGCTTGCCATTGGAACAACGTTCCACCACCGCCCACATTGCTGGCGTCGGTCACCAGGATAATCTCCCCTTGTGCCCTAGGCACGCCCAAGCACTTAGCGTTGGCTACCTTGTCTTTGAGCTCGTCAAACGCTTGTTGCTCTTGTGGGCCCCAGCGCCAAGTAGTACTCTTCTTGATCAGATCCGTCAGTACGGCGCTGGTATAGGTGAAGTTTTTGATGTGGCGGCGATAGAAGTTGCACGCCCCAATGAAACTGCGTACATCATGAAGTCCTTTCTTGGGGTCTTCGTGTCGTACCTTGGCATCCATCAGGGGTTTGGCCTTAGAGGCCGCTGGGGTCCACCACCCATAGCCAACGTCAAACCCCAGGTACTGCATGGTCTCCTGCATGAACTCACACTTCTCCAGCTTGAGTCGTGTGTCGTTCTCCTGGCAGACCGCAAAGAACTCACGCAAGAGTATTAGGTGATCCTCCTGGGTATTGGTCCCGAGGCATACATCGTCGATGTGAGCCTCCATCTGGGCACCACGGGATATGAGCTCCTGCACCTTAGGTCTCCTTCGTAGGATGGACAAGATCTTGTTCATCAGCTCTTGGAATAGAGCGGGTGCGTTAGCCACGCCAAACGGCATGACCTTCCACTTGAACACCCTCCCCTGAGGGGTGATGAAGGCCAGTAGTTCCTGTGCGTTGGGCGTCAGGTCCACTTGCCAGAATCCGCTTCGCTTGTCCATCTTGGTCTTGTAGCGGCAGGAGGCTATCTTCTCCAGGGTAGACTCCATATTGGGAATGGACCCTGAGTGGTTCAGCGTCTTCTTGTTCAGCTCTCCGTAGTCCACTACCAGCCGTTTGGCTGTAGACCCAGGTTTAGCCACCAGGAAACAGGGGCTGCAGTGTAGGGGGTAGTCCCCGTCCTTGTACTCCAGGACTAGGCCAGCGTCGATACATTCTTGTATCTGTCGCTCAATCTCGTCGGCCTGCTCTTTAGGAGCTGGATAGGGTCTCCTCCGGATCTTGTGACCCACGAACTCGGGTTTCAGCTTGAGGTCCATCTGTACCAGCTTGTCACATGAGGCTGGAGGGGGTAGTTCTCCGAACACCTCCAGATAGGTCCTTATAAGCTTCTGTACCCGCGGGTCCAATACCTTGATCTTGTCCTCCATGTCCTCGTCAGAGTGTAAGTTGCTTGCCCCCTGAGTAATAGAAGTCGGGAGGTGGTCCTCCACCGACTCTTCGCCCGTGGTAGTATCCTTCAGCCCTTGGTAGGCACATAGAAGGTCTTGTTCAACCATCTCCGATGGACGATGGCAACATAGGCAGGCTCGAGGGGGTTCACATACACATTCCTCCGAGAGGTCGTCCTCCTCTGGGGTCCTCACATGGGCGCCCCACACGCTCTTCATGAGCTTGAGATCTACCTCCCTTTGCCAGGTGGTGATCTTCTGTTCGAGGTCCTCCTTCAATTGGGATAGGTCTCCCATACGTCCTTGCTTCAGTGGCCATGAGCTGCGGGTTAGCTTCGCGTAGCATAGCTTTTTCGCCACCAACTTCCTCTTGGAATCCACATACTCCCTGAGCCTGGATTGAGGGTCCAGCTCCTCGTCCACGGGGTCTTCCACCCTCATGGAGAGTAGGGGTTTCAGTGGAGCGACGTACTCGGCGTCCTCCACTTCCTCCACACAGGTCTGCACGAAGAAGGCGTCGTGCTCAGTTTCGTCTTCTGAGTGGATAGAGCTAGGTAGCTCAGATAGTCCACACTCAGAGACTCCATCAGGAACAGGTACATGGCAGGGAGAGTTGGGGGCGTTGGTGTCGGTCACGACGTACTCATCTCCTCCGGGTGTAGTCTCAACAGCATCTTGAGGTCGTAGGCGATCCTTCAAGTCACCCAAGGCGAGTCCATCGCTTTCTCGCTGTATAGCCTGGACCAGAGTCGGGTCCAGATCCTCCCAGGGGATGGAGGTAAGACCTCCGTCCACCACGCTCAGCATACTCCCCCATCCGGGTTTCCCAATAGGCGTCTTACGCCCCAGAGGCACGTAGATGGCCTCGTCAGGTAACCGAACAGAGCTGATAGTCAGCCTGTCCAGGAGGTTTCGCCAGTATTCGTTGCCCCCATGGGCTCCCCAATCGGGGGAACACAGGACCATACGGGAACGTTCCAAGGCCACCTTGGTCAGCACCTTCCCCAGTTCACTGAACCTGGGGTTCCCGTAGGCCATCCCGAAAGAGGGCCAGTAAAATTTGTAGCTGCAGTTCTTCCCCTTGCTGCAGTAAAGGTCCAATACATGCTGCTTGTCGCTGGCGAACAACTCCACACTCAGGTCTTCTCGAGAGTAACCCAACTCCTTCAGACCTTGGTCTAGGACTTCCCCCAATAGTTGATAGTCCTCAGTTTTGGAGGCCGCCATCATGTTCGAGGGCTCCTCCTTCGATAGTCTCAGGTAACTCGAGGTATGTTCCGACTGCTCCAGTGGCACAGACTGTCTGCCACTGCCGTGGTCCACGTAGAGGAGGTAGGGCGCTTGCAGCGTCAGGGATTGTATCTGGGAGTGCTGTACGAAGAAGTCAGTACCCAGTACAAAGTCGAAGGCCTCAGTGTCCGTCACATAGAACCGATGGGCGATAGTCCGGGAGCCCATAGGTACCTCCACTTCACAGTCCCCGCAGCTGTGCACCACATGTCCATCCCCCATGCGTATAGCGGCGGTGGTCATGGTGTTCTTCCGGCTCCCACAAGGTAAAATTTTCTTGGCCACTATAGACATGGTGGCGCCAGTGTCCAATACCCCCAGGTATTCACGTCCCCCTAGTCGGATACGTACCCAAAACACCAGGTCTTGGGTGCCACCAGAGCATCCCCGTCAGAACTCCGCGGGACAGGTCACCTCGAACCCCTTGTTCCGCAATTTGCGGGCCATCCTCATGAAACGGCTCCTCTTCTTAGCGTTGCCGTCATCAGCACCTTCATGCTCACGCTTGGCTCCTTGTTCTTGCTGGGCCTGCGTTTGTGAGCGTGTGGTAGGACCAGACTGCCCTCCAGAGGGCTGGGAGTTCCCCCCTGGATTAGGGTTGGGGTTGCCTCCGTTCTTGTCCTTGTTCTTGTTGTCGGGCTGGCGGTTAGCGCCTCCTCCTCGTCCACCTTGACCCTTGTCTTGCTCTTGACCACGTCCTTTCGACTTGCCCTTGCCGGAGTCGTTGCCTTTGCCTTTGCCTCCACCTTTGCTTGAGCCTTTGCCAGGATCTTCCCCTTTAAGCTTCGCCGATAGGCGTTGCTCATGTTAGCACTCATCCTCGTAGTGCTTCCGCTTACCGCAGAATGCACACGTGATGGTGCACCGGTAATGATCCGGCAGCTTCGCTTTAGCGCCGGTGTTCTTTTCCTGCTGCTTCCCCTGGACTACAAAGCAGTCTCGCTGCTCGCAGTCAGAGGCGTGCTGCAGGTGGCCCTGCTCGTCTCTGGCATCACACCAGAATAGCTCCTTCACGTTCTCCATGGTACGGGCGTGGGCGTGTTTGGGGGTAGTCCCCTGCCCAGGTCGGGACCCTTGGTACCCCTTGCTATGGCCTCCAGAACCTCCACCACCAGGACGGTAGTTGTTCAAGTGCTGGTCGCTCTCCTTCTTGTAATCAGAACTTACTTGAGCATCTACTTTCTCACCCTGATCTATTGGATCTCCGTCACTTCAGCACCCGTATCTTCCATAGCACAGCACTGCAATGAAATCCGGAAACTCGTTGTAAGTCATCGTTCAGTTCTGATCACATGTTAAAACAGGCATCCTGTGACATGATACACAGAAATGGCACATGGATGCCTATTAATGAAATAATGATAAATCATTGTTAATTAACTATTAAAAACAATCCTTTTCTTCAGATCAGAAATTTAAATCTACGTACAATAATCGCGATGCGCGGCTGCCATCTGGCATTTTCCGTCCGCGAATTTCGCGGGCCAATCTGCAGCCCATATTATAATAAAAATGCATACTCTACAATAAATTTGGAAACAAAATAGATAAGAGTATCTTCTACATTTGTGGACCCATTACACTCCCCCACCAAGCTCAAATTCAGGGTCCAGAGCTGAGTTTGTTGCTGAAAAATATGAATAATGGGGGCAAATGGGTAAGATACACCCAAAGCCAATCTGAGCTTTTTCAGCATAAACCTATACTGTACCTGTGACATGGTATTTACTACAACTATTATGTACAAAACAAAAACTTCTGCAACACCCCAGTGCCCTGAAATGAAAAACCACCAGGTGTCAGGGGCTTTTTGTTTTAATGTACAAAAAAAATCCCTGCTCAGGGGTTGGGGAAAAGCCTGCAGCAAAAGGCTATAAAAACCCGATTCCCTTTCTGGGAGGTGTGGTAACACACTCCCACCAAAACCTGTATATAATGAAAAAAAATCCTGCACATCTTTCTGAGCTTACTTCTAACTTGCAGTCATTTCTCATTATATCAAAACCAGCTCCAATAGCCCTAGTCAGTGCAAAAACCCAGCCAGAGTTTCGAAATGATTTTCAAAACCCAACTGCAATTTCTGCCTAGGGAGCCTGGCCCAGAGTACCCTGCCTAGGGGAGACCCCAAAACGACAGAGACACACAGGCGAAAGGCACAGAGCATGGGCACAAAAATATCGTACAAACAGATTCTGTTGTGCCCACTGGGTTCGCACCATCCTGGTGCCGTGCACAGTACTTTACAGAGTGCAGGTGCAGTGCACAACGTGCAGTGCACAGTACTTGTGCAGCATTGAACAAACGAACAAAAAGAAAAACAAAAGAACACGTCAGAGCAAAAGAATATTCAATTCTTCACGACTCCTCCACATGTCATCCAGTATCAACCTCCTTCTCTCTTCACCATACATCTCTTCACTATACCATGCACGCTTACACATACCTCGCACCCACCAAGCAAAGTGCTCACATCCAGACACCAGAACTGAGGAACACCCTGCAAATTCAAATGCCAAACCCTTTCCCAAAACAAAAAATGTAAAGTACAACTCTGCCAGCAGAGCAGAGGTTCCCACTGACCCACCTGCTCTCTGCCCTACCACTGGGCCTGACGTCTCACGCACTGGCGTACCTGCTGACCCGGAGGGGGGAGGGGGCGTAGTTGGCGTCCCATACCCCAACCCCACGTATAAACGTATAATGAAGGCTTGCCATGCCCCCCACTACATGTCCTCGGACCACCCAAAAATCTGCAGCAGGTAAAGAGTATAAAAAAATATCCCCAGGGGTTGTAGAAGTTTTTCAAGAAAAGGCTTTTTGGCTCTGGATCTCCCAAGGGGGCTGCTGCACTGAAGGAGGGGGTACCTCAAAGGCAAATTGGCCTCCCCTCAACCCATCTCCATCCCCCAACCCATCTCGTGCAGCCGCTTTCAGCAAAAGAGGCAGAAAAAATCTGGAGAAAAATTACCTGGAAAGACCTGTGAGTGACAAAGAGGCACGTGCAAAGCCGTGCCACAAACAGAATAAATACAGGCGCCCACACAGGGCCCAGACAAGGCCAACAGGCCCATAGCCCACAACGAAGGGCTCGCAAAGCAAAAACAGGGCATATCCAAGCCCACAGACAAAACAACAACAAACCTGAACATCCATACACTACCACAAACAACTTCGCATACTTTTTTCTTATCCTACGCCGCGCGTTGTCATACCCAAATTTCACATTCTACTCATTTAGTCCACATTCAGCCATATCTGCCAAAATATCACAACAGCAACCAAAATCCAGCAAACCAACCATGAAGTTAGCAGGCTAACCAGAAGAACGCCCGCCTTACCAACAGGCAAACAAACGCCGCACCGCCAAGAAAGCGAACATGTCCCATAACGCCGCACCGCCAAACCCACACAGAATCGTTTGCCCTCAGTCAAGCGCACAGTCGCCAAATCCACGTTCCACGTGCCCCTTGGCCTGCCTGCGCGCAACCGCAGCAGCAGACCGCTTACCACGTTTGCCCTTCGTGCGCTTTACCACTCCAGCACCGGCGGCCACCTTCAATGCCCCGAAGGCCCCGTCCTCCTCACACAAAAGAACAACTCGTGCGTCTTCTTCGGCCACATCCACAAACTCACTCAAACGCCCATACAGAATTCCTCGCGCTGTCAGCCATTTCCAGTCTTCACGTGCGATCGCCGCGTCCACGTGTTGGTCGGTGAACGCCAGCGAGCGGCTCGAACCAAGTCGATCTTTGCCAGCAAGCACCTGCACCCGTGCTTCGTTCTTCAGCGCCACAAAAGAATCCACCAAGTCCATCTCCGGCAAAGGATAACCAGTCGAATAACCCAAAGCCCGCAGCGCTTCCCATGTCAGAATTTCAATATCACGGCGAAAACCCAACTTCTCGTATCGACGCCTCAAGCAGACGAACATCTCTGTAAGCAAACCTTCGAACAAGCGCTGTTCAAGCACATAGAGACCCTTCCGGTGTTCACATTCAACAGCTTTGGTCGTCGCAAGTGTCGTGCAACCACTCTCTTCATACACCCAACAGCCATAGCAGACATTGTAGGCGCGCGGCAACGCGCTCAGACACACACTGGGGCAGACCTTCAGTGAACTCAACAAGTCCTTGAACTCCGGCATCCAGCCCACTCCACGAGCGCGATTCGCCAGGCCCAACTGCAGCAGCTTCGCCTGCAGCCACGGAACCTCCGATGAGGGTTGGTTGTCCCCGCCTTCCTGTAGAGAGCACACCGCAGCTGTCAGGTCACCACCGCGCAACGCGCAAAGGAACGTGTCCTCCTTCATGCTCAGCCAAGTCACGGACAGTCGCCCTCAGCCGCGCGTTTGCATCTTTGAAGTGGTCGACATCAGAGTCTCTTTCACGTCGGTATCTCGTGCAGCGCTCACGCAGTGACTACTCACCAGCCACACTGCTCGCCACAGCAGCGCCGTAGAGTCGCTGCTGCCGGTGACTGAAGCACCGAAGCACAGACCCAAAAGACAACAAAAGGCACTCGGATGAGCCTGTTTTGTAATCAGAACTTACTTGAGCATCTACTTTCTTACCCTGATCTATTGGATCTCCGTCTCTTCAGCACCCGTATCTTCCATAGCACAGCACTGCAATGAAATCCGGAAACTCGTTGTAAGTCATCGTTCAGTTCTGATCACATGTTAAAACAGGCATCCTGTGACATGATACACAGAAATGGCACATGGATGCCTATTAATGAAATAATGATAAATCATTGACAATTAACTATTAAAAACAATCCTTTTCTTGAGATCAAAAATTTAAATCTACGTACAATAATCGCGATGCGCGGCTGCCATCTGGCATTTTCCGTCCGCGAATTTCGCGGGCCAATCTGCAGCCCATATTATAATAAAAATGCATACTCTACAATAAATTTGGAAACAAAATAGATAAGAGTATCTTCTACATTTGTGAACCCATTACACTTCTCCAGCGCCATCTCCAGGAGCAGCACGCATAGATCCTCGTAGCGGAGGGATCTAGCCTTGCGCTCAGCCGTCAAACGGCACTCGTCCCATAGCTCTCGGGGGAGCTTGGCCACCAACCAGAACAGCAGGTCGTCGCTGCTGTAGGAACCGGGCGTCAGTCGTCCAGCCCAGTGATCCAGGTCAGCCAACAGCTCGGAGACCCTGCCAGGTTTGGGGTTGTTGGGCAGCACGGGCAGGTTCGGGATCTCGGCCCTGATGGAGAGGTCGGTTTCGTAGGTCGGGTACTGCCTCTCCAGGGCAACCAACACATCGGCAAAGGTGGCGGAATTAGTCACAATCTGCCTGACCTGCTTCTCCAGGTACTTGGTCTTGCAGCACTGCAGGAGCAGATCGCACTTCACTCGCCCACTAGCGTGGGTTTGGCCGGTCAGTCGTAGGAACCGGCCAAAATTCTCAGCGAACTCGCTGAGGTCCTTGCCTGTGAACTCAGGAAGGTTGACCACGATTTTGGAGGTGGCAATAGCCTTCGCCTCCTGAGTCCTGCGTCCTTCAGGGCGTCGGGTCTTCTTCTTCTTCTTCTTCTTCTTCTTACCCTTAGGGTCCTCGGGGTCCTCAGGGTCATCGTCATCTGAGGGCGAAGAAGAATCCATTGACGGCGGCTCGTCATCGGAGGGGTCTCCGCCAAGATCACTAGAGCCATAAGGCTCTACGTCCACCATAGCCCTTAAGGCTGTCAGCCCCAGCCGGTCCAGCTCGGCCCTCGTCGAGTTTGTCACGTGGCTGTAGGGGGGCGGGGACGTTCTCGGCACGAAGGGACTTCTCGGTATTGCTGCAGGCGTCGGCATCGGTCTGCTCCTCAGGCTCCCCAGGGTATTTGTCAACCCTGCCGCCAGGTGGTTAGCCTGTACTCGGTGGGGTGACATTCCCACCGGGATTGGTGACGCTTGGGGCGGGATCATCAGGGGCTCCAGCTTCTCACGGATCTCTTGTGTGAGGTCGCCCACGATTTTTGAAGTGGCTCCTCGGAGCACCTCGTTGATCTCCGACGGCGTCAGGGACCTGCTGGAGGATCTCCCCGATCCTCTACTCCTGCCTCCCAGGGACTCAGGTCCTCTCCTCAACCCACTCAAGGGTGCATACCCAGGTGCATACCCAGGAACATCCATATAGGTTCCAGTAGCGGGTAGTGGATGGGGATATTCAGCCGCATACCATCGCGACGCAGAGAAAGGTTTATAGTGTTTTCAGCACTGTGTTTTTGCTTCTCCTGCTGCTTGCTGTAGGTGTAGGGTTTCCTGCTGCTTGTTTTGGAAGATGAAAACCTTGTTTTGCAGAAATAGAGTCAATCCAGGATAACCCAAGCCAGAAGTGTACAAAGAGGAGAAGATCAGGATCAAAGCATGAAGGGCTGCAGTGTAGACAGTGAAAGATGATAGGATATTCACAGAAACTGCAACTCAGGTCCCAAATGAATGCATATTCACAAAGATAGCTGAAGTGTTTTGGGAAAAGAGTTAGAAAACTGCCCCATGGTCACTCTCTCTCCATAGTGCCATCTCAGGAGATGTGCACTCTTTGTTTTGGGTCCCATATGTGCTGAGGTGGCAGGGCATGTGGCGATGAGGTCACTGCCATGTCACATGGGATCTTCCTACTTAGCTAGGCTGACCAGGAATTGAACCCAGCACCTCTCAAAAAGAGGTGCCTAGCCCCCTAGGGTGTATACCACTAGGGCAGATAAGTATTCATGGAAAAACATGGATAAATTCATAGGCTCTGCCTTGGGTATGTCAGTGCTCAGTCAACTCAGGAAAAGATGAATAGCTTCACATGGAAAGGGTATTAAGGGGTCCACTCCATATCCTGATTGGGTGTTTGGTTCCATAGGTCAAAATGTGTTATCACCACTTTTGGTGGGACCAATACTAAGATAAAAATGCATGGATCCTCAGTGCATCTCCAATACAACTAGAGTATGTCTCAAAGCATTGGAAAAGCACTTTTTCTTACTCCCCCCTTGTGCTGTGGTGGCCACCACTGTCGCATTTCAGGAAAAAGGGAATCTTTCTTGGCCTTTCCTTGGTTTCCACATCTACTTTAAAATACCTATAGTTTCCCTCACACTGAAAAATGGGCGCTCACCATGGCTGGCGTCCTTTTGCTGCTCTGATTGTATCATTTCCTACAGAAGACTCAGCGCTCATGGCGCTGCCGGGGCTCCTGTGGCTTGGTTGGGTTAGTATGGGAGGATGCCAAATAAGTGCATATGCATCCCTCCCTCCAAGACGCAGCGTCGACACAAACCCAACGCAAGACACAATATACACACTCGCATGGGTTCTCGTAAACCTGCTGGCGACCTGTGACCTGTCTTAGGGCGAAGGGAGTCGTGAGAAAATTAAATTTGCCCCTTGGTGGGGTCTTGGTTCTGCTCAGTCTCTCCAGGCACCTGCGTTTCGGCCTGAACACGGCCTACTCAGCGAGGCTGCGCGTGGGTATCTGCAGAGGCAGGAATGGGAGAATTATGGACGAATCCACGCAAAAACGAAGCGACGACACCAAAATCCATCAAATGACGGCGTAGAATGTTTCTGAAACAACATACCTGAGCAGAATCCAATTGTGCATCAGAAGCACATTTTTATAGAAATTATAGTCATCTCTGGATTTTTTAAATCCAGAAATTCGTACGCATAAAATGGCGGCGCGCAGGAGCGGCTCCTAGCGAAGCGCCGGAACATGGAGAAATAATGGAATTATAAACGTATGTCTCACGTAGTCTTGAAAATGACGAGACACACATTAATAAATAAACATACAGATTCCACCCACACTAATAGAAGCTTCAAAAATTCAAGAATTCGAAAATGAACGAAAAGACTTCAATGAATCAGGTATAAACTACAGGTATGCTCGTCTCGCATGCCGCATACACATTGCTCGTCTCGTGTCTCCGTGAACGAGCCTTGTAGCAGCGCTAACAAAGATAGAACGCGATAGAGGGATTGATTAGAAAGATTGCAGATGATTAGCGGTCAGATCAGGGTGATTAGACATACACACAAGTGCATAGCAACGTTCTTCGCGCGCGCCTCACTTGCTCTCCCTCTCCAGCGGTAGGTAAGGTGAGTAAGCCCAGGCAGGGCCACCCCCTGGTGGAGTTTGGATTGTGGTTGAGATGGGCAGGTTTGCCCCACACCTTCGCGCATACTCGTGCCTGCACACACGCATTAAAGGGTAGGCCACGCGAAGTGCGCACGGTAAACCTTGTTTAGGCTACTCAGGGGCTCCTCGGTACGTTCTTTAAGAGAACCTGAGGAGTCCCTTAAAGCTTGCTTGCTTGACAAGGGTAGCTGGTCCTCCAGCGTGTTTGCGGACAGTGTAATATAGGTCACACTGAGAAGGGTATAATACCTGGAGTGTTGCTTGGTTCCTCCGCCGCAAACGCCCTTTCATTTGCCTTTGTTTTACAGGTGGGCAGGTAGGGTGATTGGTGCAGCAGCATGTTTTTATGCCCTGCTAAACAAGGGCGCAGATCACACAAACAAGTAACTCCGCCTCTGCCTGTGGCAGAGCAGGGAGTCCGACTTCATCGACATCTGCGCCGTGCACGCAAGAGCACCTCTTCCCTCCAAGCCCTAGCAGGGGAAACGCGTTATGGCGTCCCCTGTTAGGCCACAGTTGCTTAGCAGCGCTGTGTTCTCTTGTCATTTCACAGGAGGGTCGCTAGGACCCACGACACCTTTGCCTTCGCAACGCCCAGTAGAGTGTGCGTGTAGGTGTGGTAGTCCTGTGTGGGGGCTAGAGCCAGTTGCCCAGTGCTCGCCCACCAGGATGGTGCCACTGTAGGGTGTGTAGGACCTGTAGTGCAAGTGTCACTGTCCCACCCGTTTCCTGCAATTTTAGCAGGGTTGGTGGGCTGTGGCAGTGGTTAGGTCAGTGTTTTGGCCACATAGCAAAACGGCGTTTTCATGCCTTCATAGCTTTTGGCCACCCCTCCCTGTAGTAGACAGATAGGTAGGGAAAACAATACCTGGATTAGTAAGCTGGGTATTCCCCAAAGGTTTTGCGCCAGCACAGAAATTTGGCGCATAGGGGACGGGAGACCCGGGGCGTACCCCGTGGCATCAATAAGCCAACCCTCCAGGTTCAGCAAGGGCGCAGACTTGGGTATAATTAGGACACCACTTCTGCGGCTTGCTCTCAGGACCTTAGGACTAGCACACTCACACATACGCTTTGGCAGGTAAGGGTAAGGTTCAGTCCCTAGCTTTAGTCTTGGAGGCAAGCGTCTCAGCGAGCCTCAGCAACTCACCAAGGCTGTTCTGGGACAAGTAGTCAACCAGAACTGAGTTTAGGCGTCCCTCAGGTAGAACAAATGCAGAGAAGGGCTCCCAGGTGGCCTCTTCGACTCCAAATCCTTCCCAGAGGGTGAGGAAGCAGCAACCCTGGCGATAGCGGTGGCGTAGGACAGACTTCACCAGGTAGAAGCCTTCCTTAGCCATCTCCTCGGCGTTCATGTTGGGGAGTTCACCTTCAACTTCCATAGGGCTGGCAGCCCCTTGTAGGTCCAGAGCTGCGATTTCCTCGTCGTTCAGCTCGCACTCCTCCCCACAGAGGTCTTCAGGATCATAGTAGCGCTTCAGGTGTTGAGCAGCGCACACCAGGGTCCCCCCTAGTCGTGGAGAACACCGCACAGTGATACGGTGACAGATAGAATCTTGTACGGCCCGAAGTATGGGTCATCGCTGGTAGAGCGTGGCCATGCGGGTAGTCGTTTGTGGTGCACCAGCACCCAGTCCCCCTCTTGGTAGGTGGCCGGTACTCGGTGCTTGTTCTTCTTGTTCCACTGACGCTCCCTCACTCTCTGGAGCATGGCCTTGGCCTTGTCCACCTTCGCTTGTTGCTCTCCGACCCATTCACCCACAGAAGAATGGGTGTCCTCTGGATAGGGGGCATGTAGGAACCATGCCGGGCGTCCCAGGAATAGCTCATGGGGCGAGTACCCAGTAGCCGAACTCTCTTGGGAGTTCATCATCAAGGATATGATGGGGAGTAGTCTCACCCAGTCTCTGGTGCGTTCAGTTTTGCACCATATCCGTACGTTCTCCTTCAGGACACGGATCTGTCGCTCACATAGGGGGTTGCTCGTGTGAGAGTAGGGAATCCCCGTAGACACCTGGACATTGAGGGATCTCAGGACCCTCTTGTACCAGCCAGTATCTGAGCGTACTCGCACGTCCTCATCGGAGTTGATCTCCTTGGGCGCCCCATAGACACAAAACCAAACTCCTCCAGGAGTATCTTGATAGTCTCCTCCCCGGTAATGTGCTTGGTACATGGGAACACCCTGGTAAACCTGGTCAACCCACAGGTTACCACGAGGGCGAAGTAATAGCCCCCGAACTTCGGCATCTCCGTGTAGTCAACGTATAGAACACTGTTAGCACAGTGGTGGATGGGCAGGGTCGAGTAGAGACCTCTGTCCCTGATATCCCCTCATTTACAGGTGTAAGTGCGGCTAACCCCCATCTGCTCAGATTTTCACAGATCTGCCCCAGATTGGCTACATTTTGGTAATTTTCTCTGCTTCGGCGGAATCGCCGCCCCGCAGCTCAGTCTCAGGATCAGACCTATATATTTCTGATGTGCCGGATCTGATTCCGCGGTCCATTCATCGTAAATCAGCCGCGTTCTGATCATTTACCCGGAATCGCCATTTGCCGCTGACGCGCGTGCGCGAGCCAGATCGGCCAAATATTTTTTCACAATCGGATTTATATAAATCTTTTCAGACAGATATGGACACTCAGATGTACTTAGGATAATCCGCATCAATTTTCTTCATAGACTGGGATTTTTTGCCGGATAACAATCAGCATGGATCTTGCCTCCGTTGTCGCCGCTCTTGCCTCCGTTGGTGTCCGTGTATCCGGTTCTGCCCCCAACAGCAGCGTTCAGGTCGAATCCTCGCGTGCCTGCCCCCCCGGTCTTGCCGGCCCTGAGCCCTCCGGCACCATCAACGACCTAGGGCAGCACTTTCATGGTAGCAGAGGCTACCTGAATGTTGCTTCAGTGGTCTCTGCTCCACAGCCCGCTCCCCAGTACGGCCCCGTAGACCCCGCCGCTCCTGGAGAAGTAACGATTACGCTGCCATGGTGCTGCGCGAACGAGGCCTTGAGAGGAAAGCCTTGCGCAAGTCCAAGCTGCCCAAGAAGGGCGCACATCAGCAGCTGTGGAGACCCAGATTACCAAAATCCCAGTCGAAACTGGCCATCGAGCAGCTGGAATCCGCCGGCCTACGACGATGGCAATGCTCCGGTGGAGCTTACGGAGCTGACAGGTACCAACATTCCTTACGGATGTCCAACATTTGAGACCATAGACGCCGATCTGAATGACATTGAGATGGGCGGTCCAGGTGAGGTACCTAGCTATAATCGACCAGCCTCTTGGGCACACTGGGGCGACCATTTGTCCCCAGAAGTGACCTGTAGCCTTGAGGCCCTTGAGGCCCTTTGTTACTTAGCCACATCTAAGCTGATCGAACAAGAAAGAATCGCCTCTGATTTTTTACCGGAATATTTTTTCCTCCTTCAGGACGAAATTAATACCAGGATGTGGTGGCGTTCTCAAGAAGATGACTCTTTTGCCATTTTTTTGCAGATCTGGGAGGCAAGCCCCTTCCCGAAGGAGAAGGGCTGCGCACCTGTTCCCGGGCCCTCCGCCCCTCATCCCCCTGTTTCCATCCGCGACGATCTAGCCGCCGCGGTTGAGGAAGGAATTTTAGAGGCGGCCAGGCAAGCAAGCCTGGAAATCAGGGCTGAAGGAGCTCCCCAAGTGGACTCCTGGCTGCGGACCACCGAGATGAGCGGTCGGACAGCCTGCTCAGGCCCTTCAGGACACGGCATGTACTGTCCTGCCGACTGCTCCTGCAGATTCCAGCGAGATGCTGAGCTCCAAACGCTCAAAGATCAAATGCACCTCATCATTGAAACGCTGGGAATAAAAAATCTTTTCAAGACGCACATGCGGTCTGAGGGCGCCTCATCGGTGGAACAAGCAACAGAGCCGTCGGAGGAGGCGACAGAAATTTTTTCAATTGCTCCTTCGATGGACTCCACTACCACCGATGCAAGGATCAGCAGGACCAAGCTAAAGGAAAGGGTTAAAATCTCTCGTTCTGAGAGTAGGACAGCGAAGGCTAGGACTGAGGCTCAGAATGCCAAGCGAACTGCCTCCCGTACTGCCCCTCCTGCTGCTGATTCCAATACCTTAGCCCAGCTGTTGCTCGCCCAGACCCTCGCCGGAGCTGGTGTGGCGAATGATGCCGCCAAGGTGTCTGCCATTACGGCCGGTGTTGGGCTGGATTCGCTTCTTAATCCTACTTCCTTGCGACTTCGTCAGGTTGCCAAGCAACCGAAGTATAATGGGAACCCCCGACGTTGGCCTCAGTTCCAACGGGAATTTAAACTGTGGGTTAAGACTCAAAAACTCCAAGATGATCAGTTCCTGATGGCCCTCTTGGATTGCCTTGAGGGAGCGCCGGCCAACACTTGGCTCAGGACTTGGAGTGATCGCGAGGATACAAGTTCCCCCCTTACCTTTGATGAGGTGTGGGAACAGTTGGAGGTACGTGGATCCCGGCTGCCAGAGGACCACTACCACCAAATGTTGAAGAATTTTCCTTCATTCTCACGATTAATTTTGCACGAAGTGCAAGATAAAAAACAGCGCTTCTGGAATTTAGTGGAGGAGGCTGAACATTCAGGCGAAAAATTTTCTAGTGCCGAGCTGAAAAGTCTGATTTTTGACAAGATCCCCTCAGAAACTGCCGCCACCCTTCGGAACAAACAGTCCGAAGAAAAGGTCAAGACCCCGTGGGCGGAGGTGGAAGGCTTCGATGCCTCTGCCAACAAGTTTTCCGTCAGGGAGGCACTTCAAAAGTGCTCCCCCACGTCCTTCTCCAAGGTGAAATTCATTGAGGAGACGTGGAAAATCAGGTTTCATGAACACGAGGATCGGGACTTGTTTGTCCAAGTCCTCAACAGGGGAGTAAGCTTCCATGGCCATCGCCTGAAGGCCAAAAACTGGGTGTTTTCGTACACCCCGAAGGAACTCTGGGAGGAGGTTGAGCGGCTCGCCGACGCCGCCAACCAGAATTTCAATGAGGGTCTTGGGGGAAACAAGAATACCCAGCAAAACACCCAAAATGGGGCCCAAAAGGGCAACAAAAAGGTGAATGACACCCGGAATGTTCAGCAGCACTGTAGCATCTGCCTTCTTTTAGGTTCTACGAACCGAGCTAAGACGCATTCTACTGATAATCACCGATGGTCTCCTTACGATCACAAGGTGATTGGTGAAAATATCAGTAATTCGCAGAATTCAGACAGGAATGACAGACAGGTGCACGGTGGGAAGGCTGGAAAAGGGAATCCGACCCCCTCCGGTGGAAACAAAAATCCTGGAGGCCCTGGCGGGTCCCAAGGCACAGGAAATTGGACTCCATCCGGCTCCGGTGGGCAGCCGAACGGCCAGAAAAATCCCAATAGCAACGCCGGAGGCGGAAATCAAAATCCAGGCCAAACCCCTCAATCCGGTGCAAACAAGGGAAATGCTCTGGGATTCCAGGGTAAAGGTAAGGGAAATCCTTCGGGAACCCCTTCCTCTGGTAAGGGCAGGGGGCGTGGCGACGGTGGAGGTCCATCATCTGGCGGACGTGGCCGTGGACGTGGAAAGGGCAACCATCGTGTGGAGCAGGTCTCAGGTGCAGATCAGGTGTCCGATGCGGATCGAGATTACGTTGAAAATGCCTTGAATCCAGCGGATGATCCGCTCCAAGATGAGTGGGTCGACGAATCAGGGTGTGTCCATAATGTTAACGCAGTCACTGGAGGTCAGAACGCCTAGGGGAGCCACGAAAATCGCCCCTCCCCAGGCGATTTCAGGCATGATCCCCAGATTCCTTCTCGACCACCACTTGATGTAGGGTCGCTTGTCTCCTCTCCCCTGGATCCGGCAGCGGATCCTCCTGTTGTAGTGGACGAGGTTGGTGTACAGTCCAAGCACAGGGCCCGTCAGTTTGTCACAAAGCTGTGGGTCTCTGATTGCAAGGGCAATTTCCACCTCGCCACTTGTTTGCGTGACAATGGATCGGAGGTAAATCTCCAATCCAATTCTTTTTTGCCTCACGACTGCGTGTTTGATTCGCCTCATCCTGTTACCCTCGAGGGAGTTTCTGGACATTCTCTCGCAGGTGGGCAACGCGGTTGTTATATATCAACTCATTTGGTCGCTCAAGACCTTTGGGAAGAAGGTAATGTGGAGGAAGTTATCCTTAAGGATGACTACTTCTATCGTGCCGACATAAAGTATGACCTTTACTTGGGCCATCCTTGGCTTCGCAAGAACAGGGTGGCGCCCGTAGGTCATCGGCGTTGTTTTTTGCTGGAGTCAGGTCCCTTGGAGCGTCCTGAATTTCGTTTTTTGCACGCAGGGTTTAAAAGTGCAGAAGAATTTTTGAAGCAAAAGGTTACACCAAAGTTTGGCGAAGATGTCACCATTGCAGAGGTGAATGGGAGTGCCGATTACTCCCGAGAGTTAGAATGTCTTCGTAGGGACTCCCAGCCACGACGCCCTTCGCGCTGGCACTCTTCATCCTACAGAGTTGTCGACAAATGGCGCGATACAATTTGTGAATATTTTTATGAACACCATTCCTTTTGGCCACAGTATGATGCCTTTGCTAACCGCGAGAACAAGCGCTTTGACAAGCACTTTCGCGACGCTTGGACCCATAAATGGGACAAGAAGTTATGGATTAATCCTCCGTTTCACTTAATCCAGCAGGTCATCCACAAAATCAAGCAAGATAAAAACCCGGGCGATTTTAGTTGTGCCCTTGTGGGACGACAAGCCTTGGTTTCAGGAATTGCAAGACATTTGTGTAGATTACATCGAACTTCCCAGGAAGATTAAGCTGTATGCCAGGGACGACACAGGTCCCCTGCCACAGCGGCCCTGGAGTTCGCTTGCATTCCTGGTGGATGGAAAGCTTTCTGACTCTGATTCTGCCGATTCTAGTACTGATTCCTGTGTTGGGTCTGAATCTGAGGTTGAGCGTGGTACTGATGATGAATCTATTTTTTCTGATTTTTGTCCGTCAGATGCCCAAGGTGATCCAACGTCAAATGGATCCGCCTCGTCTCCCTCTTCCCCAATACGATCTACATCCAAAAGAATCTACGGCGCACGGACGACAAAAAAACTTTCTTCGCGCCGCAAATTCAGAGTTTTTTATGAAAAACCCCGTGTGGAAGCTTTCATAGATCCTTTCGAGGAGCTGGATCACGAAGAGAATCTCTGGAATGTCGACACTCGACCCACCTATCTTCAAGAGGCAGTTGATACGGACCTTTTTAGGGACATCCGTAAGAAGATTCTTCCTGCCAAGGCCGAAGAAATCGCCAAAGTTTTTTCGACAGTAATTCCTGGCGATCAGGTGGACACTGAGTTGTGTTCCAAGAAAAGAGACAAGATTTTTGAGGAACGGAAGGACACAACCCTTTCGGGGAAGTTAATCAAAGACCCCCCCGTCCGTGGGCAGTTCGGTGAAGCCTTCATCGAGCTTCGTGAAGGGTACAAGGCGAAGAAACAGCGTCCTTATGAGAACCATGGACAGAAACATGAGATCCTCAGAAAAATAATCGAGAGAAATCTCAGGGAATTTGGTTGGCTTGAGGGTTGTATGACCAGCGAATGGTGCTGTGCACCCTTCACAGTCCCGAAGCCGCCGCCCGCAGACCAGAACACTATTGATGGTTGGCGAATGGTTGTTGATTTTTGCAACCTCAACGCCGAAACCAAGGCGGATTCACACCCCCTGCCCCTCATTGAGGAGGAAATCGCCAAGAGGGCAAGAGGTCGTTTGTTTTCTGTGCTGGATCTCCGTCACGGCTTTCATCAAATGCCGTTGAGGAAGGACAGCCGACCTCTCACCTGTATGTGCACGCCATGTGGCCCAGTCCAGTGGACGGTAATGCCCATGGGCCTGAAGACCGCCCCTTCGTTTTTTCAAAGAATGATGGAGGATGTGCTTTTTACAGCTCATCCTGAGCTTCGTGCCTTCGTGAGTGTGTACATAGATGACATAATCATCGCGACAGAGGGGGAGGGACTGACCGAAGCCGAGCTGGTGGCCCTACATGAAAAGCAGCTGAACCAGGTTTTGGACATTCTTGATGCCAATCAGCTGATTTGTGGGCCAAAGAAGGGAAAACTATTTTTAAAATCAGTCGAATTTTGTGGTTCTCTCCTTGAGAATGGCACCCGACGACCCAGTCCAGGGAAGCTCGTCGCTATTCAGAAGTGGAAGCGCCCTGAGACGATCACGGAATTGAGAGGATTCCTGGGTTGTTGCAATTTTTACCACACTTTTGTGCCGAATTATGCCAAATTTGCTGCCCCCCTCACTGAACTATTGAAGGTAGGGGGAGATGCAGGCAAGGCAGGTTCAAAGGTTCGTGTCAAGTGGACTGACGAGTGCGAGGAGGCCTTCCATCACTTGAAGGCGGCCCTCTGCGAAGTCGCCACGTTGCATGTGCCGAAATTTGACCGACCCTTCTACATAAGAACCGACGCTTCTAGGTACGCGATCGGAGCTGTCCTTGAACAGGTTGATGAAGCCACAGGTGATCATTACCCTCTTGCATTTTGGTCTCGGAAGCTAGCTCCACGCCAGATGCAATGGTCACCGCGTGAGCAAGAGACGTATGCCATAATCTGCGCTTTGAAAAAGTACCAATCGTGGGTTGGCACCAATCGAGTCGAGGTCCTAACGGATCATCGATCTCTGGAGTATTGGGCCACCGAACACATTGATACTGTCGCGAGCCCAGCTGGTCGACGGGCCAGATGGCATGAATTTCTCAGTTTGTTTGACCTCCATGTGTCGTATCTGCCTGGAAAACACAACACGGTAGCGGATGCTCTGAGCCGATGGGCTTACCCCGCTTCAGAGGGGCTGCAAAGTACCAACATCCATGGTACGGAGCAGGACCGCCACGTCGTAATCGAGTGGGATCAGGAAGAAAAAAAGCTCATTCGACGTGAATGCATGCAGTGCGCTGTTAAACAGCACGCATTACCGTGCCATGACATCACGGCCTTCTCAGATCCGGCGCATGCCCATGAGATTATCACCAAATCACTGAAAGTCGTGGAGAAAGTCACCGATCCCTCCTCAGGGAGTGTGAAACGGTTTGACTATACCCGACGTGTAAGTGGATTTCGGTTGATCCAGGGCATTAAGCGTCGAGATCCGGCCAAAACTCCACCCCTGCCGAAAGATTCCCTTATCATCCGTGACTGGACGAACGATTATCTGCATGATTCCATGTTTAAAGAGGTCTTTGAGAATCTCAAATCCAAAGATGCTCACAAGGATGGAATCTATGCTGAATATTCGTTGGATGGGGGGAAGCTGTGGATGGAGGGTAAATTGTGCGTACCAGACGCCCTGGCCCCCCGAGTGTTAAACTGGTGGCACAAATGGGAGACCCCCCACGCACATGGCCGTAGATTATGGTCGATGATTAAACATAGGTTGTTTGGCTCAAGGCTATATACTCATTGTATGAAAGTAGCCGCCGGATGTGCCCAATGTGCTGTCTCGACGCCCCCCAGCGCGAAGAAGCACGGCCATCTGAGGCCACACCCTATTCCGGAGCGCCTCTTTAACAGAGTCACCAGTGATTTTTTCTATCTTGGTGAACTCGACGACGAAGAGTGCCATTGGACCAACAAAAAGGTCAATGGTGTGCTCCTTATACAATGCCGTCATTCTGGCTACATTCAGGTGTTGCCTTGCAACATCGAGTCAATGACTGGCAAGGTTGCCGCCAAATGGTGCGCGCAGACCTGGATGGGAGGTTGGGACGTCCCATCCGAGGTGGTTACGGACTCAGGCAAAGAGTACACCTCCGAATGGTGGAAGGAATTATGTGCTCGCCTTGGAATCCACCACCTGAGATGTGAAATCCACTCACATCGAGCGCTGCCTGGCGAAAGAGCCGGCCGCTTCATAATAAATATGCTTCGTAAGGAGCTCGCCAGTGAGAAGGACTTCCATTGGCTTGAAGTTCTCTTCGCATTGCTTCGCCGTTACCACAACACGCCTTTGTGCCATGGCCTTTCTCCAAATGAAATTGTCTTTGGACGAAAGAAGTGTTGGTGGAACATGCCGTTGAATAATCCTCGCCCTTGTAAGGATGCTTCGTTGTTCTTAGACGAAATCCAACGAGCAGAAAAAACTGTCTCGAAATTAATCGATAAGCATCAAGCTGACTGGCTTTGGGTCCAGAATCAAGGCCGAAAAAACTGCCACAATTTTGAAGTCGATGATCGAGTTTGGCTTCGAAAATCCAAAACCACCCTGGACGGAGATGATAAGCTTCTTCCCTTGTGGGAGGGGCCATTCGCTGTTACAGCGCGTCTAGGTGAGAACAGGTGGAGGATTCGTGTGGATGTCAGCAGGGAAATTGAAGTTTCGGGCGATCGCCTCAAGAGAGAGATCCCCTCCCCCAAGGATCGGGTTAAACCTCTTTTTTGGACTTCGAAATTTTTGTCCGATCGGGTCATCGAAGGGGGGAAGTACGAAGTCAAGAGGATTTTAGAAGCAAGACGTGACGAAAAGGGCGAATGGGAATTTCTATGTGAGTGGAGGGGCTTTGATTCCAGTCACAACAACTGGGAACCAGCCCATTCTTTTGTCCATGGGTACACCAAGGGGTTCATCGACTTCCTCAAGAAGCACCCCGAAATTGGCGTACTCCTGACAGACTGTTTGTCGAAACCCGACAGACAGGTGGAGAGCGACGGAAAAAGACCTGTGGTGAATCGAGATCCAGCCTTTTACGGCCCTCAGCAGCCACATTCCAGGGCTGATCCGTCGATCCCCCCTCCTGCGGTCAGGCCAGCCCAGGAGCCAAATGAGGACCAAGCTTCGAGTTCGGCCGCTGATTTGCAGCGCCCAAGCCGTACGAGGGCCCGACCAGACAGGTTGGTGGTCACATGTATTCGTGCTTGGCCGAATTGAGGGAGACCTGTCGTGACTTGAGTCGCCGACGCCATAATCTGGGTAACAGTCGTCTAGTCCAGGGCGTCATGGCACTCGTCGCTAGGGCTCAAGGGTGTAGGTTCGAAACCCTTGCATGTCCAACTCCTACAAAAGCTCCAGCCTCGCCCCGTCGACCACTTATTCCAATGTGAGTGTTCTGACGACTTGAAAAAACCACATTCTGCTCAATCCACTGTTCATTCTTCCTGATTACGACATGATGTGGAGAACTGCGAATGTTTGATAATTTGACGTCAATCAACTTTTCTTTGGTCTCCGTTCGGCAGACAAGGCGTAGATACGCTGCCGAAAGCCACGGAGTGTGCTGCCGACTCCAGAAAAAACCAAACTCAGGCTTAATTCAGGCAGATCCGGGGTAATCTTGTCTCTGTTGGTCTGTGCATCTTTGGAATTTGGCTACTCGTGCAGATGGAAGCAAATGTACATAGTAACAACGCTGCGCAGCGACATTCACCCCTACAGGCACCCCCTGTAGTACTGGCTGCACTAGATGCGACGCCAGGAACACAGATCTTACCCTCATTTGCCGTGATGCTGAAGCCAAAGTCCAGATTCAGATCCAGATTCCTTGAATTTACCTTGAATTTCTCAGGTTTGTCCATCATTCTGCGCAACAGTGCAAAACCCCGACGTCAATTGTTCAGACAACCTTCCTATAGGAGCTCTAGGGACTTCTAACAGCAACCTCTCGGACCTCAGAGCTTCCGTCAGCTTCGGTGTATTTTTGGCACACGCCAATGTGAGCTCAATCCGACCTGAAACTGTCGAAAATGGTGAATCCAAGTGTCTTGTGGGACTCATTCGAAAGATGGGCCTTGTCCAAGTCCATTGACACCGCCGCCACTGTAAATAAAGGGCTATTCGGTGTCTCTCAGGTATATACTGTCAGTAAAGCGCCTTCAGCGAACCTTCGGCGCGTTACATGCCAAGGATCCAGGGCCAGCATGTCCCATCATGATGCATCATCACATGATCCACATTTTCATGGAATCTGTTGGATGCTCGCGAACCAACGTGCCGGAAAGCACAATTGAGCTGAATAAACGACAATATATATTAACTCTAGTCTAAACGAAGGTGTTAGTAGTTTCAGTTCTAGACATTCCGCTTCATTTCACCTTCATCTGAGGGAATTTACTCATTTTAGGACATTTTAGGTTGATTTCCTTGTCATCTCCTCTCATTCAACGAAGTTGGGCAAGTTAGGCGAAGTTAGTTCGTTGACGCTGATGTTTTTCTGTTCACTTAGGGCCTGCAGACTACAATTGTATTTGTTTTCCCTCTCGGTGATTGTTTCATCTCCTTCATCTCTGCTCAAATTGATTCTCAATCTTGCTGAATCTTGTGATCATCCACCAGATGCGCCAAATCTGAAGCACATGCTGCACTTTTCAGAACGAGAAGAGCGGGAGTAACACGATGTAGAGTACGTGGAGGACACCGTAGCGTGCCCGCGACAGCTAAACTGTGCCAGAGCGCCGAGATGTCACTCCATTTCTTGATTCTCCCACTCAATCCACCAATAATCTACCTCATTCTCAACCAGGGCATGGTTTGGTATCGATTCTCGATACATTTACATGCTTTTTAGCCCTTAACCTAATGTTTTACTGCACGGAGGACTGTTCGTCACTCCTCATTCTGTCTCATTTCAGGTTCATCCATCCTGATTCAGTGCCAATTCAGCCCAAATCAGGTCAGATCAAGCAGATTTCGCCCCATCGAGGCTACATTTCTATTTTTTTCTGGGACTTACCCGCACTACGTTCTTCGTTGACGTAGCGACACACCCAGTGTGTTTTTGGAGGGGGAGTGTAAGTGCGGCTAACCCCCATCTGCTCAGATTTTCACAGATCTGCCCCAGATTGGCTACATTTTGGTCATTTTCTCTGCTTCGGCGGAATCGCCGCCCCGCAGCTCAGTCTCAGGATCAGACCTATATATTTCTGATGTGCCGGATCTGATTCCGCGGTCCATTCATCGTAAATCCGCCGCGTTCCGATCATTTACCCGGAATCGCCATTTGCCGCTGACGCGCGTGCGCGAGCCAGATCGGCCAAATATTTTTTCACAATCGGATTTATATAAATCTTTTCAGACAGATATGGACACTCAGATGTACTTAGGATAATCCGCATCAATTTTCTTCATAGACTGGGATTTTTTGCCGGATAACAATCAGCATGGATCTTGCCTCCGTTGTCGGCGCTCTTGCCTCCGTTGGTGTCCGTGTATCCGGTTCTGCCCCCAACAGCAGCGTTCAGGTCGACTCCTCGCGTGCCTGCCCCCCCGGTCTTGCCGGCCCTGAGCCCTCCGGCACCATCAACGACCTAGGGCAGCACTTTCAACAGGACCTGCACGGGCACTTGTCAACGATAGGCTGGAGGGTTTTCCGCAGTTGGTCGTCAGTCCACGTAGTGTGGAACCACTGCTTGAACAGCCTCAGGGTACGGTCAGCACCCACATGACCACTGGACTCATGGGTCCACTTCAGCAGCGCTGGGACTCGGTCACTAGGCACCACAATACGGTCCTCGTGCCATAGGTAGCTCTTGTCCCTCTTCCACTGGTCCTGGTTGACCAGGAGGGGTTCAAGGCGTTTCTCCAGGCGCTTGTAGATATCCCCGAACTCTTTCAGGTACTCCGATTGTTGGAGTCCATCCAGGGGGCGTATCATCGTCATGTTGAGGTCCAAGTGGTCGTCCATACGACTGAACGCCTCCTTAGCCAGCGCTTCAGACCGGGCACCAATCAGGGCGTCGAAGTTGTTGCGGCTGATGTAGTCGGCACACTCGTTCTTCACTCCCTGGATATGGTGTACCGTCAGCCGTAGTTGACTGAGGTAGGTCCACCAGCGCCGTAGCTTGGCCTTCTCAGGTGGGGGACCCTTTTGGAAACTGCGGACCGGTTCTTGGTCGCACAGCCAGACCACAGGGTTACTCCCCAACAGTCGTGCTTGTGAGGATAGCACCAGCATACCCGCGAGCAATTCCTGCTCATAGGTGGAGTAGTTCCCCCTGGCCTGGTTCCACTTCCAGTTCCAGTGGCCCAGAGGTACTAGGACCCACTTGTCGTCAGGGTAGCTGTGCTTGAGGGTTCCATCTCGGTTGAGACCTTCCGTCCCCCATTGGGAAATGGCCGAGTCGAACTCCTCCTTCTCTAGTGCTTGCCATTGGAACAACGTTCCACCACCGCCCACATTGCTGGCGTCGGTCACCAGGATAATCTCCCCTTGTGCCCTAGGCACGCCCAAGCACTTAGCGCTGGCTACCTTGTCTTTGAGCTCGTCAAACGCTTGTTGCTCTTGTGGGCCCCAGCGCCAAGTAGTAGTCTTCTTGATCAAGTCCGTCAGAACGGCGCTGGTGTAGGTGAAGTTCTTGACGTGGCGGCGATAGAAGTTGCACGCCCCAATGAAACTGCGTACATCATGAAGTCCTTTCTTGGGGTCTTCGTGTCGTACCTTGGCATCCATCAGGGGTTTGGCCTTAGAGGCCGCTGGGGTCCACCACCCATAGCCAACGTCAAACCCCAAGTACTGCATGGTCTCCTGCATGAACTCACACTTCTCCAGCTTGAGTCGAGTGTGGTTCTCCTGGCAGACCGCAAAGAACTCACCCAAGAGGATTAGGTGATCCACCTGGGTATTGGTACCGAGGCATACATCGTCGATATGAGCCTCCATCTGGGCACCACGAGATATGAGCTCCTGCACCTTAGGTCTCCTTCGTAGGATGGACAAGATCTTGTTCATCAGCTCTTGGAATAGAGCGGGTGCGTTAGCCACGCCAAACGGCATGACCTTCCACTTGAACACCCTCCCCTGAGGGGTGATGAAGGCCAGTAGTTCCTGTGCGTTGGGCGTCAGGTCCACTTGCCAGAATCCGCTTCGCTTGTCCATCTTGGTCTTGTAGCGGCAGGAGGCTATCTTCTCCAGGGTAGACTTCATATCGGGAATGGACCCTGAGTGGTTCAACGTCTTCTTGTTCAGCTCTCCATAGTCCACTACCAGCCGTTTTGCTGTAGACCCAGGTTTAGCCACCAGGAAACAGGGGCTGCAGTGTAGGGGGTAGTCCCCGTCCTTGTACTCCAGGACTAGGCCAGCGTCGATACATTCTTGTATCTGTCGCTCAATCTCGTCGGCCTGCTCTTTAGGAGCTGGATAGGGTCTCCTCCGGATCTTGTGACCAACGAACTCGGGTTTCAGCTTGAGGTCCATGTGTACCAGCTTATCACATGACGCTGGAGGGGGTAGTTCTCCGAACACCTCCAGATAGGTCCTTATAAGCTTCTGTACCCGCGGGTCCAATACCTTGATCTTGTCCTCCATGTCCTCGTCAGAGTGTAAGTTGCTTGCCCCTTGAATAGACGTCGTGAGGTGGTCCTCCACCGACTCTTCGCCCGCGGTTGTATCCTTCAGCCCTTGGTAGGCATATAGAAGGTCTTGTTCAACCATCTCCGGTGGACGATGGCAACATAGGCACGCTCGAGGGGGTTCACATACACATTCCTCCGAGAGGTCGTCCTCCTCTGGGGTCCTCACATGGGCGCCCCACACGCTCTTCATGAGCTTAAGATCTGCCTCCCTTTGCCAGGTGGTGACCTTCTGTTCGGAGTCCTCCTTCAATTGGGATAGGGGTCCCATACGTCCTTGCTTCAGTGGCCATGAGCTGCGGGTAGGCTTCGCGTAGCATAGCTTTTTCGCCACCAGCTTCCTCTTGGAATCCACATACTCCCTGAGCCTGGATCGAGGGTCCAGCTCTTCATCCACGGGGTCTTCCACCCTCATGGAGAGTAGGGGTTTTAGTGGGGCGGCGTACTCGGCGTTCCCCACTTCCTCCACACAGGTCTGCACGAAGAAGGCGTCGTGCTCAGTTTCGTCGTCTGAGTGGATAGAGCTAGGTAGCTCAGATAGTCCACACTCAGAGACTCCATCAGGTACAGGTACATGACAGGGAGAGTTGGGGGCGTTGGTGTCAGTCACGACGTACTCATCTCCTCCGGGTGTAGTTTCAACAGCATCTTGAGGTCGTAGGCGATCCTTCAAGTCACCCAAGGCGAGTCCGTCGCTTTCTCGTTGTATAGCCTGGACCAGAGTCGGGTCCAGATCCTCCCAGGGAATGAAGGTAAGACCTCCGTCCACCACGCTGAGCATACTCCCCCATCCGGGCTTCCCAATAGGCGTCTTGCGTCCCAGAGGCACGTAGATGGCCTCATCAGGCAAACGAACAGAGGTGATAGTCAGCCTGTCCAGGAGGTTTCGCCAGTACTCGTTGCCCCCATGGGCTCCCCAATCGGGGGAACACAGGACCATACGGGAACGTTCCAAGGCCACCTTGGTCAGCACCTTCCCCAGTTCACTGAATCTGGGGTTCCCGTAGGCCATCCCGAAAGAGGGCCAGTAAAATTTGTAGCTGTAGTTCTTCCCCTTGCTGCAGTATAGGTCCAGTACATGCTGCTTGTCGCTGGCGAACAGCTCCACACGTAGGTCTTCTCGAGAGTAACCCAACTCCTTCAGACCTTGGTCTAGGACTTCCCCCAATAGTTGATAGTCCTCAGTTTTGGAGGCCGCCATCATGTTCGAGGGCTCCTCCTTCGATAGTCTCAGGTAACTCGAGGTATGTTCCGACTGCTCCAGTGGCACAGACTCTCTGCCACTGCCGTGGTCCACGTAGAGGAGGTAGGGCGCTTGCAGCGTCAGGGATTGTATCTGGGAGTGCTGTACGAAGAAGTCAGTACCCAGTACAAAGTCGAAGGCCTCAGTGTCCATCACATAGAACCGATGGGCGATAGTCCGGGAGCCCATAGGTACCTCCACTTCACAGTCCCCGCAGCTGTGCACCACATGTCCATCCCCCATGCGTATAGCGGCGGTGGTCATGGTTTTCTTCAGGCTCCCACAAGGTAAAATTTTCTTGGCCACTATAGATACTGTGGCGCCAGTATCCAGTACCCCCAGGTATTCACGTCCCCCTAGTCGGATACGTACCCAAAACACCAGGTCTTGGGTGCCACCAGAGCGTCCCCGTCAGAACTCCGCGGGACAGGTCACCTCGAACCCCTTGTTCCGCAATTTGCGGGCCATCCTCATGAAACGGCTCCTCTTCTTAGCGTTGCCGTCATCAGCACCTTCATGCTCACGCTTGGCTCCTTGTTCTTGCTGGGCCTGCGTCTGTGAGCGTGTGGTAGGACCAGACTGCCCTCCAGAGGGCTCGGAGTTCCCCCCTGGATTAGGGTTGGGGTTGCCTCCGTTCTTGTCCTTGTTCTTGTTGTCGGGCTGGCGGTTAGCGCCTCCTCCTCGTCCACCTTGACCCTTGTCTTGTCCACCTTGGCCACGTCCTTTAGACTTGCCCTTGCCGGAGTCGTTGCCTTTGGCCTTGCCTCCACCTTTGCCTGAGCCTTTGCCAGGATCTTCCCCCTTAAGCTTCGCCGATAGGCGTTGCTTATGGTAGCACTCATCCTCGTAGTGCTTCCGCTTACCGCAGAATGCACACGTGATGGTGCAGCGGTAATGATCCGGCAGCTTCGCTTTGGCGCCGGTGTTCTTTTCCTGCTGCTTCCCCTGGACTACAAAGCAGTCTCGCTGCTCGCAGTCAGAGGCGTGCTGCAGGTGGCCCTGCTCGTCTCTGGCGTCACACCAGAATAACTCCTTCACGTTCTCCATAGTACGGGCATGGGCGTGTTTGGGGGTAGTCCCTTGCCCAGGTCGGGGCCCTTGGTACCCTTTGCCTCCAGAACCTCCACCACCAGGACGGTAGTTGTTCAAGTGCTGGTCGCTCTCCTTCTCCAGCGCCATCTCCAGGAGCAGCACGCATAGATCCTCGTCGTGGAGGGATCTAGCCTTGCGCTCAGCCGTCCAACGGCACTCGTCCCATAGCTCTCTGGGGAGCTTGGCAACCAACCAGAACAGCAGGTCGTCGCTGCTGTAGGAACCGGGCGTCAGTCGTCCAGCCCAGTGATCCAGATCAGCCAACAGCTCGGATACCCTGCCAGGTTTGGGGTTGTTGGGCAGCACGGGCAGGTTCTGGATCTCGACCCTGATGGAGAGGTCGGTTTCGTAGGTCGGGTACTGCCTCTCCAGGGCAACCAACACATCGGCAAAGGTGGCGGAGTTAGTCACGATCTGCCTGACCTGCTTCTCCAGGTACTTGGTCTTGCAGCACTGCAGGAGCAGATCGCACTTCACTCGCCCACTAGCGTGGGTTTGGCCGGTCAGTCGTAGGAACCGGCCAAAATTCTCAGCGAACTCGCTGAGGTCCTTGCCTGTGAACTCAGGCAGGTTCACCACGATCTTGGAGGTGGCTATAGCCTTCGCCTCCTGAGTCCGGCGTCCTTCAGGGCGTCGGGTCTTCTTCTTCTTCTTCTTCTTCTTCTTACCCTTGGGGTCCTCGGGGTCCTCAGGGTCCTCGTCATCTGAGGGCGAAGAAGAATCCATCGACGGCGGCTCGTCATCGGAGGGGTCTCCGCCTAGATCACTAGAGCCATAAGGCTCTACCTCCACCATAGCCCTCAAGGCTGTTAGCCCCAGCCGGTCCAGCTCGGCCCTCGTCGAGTTCGTCACGTGGCTGTAGGGCGGCCGGGCTGTTCTCGGCACGAAGGGACTTCTCGGTACAGCTGCAGGAGTCGGCATCGGTCGGCTCCTCAGGCTCCCCAGGGTATTTGTCAACCCTGCAGTCAGGTGGTTAGCCTGTACTCGGTGGGGTGACATTCCCACCGAGATAGGTGACGTTTGGGGCGGGATCATCAGGGGCTCCAGTTTCTCCCTGATCTCTTGCGTGAGGTCGCCCACGATTTTTGAAGTTGCTCCTCAGAGCACCTCGTTGATCTCCGACCGCGTCAGGGACCTGTTGGAGAATCTTCCTGATCCTCTACTCCTGCCTCCAAGAGACTCTGGTCCTCTCCTCAACCCACTCAAGGGTGCATACCCAGGAGCATACCCAGGAACATCCATATAGGTTCCAGTAGCGTGTAGTGGATGGGGATAGTCAGCCGCATACCATCGCGGCGCAGAGCTGGAAGCCACCGGCTCACTGGCAGTAGTTGCCTCATGGAGCGCAGTGGTAGGTGGGCCCATACCATAGGCGGGGTAGGGAGGCATGCCAGTAAAGCCTGTGCCCTCTGCCATAGGCGGGTTGGTTGTGGAAGTGGATGTTGCTGCGGCTGGGAGTGTGGTGGTTATAGGCGAGGGTGATGCGTGGAGGCCAGAAGCGCTTGGTGCGCCTTCGAAGGTAGGGTCATGCGTCGGGTCTTGCCCTTGTTCCTCTCCTTCGTCTGCTCCTTCTCCAGCATCCTTCTCGCTCTCGTTCTCTCTCTTCCTCTTCACAGGCTGACACCATTCACTGAGGCTTTGACATTCAGAGGGAGGAAGATATGTCTGGCAAAGAACCCCTCAGCTTCATTTTCGACCTCCTGGTCCATGCTGGTTTTGATGACCAGGTTGAGGACCCCTTTGCGCTAGTATCCCACACTGAGCCTATCGAAGAACACCTTCGTAGAGGTTGTGGGACTGCCACCTGTCATGTGAGTTCTGCGTTGACACGTAACGTTGATTAAGATAAGCACACCACCAGCCCACGATACCTGCAGATGTGCCCCGACATCCACGCCCACAGGGACACCTCCGTGACGGCAATTTCCATTCAATTGCACAGGCGCGTGCCCGTGACTGACAAGCTGGTGGGACCTGTGGATATGGTGTTGCCCAGGCTGCACAACAACCCCGATGCCAGGTATTCGCATGCTTGCGGTGTACTGCCGACTGCGCTATCAACTGCCAGAACCCTGGACGGTTCTTGAATCGTCTTTTGAAAGCTGGTTATTGGCACTACAAGTATACGGGTTGTGCCAGTGGTATGGCCGCTGCCACCGTCATTGACGATGATGAGGAGCTGGTGGGTCTGTATTTTAGAATTTGGAAGCTAAACGCCGTGAGTCTGGAAGAGGGTCGCCCGGACACACTGTGGGTGAAGCCGGAGGACTCTGGAAAGCTTGTTTTCGCGCTGAACAATTTTCTGGGACTTGAGGACAAGATTCAAATGGACGACACCATCCTTGCGCTGCATAGCCTGCGATCCTTGCCCTGAAATGCATTCCAGAAAGGTGTGCGGGCTCTGGGGAAAAGGGTCAGCCAATTGGCGGATTTCCATGATATTCCGATGTTGGCAGATCCGGAGCAAGGTGACGTTGAGGTGAAGTACACATGACCCGTTGTCACCAAGGCCATCAACACCTGTGTAAGGGTCCTGCCCATTGAGGGCCAGGGGCGCTGACGGCATCTCAGTGACAAGCAGCTCGACATTTTTGACCCTGCCATCAACATCCTAACTTCTGCCAACTATGCAATGCAGAAAATGCTGGACCCAGACCAGGCAAAGGAGAAACTAGCCTGTTTCTGTTTCCAGACTGATGCACGGAGCGCACTGCAAATTATTTGTTCAAAGACTTTGGAGTATCCAAACCACATTGATGACCCATTCGAAAATTAGACGCGTGGTTCTTGTCCTGATGGTTGTTATTTCTGGCTCAGGAAGGATACCTGCCCTGCAACAGGCAAACAATACGGCTTGAACCGGAATGCTACCGAGATGGTGCGCTCAGGATTGGCGGATCTCGTGCTTATGGAGACACCTGACGCAGAGACCGGAATTGCCAGGCCAGTGTTGGAGGATGTGAATGAGAAAATGCCCGCTGGTGACAGGCAGAAGCGCGCGTTAGGGCCTCACAATTTCTCTCCGTCGCTCACCTGGGGCCGACAGCGAACAAGTAGTTGTGGTACTATCCCTGAAGATATCACCCTGTGATGACCAATGTCCAGATTGCCAGGCTGCTGCATGAACCGCGTCCTCTTCGGCGGGATATAAATACAAAGATCCCAACTCCAGCGCAACCGCTTTCACTTGGGCGGGATATAATTACAAAGATCCCAACGTCAGCACAACCGCTTTCACTTGGGCGGGATATAAATACAACGATCCCTCCACCAGCACGACCGCCTCCACTTGGGCGGGATACAAATACAAAAGTTCCCACGCCAGTACAACCGCCTCCACTTGGGCGGGATATAAGTACAAAAGACCGCAACCTCAGCAACCACTATGGGGCCTGTGTATGGGTATCATATCCCCATCAGCAGATGGCCCGCTGCCTGGGTACGAAACATGCGAGAGGACACTGCCCGGACCGGCACCACCAATCTCTCGGATGGAGGGCCCAACGACCTGTTCACCCGGGACGCTGAAGGCCGTACCCTGAGAGCAAGCACCCCTTATCCCCACAGGCGGACTGCTCTAGGCTTTGGTAGTGACGTGGACTTCTCTTCGTTGGAGCGTTGATCATCGCTACCAGTGGAGGAGCTCAGCAACCGCTCAGACAAACTGGGTCCCCTGAGCGATCGAGGGGGACATGCCTCTTCAGGCATGGGGTCGCAGGCCTTGAGCCAACGTCGACGGCCGCCCAGGTGAACCTGCCCCTGAGACCGTCCACAGCCCCGTCGGCGCCCCACTGCGGGTCCTGTGCCGGCGGCTGGAGTAGACGCAGGGATTGAGCTGTGATGTGCTGTCTTCTTGTGATTGTATAAGGTTTGGCATATGGCGGTCGGACAAACATTCCTGGCGGTTTATGGTCGTGTGTGTATGTATGCAAACTACGGTTGTATGGTCTGAGGCCTGCAAAAGCCCAGCTTAAGCCACAGGTGTTTGGCTGTCTGTTGGGAGTGTAATTTATTGGCATTACGGTTGACTCATGTTCAATGACTCTCTCGCTCACCTAACGGGGTTTGCTGCTCTTCGGGGCAGTCACCCGTGGTTTGGGTCTGTTACCCTCTTTTCTTTCCAATTGTCCTCTTCAAAGGTGTTGGGACGTTGGGGACTGTTATGAGTCATTCATTCTTTTGCTGCTATCTCTCTGCCCTTACTCTTGGGGGCCAGAATTGACGAGGAGTCTAAACATGCCGGTATGGTTGCCCTGAATAGGCCACAGCCCCGAGAAGTACTTCTTTGTGGGAGTAACAGTTACCATTTTCCCCGTTGCTTGTCTCAATAGACAAGTGACCAGTCAGCCTGGGACACACCAGGGCGTGTGACGACGGGAGTGCTTGACATAGGGTTAGCTGATTCACCTTGATTTTCGACAAGCGAGTGTGCGCGGATTGATTCAGGAGCAGTAGAGCAATAGAAGGGTTTCCCAAATTATCACGGGAGATTTGGAGTCAATTCTGGGGGTAAATTACTGTTGCTGCGAGTTTGCCCAAGGGGCGCACTGTAATAAGTCAGGGCATTTAGGCCTCTCAGAAGCTTTCCGGAGGATCTGTACTAGACCTCCCCAAGCTTCAAGATCCTAGAACACTAGGATATTTGCTCTTATTTGGCTTATATTCCAAGCCTATAGCTTACTGCTAGAGTCTACTGCTCTTAGGTACACTGCAGAGAGCAGAGATCTAGGATACATTAGTAGCCATTCATGAATAATCACATTCCATATCCTTACAATGTGATTTAATCATGTTTTATAGCAATTTAGAAGGTTCTAATGTATTAGAAGCTATTTTGAAGCTATTTCGAAGCTTCAGATGGCCTGTCGCGACTGTTGCCGCCTGCTGTCGGCGACAGCAATTTACGTAATGTTGACAAGGCCTGTGATAGGATACACTACTCAGAAAGTTGCTAAAATTTAGGTTTTATTGCCTTTTTAATGAGAATTTATTGTTATATCAATTTTCTTGTTATTTAGGCATGTGAACCCGTATTACTGGACCAGCCAGTTGGTCCAGCTCAATGTTCGTTCACGACTTCGTCTTCTTGCTGTTGCCTACTTTGTACTTGCTAAGGGAATCAATTGGAATGGAGAAATTCATTTAAAACAATTTGATTTTGAAGTGCAAGACAAGGACAAAAAGGGTTTATTGTGCACCCTATGTACAAGCACAATACAGTCCAGTAATCTGAAGTTCCAGCAGGTCGACGACGACGAGGACGACGAGCAGCAGCTGGGCCAGCGTACACTGTTGAAGTAAAGTTAGTTCCTTGCTTGAATTTATCAAAAAGTTCAAGAAACTTTCAAGTTCTGAAGGTATACTTCCTCCTATGGTCAAAGAACCTTCAAATTAATTCGAAAACTGGAAGAGCGTAGCGTGCAGCGACCTTTACGCAAATACGACGAAGCCAGAGGCTTCGGAAGAGTTCGAAAGGGCGTCCAGTGGGTTTATTTCCGAGGCCGCGCCCGTCCACCTCTGCCTGTGGGCGGCGGTCACCGCCGCGCAGGATGAACCCTCCCTGGCGCCCTGGCTGGGTCCCGCAGAGCAGCACGCCTATGGGTCCATGCCCGCGGCCGCAGTGGACGAGGTGTTGGAACACCTCCACGCGGCGCATGACGCCCTAGCACGTGTGGTGGGACGCCGGCAGCCGTCCCCAGCGGGGACGGACCCGGCGGGGGGGGGGGGCCCCGGAGAGCGGGAAACGGCTCCAGGCGGCGGTCCTGCGCTATGACACCCTGGCAGCGTGCGCGCCGGCGGCGTACCAGGCGGACGCGGCGCAGCATGGCATCCGGTCCGAGGCGGCGCTTCGGCTCGCGGGGGAGCTGCGGGGTGCATTGCCCGGGTTCCGCCCGGCCACACAGGGCCAGCCGCAGGAGGAGCTGGAGAGGCAAGCAGCCGCCCTCGAAGAGGACATCCGCCAACTCCGCGCACTCCTGGCGGCAGACCGCAAGCGCGCAATCAAGGATTTCTGACGCCGCCACGCCCCCAACATCGCCCAGCGGTGGAACGCTGTGCGGGGAGCCATAGAGGTAGAGGCCTCGGGCCCGTCAGGCCTCTGGAACGTGCGGGTCCCCAACACCCAAACGCTCCTCACGGAGGCCCACGACGTGATGTTCGCGGTTTGCGCCTTCTGGCGGGAACTGTATGACAAACGCCCGGTGGACCTCCCAGGCTTCCAGGCGGTCCTCAGCCGCCACGTCCCCCGGGTCTCTGACGGGGCCTGGACACAGGTCCAGCAGTACTCCATGCAGGACCTCCAGTCTGCCCTGGACAAGGCCGATGGCAAGGCCCCGGGTCCCAACCACGTGGAGGCCCGTTTCATCAAGGCCCTCCCGGCACCCGTCCAGTGGCTCCTGGTCCACTCCTACCGGGCCATCCTCCGCGGCGCCCCGCCACCCATGCACTGGAGGGACGCGCACATCTGGCTCAGCCCCAAGGTACCGGGCTCCGCCAGACTGGACGACTACAGGCCCATAGCCCTAGGCCAGGTGGACATGAAGCTGCTCACGGGCCCCCTCACCCAGCGCATCACGGAAGTGCTTACACGGCACGGGGTGGTCAGCGACTGGCAGCAAGGGGCCCTCCCTGGCTTAAACACAGGCCCCCCACTGTTCATGGCGCAGCGGCAGCTCCAAAGGGGAAGGCCCAACTACGTCTTCTCCTTCGACGCCCGCAAGCCCTTCCACACCGCCCCGCACGGCGCCCTCCACCTCATCCTGCACCACCTCTCCGTGCCGCCGGAGGTCATCGACCTCCTGCTCTTCCTCCACACGTGCGCCAGGCTGCGCATCGTCACTGCGCACGGGCTAACGCAGCCCGTCCACATGCTGCGCGGTGTCCGGCAGGGCAACCCCGAGAGCCCCCTGCTGTACGCGCTCCTCCTGGAGCCCCTGCTCAGGGCGCAAGGGGCACCGTCTACGCCCGCCTGGAGAGGCGGAACGGGGCCTCATCCAGGCCTACATAGACGACCTGCTGGTAGTGGCCCACACGCTGCAGCATTTCGTCGACGGCGTGGAGGCGGTGGCTGCGTACCTGGGGATGATGGGCATGGAGCTCGATAAGCAAAGCAACAGGCAAATCACGGAAGAGAACTCATCAGGTACGATTCTGAAACACGTGAAATCAGTAGAAAGCGTGCTCTGTGACAAACACAAATTCTCCAGCCATGTAAGCAACTGAAATCGTATGCAACAGATAACAAATTTCGTTCTCTCATTCCACCTGTTAATCAATGTAACCAATACTCAAAATCGACACAACCAAAAAATCAAGACGCAACATGACAGCGTGTATATGCGCGCGCATGCCCCACCGCGTAAGGCAGGCGGTTCAATGAGCGAAATAAAATGGAGACTGAGAATGCAAATTGAGGCAAATCACAAATCACAGCCACTGTCATTGAAACACCCACCCCCCGACAGTGGCCCATGCGTGTCAAAATATAAGAGACAGAAAAAGTTATCCCCACCTTAAGAAGTTACCATATTCGTACATCACCATCAAATCAGAAGGGCCAACCGGGATCTCATTTTCCTTGCAGAAGTTCAGGACTCGGGTTCGCCAGTGTCTCCGAGGGACATCCTTATAACCTAACTCAGCCACGATCAGGACAACGTTTTCATAAATATCACCATGGGACCACGACCAATATCCACATTTCACACATAGGCCTGGCACCAGGGAACGCCAAACAGTCGTGTTGGTCGACCAACGGTCAGGCCATCGGACCACTCCTGACACCGCACCAGTGTGGACGTCCAGCGCTCTGGAATTCAGTCGCAGGCCCCTGGATTGACTGTCAAAGTCCACAATCACCTCAAGAACCTGGACCTTCGTTCCAAACTGTTCGACTGTCATGGGCATTGCATAAGTAGATTCCAGTTGCTCTTTCATGGTCTGCTGGAGGTCAAATAACACAGATTTCGGGCCAAATATGTAAAAATTGTCACGGTACCTCCCATGGATGAATTTGTGAACAGACAACGCCGATCTTGTAGCACGCATTTCTGCGCTCATAAGATACAGCACAGCAAGTTGGGCACTGATGGGTCCACCCATTGGTAAACCAATAAGCTGACTGAGCACATAACCACCTGCAGTGAAGTCGGCATTAGCCCACAGTTCGAAAATAACAAACGAGGTAATTATTTCAATACTGAGGTTCATGAAATCTCTGGACGTTCCTGTGCCCAACCGGTCGAGGGATTTACAGATAGTAGAAATGGCAAACCAGGTGATGGGATTCCTACTCTTACGGTTATCTCTAAGCACAGACACACAGTACATCACACTGTCGAGCACACGATCCTTCGGGATCTCTGAATACATATCAACCATATCAAGCTCCAAGCCAGCCCATGGGACAGAATCCTTATCAGCGGCTGACAAAGCAGAAACAAATAAACCTTTTGCGTCATACATAGAGAAAATTTCAAAATTGATGTCCATGTCACCAACGAGTCGACACAGAAGGGAGAGTGCCCGTGATGCAAGTTTGCCAATTTTTGAAGCCGGATGACTGAAATGGGAAATGACAATTCTAATCTTCAGGATGCCGTCGGCTTCCTGAGATTTAGACTTGATCAGGATTTTTGCACTGGGTGCCTTTGAATGTTTACTGGGGGGTTTCCATCGGGCACCGAGAATCGGGCGCCACGTTTGGATAAGTCCAGAAGAATACATCCGCTCAATGATAGTATTACGCAGTACGTTTCGTGCTAAAAAGACAGCGCCAAAAGCATGCAAGACTTGGTACTTCACATTTTGTAATATGTGTGCCTGGAACAACTGGGCCCAGTGGACAGTGCATACAACAAACAGCAACCCCGGATTTTTATCAGCAAGTAAAAAACGGAAGTTATGGTCCTGCTGACGTAGTGTCTGCAGGTGCTCAGGATTCACTCGAGGGTCAACCGATGTTATCGCATCATCATAGGCATGAAAAGCTGCCTCAGCCATTGAGCGAGATGCAGACATAGCCTCGTGTTCAGGAACTCCTGGCAATTGTCGCATAGTGGAATACACGGAGGAAGACAAACCATGGACGCATGACAACAAGGGGGCAACTGTAGAATTTTGGGCATTCTGCCGTAACAATCCAGCTGAATCACCCAGAATCAGTTGTAAGTGCTCACATGTGGATCGGGATACAATATGGCTGATGGGAGGAGGGCAACACAAAGGTGACTCCACACAGGCGCAACCCTGTTCCAGGCAACGCTGCAGTAATCCAGGAGTGAAACGGAACTGCGAGTTCAGAACCCAGTCAGCCACCTTTTTCGTTTTACACCGAACCACCTTGATACGATCCGCATAGAAGGATTTCAGGGGGGTAAAACACTTTGAATCAAGCAAATGCTGGCGCATCCGTTGCTGAACAAAATCAGCAAATGCTGCTGAAGTATTGTTGATTTTTAACAGCAAGAAGCGTCTCAGCACGATGCCACACTCGCGCCGTGTCCGGGCCTTCACCTTTCTGAAAAGACGTTCCCATAGACGGTGTTCAACCGTACCCTGCGATTCGTAGAGGATTGAAAATTGTTGCTCCAAGGATAGGGAGGATCGTAAACACGACACCTCCTTCTCCACTGTAGTGGAATCAGTCATACTCAACACAGTGGGCGGGTATAATTTGCCTCGGCCCAACTTGGCCCAGTCTTTGGAAGAAAACTGGGGTAAGCGGCTATTTAGTAATTTTATAGCATGGCGTTGCCACCACTGTTCACGGGAGAATACCCTAAAAATAGAGCATAGTTCCAGTGGACATATACCCCAGCGGTGTGCTCCAATCCGGGACATATATCTATACATTGCATGGGCGTTGGACTTACCTGAGGCACACTTCAGCATAGCCAGGATATGCTCCCTACCACGATCACTAATGGGTCGCCCGATGGAGGCCGACCCATTACTGTTCCACCGAACACCAAACAAACGGACTGCAGTTTGACCCACCATACCAATGTACACTTCGGCCGTTTCCATGGAAAAAACCATATAACAACCAATAACAGGTTCAAAGACAGATACTCTGGCACAGCAACCACGGGGGTTACAAAACCGTAAAATGTGTCGGATCCACTTCGCATTACACAGGGGCAATAATTGGTTAATTCGGTCAAAGGACTCAAATATTGCACCGCAATCGCGGGGGGACGCATCAAGGGCACGTTTGCGGGTAATACACTCATCCTCCCAAGCGGATTTCCAAATTGTCGACAGGACCTTTTTTGACGAAGGTTGGAGGTGAAGGGGGGTATGACATAATTTGGTCTTGTACTTGAGCTTAAGTGTCTGACCAAGCATCCTCACAACGTCATGGTTGTCAACAGGGTCTGCATCGAACGCACAACGACTCTGTAAGAGGAAGCCGTGAATATGTGAACACAATTTGATGGTCATAGCATCTGCATTGTACGTAGGCACACGGGCGTCCGTGATATGGAACAACGGTGCAATGACGGATGGATGTTTTTGGTGGCCACAGAGAAGTAAATCCATGCATCTCCTAGTGGCGTCGGTAACTAAAACAACAAAATGGAGAGGGCGCGCATTGCTTAACACCGCGTCCATGATTCGTTGACATGCCTTAAACATCCAAGCGTGATGGGTGTCAACCCACAACACCCCACCTTGTACAGGGCCACACAGGGGTGAACCATCAAAAGAACACCAAACCTCATCACCATAGTAAGGGGAAGAGAAGTTGTGGAAAGGGGAGAAGGCAGCGGACGTGGCGATCCCAAAAAGGGATACGGAATGTGTCAGCGACCGCAATGGCTAGTGCCGACGGAGGCCCACTTTGTATGGATGCCCCATGCAATTGTCGTCCATAGGACTCGAACAACATCAAAAAATTGTTGCAAAACACCTCGGTCATAAGGCGGGAATCATGGATCTTCTTCGCACGGCAGTACAAAGAAAAAAGCCGTCTACAATGGAGATTAGCGCAACATTTTGCCACCACACTAGCGTATGAAGGCGGGGTCTTGTCAGAGGCGGGGACAAACAATTGGGGAGGAAATAGGTTTCGAGCAGTGAGGTAGGTACTCTCATGCCCAGGACATGGGTCAACAAACACAGGATTTTGTATCTGTTTGGAGAGTTCGTTCAATTTCTTCATGCTAGCACCCAAACGTTCAGAAAATTCTTGGCAATGTCCGGAAAATGCGGAAAGATGTGAAGAGAGCGACTCGTGAACAACATTTGACAAATTCATATCTCACTAGCAAACTTAGATGCCCCAAGGTGGTCACCGGGGAGCAACAAAACGATAATGACCCACAAGGTCAATCTCTCTTGTAAGGTTGGGCACGAAGACGGGCAGTTTGGGATCGACCACGGGTATTTTGCACCTTGCCGCCGGCAGGGCTCTCTTCGATTGTGATGGCATCCACCCCGGCCGGGCCATCGTTTACGGGTTTTGCTCCCTTACCTTTTCCACGGCTATGGAGAATGCGATCAACAATATCATCTCCAAACTCCTTCAATTGCGTTGGTTGGTGCGCCACGAATCCATGGAAATCAGTGCTCAATTTTGCAACATGTGTCTTTACTTCCGCAACATCTGTCTCAAGTGCATGGATTTTTGTTTCGTGTTCTTTGAAACGTGAATTAGTGGCATTCCTTGCCTCTTGCGCCACACGTTCCGCATACTTTTGGCTAGCCGTAATTGCCCTTGGCACACGTTGAGCAGGAGCGTTGGTATCGGTCTTTTCCGGCGAAGACAACATGTCAATGTTGTCGGCATCATGATGCGTGTCATCATTCTTTGTAGTAGCATTGTCTTTCTTGCGCACTTTTGGCATTTTGACTTCACCATCGGACCCGGACGTAGATGTCTCATTGCCGGCATCGTCCACGTGGGTACCATCCACGCTTCGATCTTTTCCACGCCTCTTCATACCCGTTTTTTCTTTCTTCTTCTCTTTCACGTCCGTAGTCTTCTTGGTTTTCACCTTTGCCTCATCCTCCGGGGAAGTAGTGCAAGTGGAGCTTTCACATGAACCTTCCGTTTGAAGTGCCCAATCGGAAAGGGAAAGAGATGATCCACCTTCAACACCACATTTAAACGCCTCAATGGTCACCTTGGATGCCATGTACGCAATACATGGGCCATCCTTAGGAATATCGCCACCGGAGTTGATAGCATTCACGAGACGTTAACATGGACTCTTAGATGCAAAGATAAAAAGGCATGAGACCAAGCAAAATGACTTGTTCCGTGAAGTGAATGGGAAAATACCCTCAAATTTGTTCGAGAATTTAGAGCCAAATGCATGAATTTCGTCAAAGGTAGCACGCGGGTCCCATCCAGCCGTTACAACCGTCAAGCCAATAGGCATCTTCCCTTTCCAAATAAGAGCATTGTTATCCTTCTTCACCGAAGCACCAAATAATCTCTCATGAAACAATGAATTGTCACGCTCTTTTTCAAGAATCCTCTTCGCCTCAAAGCACAAATCTTTGATTGTTTGGAACACTTCTTTCACATATGGGGCTTTGCAATCCGATGACTTGTGAGATGGATCACCGCATCTCCAACAAAGATTAAACGTCGCATAGGAAGTAAATCGGGAACCACGATCATCCTTTCGAGAATAACGGTAGGAGCGTGGAGGAGTTCGGAAGCGTTCATCATATCCATAATCTCTATCACGGTTAGGTCCATGGCGGCGGTCATGGTCTCTGTCACGATCATAATCTCGATCATGCTCACGCCGGCGGTAGGAATCATCTCCATAGGAGCGGTAATCACGTGAATATCTGGAACCACGATAAGACATAGCGTTCAAGACTTAGAATAATCCAAACCAACCAAAATTATCAAAGTTGTCGCAAAGTAGTCGCAAAGTAATTGTCAAGTAGGTGCAATCAATGAGGTACACTCGGCCTTTCCTTGTGAGGGCGAGTTTGACGTAGATAAGCAAAGCAACAGGCAAATCACGGAAGAGAACTCATCAGGTACGATTCTGAAACACGTGAAATCAGTAGAAAGCGTGCTCTGTGACAAACACAAATTCTCCAGCTATGTAAGCAACTGAAATCGTATGCAACAGATAACAAATTTCGTTCTCTCATTCCACCTGTTAATCAATGTAACCAATACTCAAAATCGACACAACCAAAAAATCAAGACGCAACATGACAGCGTGTATATGCGCGCGCATGCCCCACCGCGTAAGGCAGGCGGTTCAATGAGCGAAATAAAATGGAGACTGAGAATGCAAATTGAGGCAAATCACAAATCACAGCCACCCCCGCAAGTGCGCCATGGCCACCACGGAGGGGGTCCCGGGCCTGCAGCTGCGCCTCTGTCCCCACCTGGAAAACCCATGGCACTGGGTACCAGCGGCGGACTCCGTCCGCTACCTGGGACTCCAGCTGCAGCCGGACGGGGAGTTCTCCCTGCATCGCAAGCACCGGCTGCGCCTGGCGGCGGTGCACCACTAGATTCGGGCCACCTCGCCCTCCTGTCGCCATCCTGTCGCCTCCCTGTCGCCTCCCTGTCGCTGATTTGGCACTTTCAGCCCCCTGTCGCTCCCCTGTCGCTTGCCTGTCGCTTCCCTGTCGCTGTCCTGTCGCTCCCCTGTCGCTCTCCTGTCGCTTCCCTGTCGCTTTCCTGCCGCCCTCCTGTCGCTATCCTGTCGCTTCCTGTCGCTTCCTTTCGTTTCCTGTCGCCATGCTACTTTTTGCGTGGCGCCTTCCTGTGCTCTCCTGTCGCTCTCCTGTCGTTCCCTCCTGTCGCTCTCCTGTCGCTATTTCCTGTTGCCTCCCTGTCGCCCTCCTGTCGCTTGCCTGTCGTCTTCCTGCCGCCTCCCTGTCGCCTCCCTGTCGCCTCCCTGTCGCCTCCCTGTCGCCCAACGTGGTAACCTGTCGCTCTCCTGCCGCTTGCCTGTCGCTTGCCTGTCGCTTGCCTGTCGCTTGCCTGTCGTCTTCCTGCCGCCTCCCTGTCGCCTCCCTGTCGTCTCCCTGTCGCCCAACGTGGTAACCTGTCGCTCTCCTGTCGCTTGCCTGTCGCTTGCCTGTCGCCTTCCTGTCGCCTCCCTGTCGCCTCCCTGTCGCCTCCCTGTCGCCCAATGTGTTCCCCTATCGATGGAAAGCCATAGATACCTCAAACAGGCAGTTCGATAGTACTAAAAATGTTCTTTGTTCATGCCAAATTGTGAGATCTCACCTTAGCAAACCTCCCCAAACGTGTGCAAAGCAATGATGCAAATCGTAGATCGATGGTTCAATCATTTGCATTGTTTGGCAATCCTAAATTCCTAACACTCTTGGTGATCTACTATGCACATTTGCATGGCCGCTCAGCTGTAGGCTCGCAACCATTTTGCAAATCAAACTGAATCTCACAATTATGTAGTACACACGCCGCCAAGAAGAAGTAGGTCAACTCATTATATTCGTACGATCCACCTCGGCTCTTAACTCAATGAAAAAGGCCAAACTTCTTGATGTTGGAGAATGCGTTTTCAATAGCAATGTGCTCCTGAGGTGCAATGATGAAACAGCAACGTACTACACGAATCAAACATACTTTTATTTGGCTTTGGGCTTTTGCGTACTAGCATAAATACCTTGGACACCATTCGATTGAACCGGCGAACATAAACTTCCGCTACCACTTGTTGTGCATGTTGCCCAGGCCGTCTTCGACCATTGCCCCGGCCACCACCACGCTGAGCTTGACCTCTACCACCACCACCTCGACCTCCGCCTCTACCTCGTCCGGCTTGGCGCACAACGGGCTCCGGTCGTGGCCTCGGCAGCCGAGTAACCATGTTGGGACATGTCCGATAATGAAGGTCACCAAGGCGCATATCAGGGCGAGGCCCATCCCACACCCACGGAAGAGCAGCAGCCATATCTCTCGTAATGTCTGCGTCGTAGGCCTAAAACAGACGAAAATAGGCAATTTGATGCAAAGGTGGATGGCTTCCACCTTTAAACGCGACAATTCGCAGGTGTCCCATACTTTAGGAGGATACCACCACGAACAAGCGATGACTTCACAGCCCGGATTGATAAAAACGTTGAAAATAATGGCATGACCCTTCTTTTCTCCCTTATTGAACCAAAGAAGCCGCCGTAGAACCCGATCTTGCGGTTTGGCGATGAACACATGAGTTGAGTCCACTATTGCAGAGATATTTCGCATCAATCGGTGTTCGCCGTCTGCATATTCCCAGCGCCGCGCAAATGGCGCGGCAAACAAATTTGTTGTGTCCAAGCGGTCAAACATGGCCTTGATGGCGGAGCGAACGGCCCGACGTGTAATGTCCAACTTAGACGCAACCCTACAAATTTGGTGGTTGATGTAACAACATGCGAACAACAGTGAATTTATGCCGCGACGCAAAGGAGCTCAAAAACCAATCTGATGAGGCCAAAATGCATACCTTCCCTGCGCTTGGCCATCCCGTAACAATGTTATAAAAATGATAAGTTGATCCAAGTGGATTCCGATGCTGGCCGCTGCAAATCGTAAAAATGAGATGCAGGATGGAGGAATCCATGTTGATGTGTGATGCGAGCACGAACCGGCACATTTGCTATCGTCAATGAGCACAATGAAGCAATGATGCAAAGTGGATGGGTTGCAGTCCAAAGACAATGTTCATAAGAGGAAAGGTTTTTGGAACAGTATCAACGCATGAGATCCTATGTTCTGTCACAAATCTCTCTAGGGTTTGCTCAGAACACCAATGTTGAACATATCCGCGACGGGGTACCTCCCCTTTGCATTCACACAGTGAAAACATGGAAAATGAATGGTTGCTTGGAAACACAGCAGTTCGATGAAGAACCACATAGCAACAGAAAACGTGTCGTGGCAGAATACCGTCGGAAAGCTTGCTAAAGATGCAGAGATCGCAACCAGGCAATATGGCTTCATGCCACAATGACACTTGACTTGCGATATTACAACATATATCGGCAAAACGGGTGTCACATTAGTGCAAAAGATGAGGAATAAGAGCATTCCAAGTCCATTATAATAACGCTTTTCACCTAAGAAGCGCTCAATGAGCATCCGAAGAGTGCCCCGTACAAATTCGCGTGGTGCTCAGAGATGTGCCATCACCAAACAACACCTTGAGGGGACCGTTTCCGATCCTCTCTTGCACAACACCTTCGTACCAACCAACGTTGAACTTTACATGAACAACCTGACCTGGCACAAACTCAGTCGGTGGCCTATTGCCAATCCGTTCACAATCAGCCGTCGGCAACGGCTCAGACCTCGGTTGATGGTCCAACAATTGTTGGGTGTTGAGCTCCTGGGACAATGAAGCAGGGTCACCACTGCCACCACCACCTTCGCTTTCACTGACCGTCGATTGAAGCCCGAAACGGGCCTCCGCGGCGGCAGCTGCAGCAGCACGCATGGTTTGCGCCTGCCCCTCGACAACAGTTTCGTCCGCAGGGAGGGGCAAGGTTTGCCCCTCTGGCGGCGGAAACGAACAAACACTACCTGCGGCGAGGGCCACAAAGGCAATGGTGATTGAAAATTTCCGTCTTTGCTCGGCGAGCCATGCCGCGACCGATTGGGCGGCAAACATATTCCGAAACGACGGATGATGCAGCGGCTCCCGGCATGTGGGACAATGCTTCATTCGCTGTGGTACAATCTCCTCTTCTACCAAATGCTGGCACCTGATACAACGCCAAGCCTGCAGTACTACAGGATTCATTTCCAAATCCATTGGTTCTGCAGGCAAAGCCGTATTGCACTCTGGGACCGGGCAAGGTTAACAGCCTCCAAAGGGAGACGCCCCTCACATTGCCGGCAGCATGTATGCCCATTGCCACAGCCTAGCATCACGGGACTATGGTCGCCCGTAAACAACTCGAAACATAGTTCGCAAAGAAACTGTTGTGGTGGTGTATCAATGCACCACTCAGGTACCCCGCCATCAGGCCGCTGTGCCTCTTGAGGGACGTGTGCAGATGCAACTGGAGCACGTTGAGGTGCTGCTGGCAGGACTGGTGGAATGGCAGCTGCAACATTTTGAGGTGCCGTCGGCACAACTTGTGCAGGTGTAGGGTGGGCTCCAGCATGTTGTGGTCTGGCTGGGGGGGGCTGTGCTGTTTGAGCTGCAGTATGTTGGGAAGGAAGGGGCAGTAGCCGTTCAAAGAATATACCATCATCAGTGGCATCGTCGATGGAGATTGCAGATGCAGCAGATGGAGTCGGAATCCCAACAGGTTGACGAACCGGTGGGAGAGGGGCGTTGGTGGCTCCAACTGCAGCCGTAGGTGCGATCTCAATGCGTTGCCGAACATTACGATCCGCACCATTCTCGGCCGGGCGTGGACGAGCAGCATTGGTGACCCGTGCTGAAGCCGTAGCTGCGATGTGATCACGTGGACGAAGGGCATCGGTAGCATTCTCCGTATCCTCGGTCAAACCCAACTGCTCCACGATGTTACGGTCCTCCGTACCCAAATAATCTTGCCGCCACTTGCGTAAATGCTCCTCGTCGTCAAGCAGAAAAGTCTGCCATCGACGCCAACACGTACTCGTCCAAGAAGGCGAAGGAGTAGGGATGTGCCCAGGTCGCCGTGCACTGCCAACGAAATGGCATACCATTGGATTGCTCAAGCACTCTGGGATTGCATGACCAACACCCAGCGCGTTGGAGACTACCAAGGGGGCCACCCCAAGCCCACGGCAACAACTGGCACACAAATTCTTGGAGCAGTCAACCGGCACTCGCGAGTTGCACACCCTCCGAGGATTGTTGCACACTTTGTTGCGGTAGGCATTGGTGGTCAGGTTATTGCCATCCTCGTGCACGTTCGGTGCCGCCAACTCCCTGCGTAGGAGGGTTGCAACCGTCCCTTCTCGGTTTCGTCGGGCCGTTGCCTCGGTACCATGCATAGGCCCAGGAGGTGGTGCACTGGAGCTACGTGCCCGCGCTCGCTGAGCCTCATCATTGTCCTTGGCAGACATCTCGGCCACGTCCAAGAAATAGGACGAAAACTTGATGTTCCAAGCCGGGGTGTCGTACTTTGTGTACCTTTTCAACACCTCTTTCCGTAGCTCCTTGACAGCAGCCAGCCAATCGGCCGTATTCATCCCGCAATACTTTGCCCAAATCCTCTTGCCGCGCTCTGTCCCCAACCAGCTGCCGTGCTCGCTGTTTACAACAATTGAGCCCAAGGTAGTTCGCGTGCGCCATGGGGCTGCATTGTTGGCCAGAGCTGCCCATTGACCCAGGCCCAAGCGCGTGCATAAAGCCAGCAGGTACTCTACCTCGCTTTCTGCATACGCTCGGTTCACTGGAACCTCTTGTGGTGGGACGTCGGACATTAGTATGATTCTCTGAAAATGAGTTGGTAAAAGCATTGCACACCACAATTTAGATGACTTGTCATTCCTACCCCAAGTCACCCGAAACTATCATGGGCAAACAGACTGCACACCACAGTTCAATAAAATTTGAATTCCCAACCCAAGCCCATAATGTGGCACAAAACGTGCCAAAATGTTGCTGTGGCATACATCACCATGTTTTTGTGCCCTAAAACTTTGAAAATTTCAGAAAATTGTTTTATGTCTATATGTCTAACCCAGCAACGCCTGGCCCTTGTGAATTGGCTCCCGACCCCTGGAGATCCCTTGCTCAGGGAGAGTCCAGGGTGGTGGGTCAGGCTGCAGAGTGTAGGCCACAGACACAGAACGTGTTCCCATCTTTTAGTGGCTGAAAACTTTAAAATTTTCAGGAAATTGTTTTATGCCTATATGTCTACCCCAGCAATGCCTGGCCCTTGTGAATGGGCTCCCATGTTTTTGTGCCTGAAAACTTTGAAGATTTTAGGAAATTGTTTCATGTCTACATGTCTACCAACATATTGTCGTGGTGGCAGAGAGCAAACACAAAAAGTTGGTCAGGTGAGACTTCCAGTCAACAAAATCCAGCAATGATGATGCCTGATTCCATGCCTAATTGCCCCACACTCCTCTCCACTCACCCTGGGAAACTGGACAGAAGAAATTGCTTGTCTGCTCCAAATGCTGACGTGACAGTGCACAAACCATAAGTAACCATATTATATTCATGTATGTGTTGCTGCATGCAGAACCTTCAGGACTGAATGGAGGTGGTAACCAGGTGAGACTTCCAGTCAACAAAATCCAGCAATGGTGATGCCTGATTCCATGCCTAATTGCCCCACACTCCTCTCAACTCACCCTGAGAAACTGGACACAAGAAATTGCTTGTCTGCTCAAAATGCTGACGTGACAGTGCACAAACCACAAGTAACCATATTATATTCATATATATTCATATATATTCATATATATTCATGTATGTGTTGCTGCATGCAGAGCCTTCAGGACTGAATGGAGGTGGTAACCAGCATTGTCCCCCCCCCCCCCAAATGTTCTGCTGGAAACTGGCAAACTCCCTGCCCCCCCCCCACACCCTTGCAACAGCCCCCCCAAATGCCTGCAGCAGATTTTATGCTACCAGTTTGTTGCTGCCCTCCAATTTCCTGTGGTGTACCCTGAACCCTCCAACACAGTTGCAGCTACCAACGCCCTCCCCCTGAATATTTCTGTCACCAAACACAGCCCCCCCCGAATGCCTGCAGCAGATGTTCTGCGGCCAGTTTGTTGCTGCCCTCCAATTTCCTGTGGTGCACCCTGCACCCTGTACCCTGCAGCACAGTTGCAGCTGCCCACCCCTGCCCCCTTAATGGTGGTGCCCCCCCCCCAATTTTCTGCTGCCAGTTCCTTGCTCTGAAATGGCAAACTCCCTGCCCCCCCCCCCCACCCCTGCAGCAGACTTTATGCCATCTTTGCTTTCTCTGACCACAGCCCCCCCAAATGCCTGCAGCAGACTTTCTGCTGCCAGTTTGTTGCTGCCCTCCAATTTCTTGTGGTGTACCTTGCACCCCGCAGCACAGTTGCAGCCTGCCCACCCCTGCCCCCTTCATGGCGGTGTCCCCCCCCCACCCCCCCCACATTTTCGGCTGCAAACCCCCGAAGGAGCATCCAGCAGATTTTCTGCTGCCAGTTCCCTGCTGCTCAGGCCCGCCCATGTTCCCAACCAAAAGACAAGCAGCTCAAAGTTTGTCACCGTTTTGGTGAGCGTTGTGGGGGTTGCTGATGCGCAGGATCAGGGGAAACGTTGCTTGACGCAAAGCCCCGCACCATTTGGCTGTGATTGGCGCGGCGCTGCAGTGTGGCAATTTAGTCCCCTTCCAATTTAATGGAGCGGTGCCATTTTGCAACCGCGGAGATTGCCTGCAGTCCTTTATGCCAACCCCCTGTCCATGTTGCATCAGCAACCCCGCTCCCTACCGCTGCCAGTTTTTTTTTCCCTGGGGAAGGGGGTGTTTGCTGTCCCAACCCCCCCCCCCCCAGGTTGCCACAACCAATCAGTCAAGGTTGCCACGACCAATCAGTCAACTGTTCAAAAGGAAGCACAGAGCAAATGTAGGTCCGAACCAATATCAGACTCACAATTATCCAATCTGGCAAATGTAATGTTAGTACTTAACCGGCTGCTGATGGTGAGTCCCAATGATGGTGGTCCCCATGATGGTGAGTCCCAATGATGGTGAGTCCCCACGGTGGTGAGTCCCAATGATGGTGAGTCCCAATGATGGTGAGTCCCAATGATGGTGAGTCCCCACGATGGTGAGTCCCAATGATGGTGAGTCCCAATGATGGTGAGTCCCCACGATGGTGAGTCCCAATGATGGTGCGTCCCCACGATGGTGAGTCAGTCAAGGTTGCCACGACCAATCAGTCAACTGTTCAAGAGGAAGCGCAGAGCAAATGTAGGTCTGAACCAATATCAGACTCACAATTATCCAATCTGGCAAATGAAATGTTAGTACTTAACCGGCTGCTGATGGTGAGTCCCAATGATGGTGGTCCCCATGATGGTGAGTCCCAATGATGGTGAGTCCCAATGAGTGAGTCCCACTATCGGCGTGCCGCCGCGCTGAAGTGCCGGGCCCGTCTCGGCCGAGCCATAGCGCCGCCGAAGGCTGTGGCGGGCGATTCCCTTCAACCGCTGTTAATGGCGGCGTGAGGGTCGTAGTGGGTTGCAAACCTGCTGTCAGAAACGATACGGACCAAATCCAGGAAGAAGCTCCCGGGGCAGCAGGTTGGAGGTGTAGATGCAAGTACTTTCATGGATTGCATCCCACTGCGCCTTGCCTAAAGTCCATGTCTGTCTGCCGTACAGATCACTCAACTGCATGCAAATGGGCGTACTGCAGATCTTCGCCACGCTGAAGTGCTTCAGCAGCTCAATCTTGTACTTGTCAGAGTCCTGTCTGAACGCGCTGGTGTCGGCTAAAACCCTGTTGCCCAACAGGTCCATCAGGGGCGTGTTGACCTCGGTGCTGTGCACCCGGGCCTCAAAGAGCCACTGCCTCAGGCTCTTGAAGCCATCGTTGGACAAACCCCGAAATGACTTTCTTCTCGCGTGTCCAAGTGCGGCCCATTGCAGCCAGCGTGGCGGTCACCACACGCAGCTGGTACGGCACTTCACTGCACAGGCTCCATGTTCTGCCACTCTCAGTGACCAAAAGACAATGAGGATCGAAGGGTTGGTCAGTGCCTGCAAAGTAACAGGTTGCGTGTAGCAGGGTCGGTTACTGTCCAACAGGCGAGCGGTCTGCTCCTTGCCGCGTGTGCCCTCGCTGGTGTGCACAGTTGTGCTGTGCTGTGCCGTGCGGTGCTAAATTGTGCTGTGCTGTGCCATGCGGTGCTGAGTTGTGCTGCTGTAGCTGGTCACTGTCCCGTTGAGATGCTCTCCAGCATTGACACAAGCACGAAGAGAAACTCCTTCACAATCATTGACAAACCCTGTCCAAACATACAAGGTTCATTCCAAGACAGCACAAAAATAAGCATTCCAGCTATCTACTGCACAATTTCAGCATTAATCACAATCGCATCTAATCTGCAGGACTCGCTGTCATATTTACATGTGCGCGCACGCGCTCGGTGTGTGCTGGGCTGTTACACTCCCCTCCTAAGACACATGAAGGGGGTGCCTGAACCCTGAATGTGTCTGATAATATAAATTTGACAGACCTGCACACACCATGACCCACACTACCACGAGGTACAACTACCCCCCCATCGTTTTCCGGGTTTGCTGCAAAACTTGACACTATCCTGAGTGGTGGTCCCTGTCAAAAAAAACCTGAGAGACCCAAGGCTTCAGGCCAAAAAAAAGTCCGATTGTTGCTCCAATCAGAAGGGGTGGGTCATCCGCTGTTCATCCATGAAGGAAATTGTTTCACCAAACCTGTAAATCTGCAAGCAGTTTTGTTTCATTAATGGGCTCATTGTAAACACTTTGTTTGCATATACAGCTAAAGGCTGAAAAATCTTATCCCAGGCTACTTGTCATTGGCTTTGCTGCGACGTGCTGAAACCATGTATGGACCTGCTGCTCTGCTCCGTGGTCCACCTTGAACCAAGTACAACTACCCTGCCCCACTCGGCGCCTGCCAGATTTTGGGGACAACAAGGGCACACAATATGCAAAAATGTCAACCGGGAATACACTGTCCCAGGTCCACTGCAACATCAATGGGACGACAATGTCCCAGCAGCAGCCACCAACAGCCACTCACTGTGGCAGCATCAATAAGGTAGTCAGCTGAAGCATATATAGCAAACCAAGAAGAGAAAACAATACCTGGTTGAGGACAAGCTGTCCCACAACCCACAGGGCTCATAATATTTAGCTGCAGTATACCAGCGCCACAGCAGCTGGTCATCAAAAACCAAATCGCAACAGCGCCACAGCAGCTGCATGAGAGGGCACTTAACAGCCCTCACGTATTCCATGAAAATCAGAAGCGCCACTCGGTGGCGCCACAGCAGTCACTCGTATCCACGTTGATGCTGATGGCGTCTTTTTCCTCGATTTTCGCCCAGCACGTACACCTCTATGATGCAGACGCTCTGGAACAACAACAGTTGCTTCAGGCTCGCAAAGTACACGTGGCTGAAGTCCAGGACCCTCCACTCTAGCAACGTCCCTGCCTTCTCCACGCTCCAGGTGCGACGCATCTTCGTTGCTTAGCGACTTAAATGAAGCAATAGGCTGAAAACTGGTCTCTGTGCCAGCCTCTACCATTTGCACCCCATTTGTACTCGTACTCGCGTCCGTCATGCGCTGCGCCTTCAAAGAGCTGATCGCAAGCAGCAGACCATCAAATTTTCGTTCCAGACGCTCCAAACGCTCTGTCGTTGACGAAAACGCTTTAGATTCAGGCACAAGCTGTTGAAAGCGAAGCGCAAACTGGTTCTGCAGCTCCACAAAGGCACGCTCCTCGTCACGAGAAACTCCAAACCAGTCCGTGCGCCGCTCCGCTTCAAAGGCTTCTAATTCCGCCAGATCCGTGCACTGGATGATCTTGTCCACAATCCAAACTCCCAAAGCGCACTCAAACTCAGCTGCTCCACAAAAGATACAAACACGTGGGCGACTTAACATACTGCGAAGGCAACGGACCAGCGACCGCTCACGGATCACCAATAGATTTGATGATCTTCGTAAAAAAATTTTCTTCAGACAGGTCTTTCACTCCCAACGCCGATCGTACACGCCGCCAGGCAGCCTCTGCGTACCATGTAGCTGGTCACTGTCCCGTTGAGATGCTCTCCAGCATTGACACAAGCACGAAGAGAAACTCCTTCACAATCATTGACAAACCCTGTCCAAACATACAAGGTTCATTCCAAGACAGCACAAAAATAAGCATTCCAGCTATCTACTGCCCAATTTCAGCATTAATCACAATCGCATCTAATCTGCAGGACTCGCCGTCATATTTACATGTGCGCGCACGCGCTCGGTGTGTGCTGGGCTGTTACAGCTGCGCTGTGCCGTGCGGTGCTGATTGGTGCTGTGCTGTGCCGTGCGGTGCTGAATGGTGCTGAGCTGTGCCGTGCGGTGCTGAATGGTGCTGTACTGTGCTAAGTGGTGCTGTGCTGTGCCGTGCGGTGCTAAATTGTGCTGCTGTGCGGTGCGGTGCTGATTGGTGCTGTGTCGTGCCGTGCGGTGCTAAATTGTGCTGTGCTGTGCCGTGCGGTGCTGAGTTGTGCTGTGCTGTGCCGTGCGGTGCTGCATTGTGCTGTGCTGTGCCGTGCGGTGCTGAGTTGTGCTGTGCTGTGCCGTGCGGTGCTGAAGGGTGCTGTGCTGTGCTGTGCGGGAGAGCTCAGAGAGAGACCTGGGAAACAGGGCAGAGACGTTGCCTGTTCCTGGGGTCGTGAACGCGTTGTTGCCGGGCTCCTCCGGAATCCTCGGATAGGCGATAGATCAGTGCAAGGAAACCTGTGAGGAAAAATAGGTCCTGATCTTGGGGATAGAAATGGGTCGGCTATCACTGCGGCACACTGATCGAGCAGCTAAGTTGTACACACACAAGGACCTTTTTTTTCTTGCTCTTATTTGTTTCTGACTGTGTTATTTTTGTCCTCTTCTTGCCACATTTTCTTTTTTTTCTGTTTATAGTGAGTTCTCGTGAGTTCTTGCTGTCGGGACGGGTTCTTGTTTTCGGGTTGTCGGGACCAGTCATGATCGGGACAGTTTGCAGTTGAAACTTATCTTTATCTTTATCATTTGGCTTTCAGTTTCAGGTGAAATCTACCTGCTGAATGTAGTGATTCCATAAAAGATTAGAATTCACCAAATGGTAAAAGTTTATCCATGTAACAATGAAATGACATCTTCATAAGAATCCCAATAAATCTAAAACATTGGTTCTCATTTTCTTTACATATATCCACCTATATAAAAAACCATGTACTATTTTGTCTCACTTGTTGTCCTCCACAAGCCTGTCGCTCTCCTGTCGCCTTCCTGTCGCCTTCCTGTCGCCTTCCTGTCGCCTTCCTGTCGCAAAAAAACACCCTGCCGCTCTCCTGTCGCTCTCCTGCCGCTCTCCTGTCGCTCTCCTGTCGCTTTCTCCTGTCCCTTCGCTGTCGCTTCCCTGTCGCCGCTAGCCCTGTTGCCCTCCTGTCGTCTTCCTGTCGCTTTCCTGTCGCTTATCCTGTAGCTATGTCTTGTTTCCTGTCGCTTCCCTGTCGTCTCCCTGTCGCCACCCTGTCGCCGCCCTGTCGCCCTCCTGTCGCCCTCCTGTCGCAGCTCTCCTGTCGCCTTCCTGTCGCCTGCCTGTCGCTTCCTGTCGCTTTCCTGCCGCTTTCCTGCCGCTTTCCTGTCGTCTTCCTGTCGCCACCCTGTCGTCTTCCTGTCGCCACCCTGTCGCCTTCCTGTCGCTCCCTGCCGCATTTCACCGTCGCCTGCCTCGCGTGGCCCGAATCTACTGGTGCCTCAACACCCCCGCGCCACCAAAAGTGGTGCAGGACGTCATCCTGGCGATCCTCGGGGGGCTGACGCAGTACTTCGCCCCTTTCATCGCCGACGACTCCGACACCGCGCGCCACCTGGACCAGATCACGGTCCAGGTTGCGAAGGACAGGGCGCGGTACGCCTTCGACGCCTCGCGGGACAGCCTGCAGGATGACCGGACCCTGGGGCTCACACGGGTGCCAACGCGGTGCCAACAGGCAGCGGTGGCCCTCGTGGGTACAGTCGTCCACCACCGCTCAACCTCAGTGCGCACCGAGGTCACCAACATGTTCTGGGAAACAGCCGGCGCGCACGGAATATGCCCCGAGGTGCAGTACCCCGTCCCGGAGCTCGCAACCCTAGCGGGAGGAGACTGGGTCCAGCGCATACCCCGGGCCCTGGCCGCCCTAGGGGTGGGGCTCTACAACCCCATCGCGTGCCCCAGGGCGGCCCACGTCCAACTACAGTCCCCACCGGGCAACATCGTCACGCTGCGCACCGCCAAGCTACGACACCGCGACACGTGCCGCCTGACGGTGCCGCACACGACGCCGTCGCATGGGCACCACGGGCCACACCACCCCTTCCCCGACAACGACGACCCATGGCCAACGGCGGTGCGGGAATGCCTCAACCAATGCGCCAAAGAACACCTCCACTATTGCCGCCGCGAGCAGGAGCCCACCAACCACCCCGGGTTGCGCGACGCTTTGGCCCACCTCTTCCACACCACTGGCACCCGGGACCCCCGCCTGAGACTCGTCCACCCCAGGAGGGCTAAGCAGGACGCCCACACTGGCCCACGGGTGACCCCGGACGGCCTGCACCTTCACGCCGGGGGCTACCGCCGCCGGGGCGGCCTATCCCCCCCCATGCGGCGGGCGGCCTACCACCCGCCGGTGGCCCTCATGTACATCCTCCACGACGTACTCGCGGAAAGCGAGCACCGAGAGCCTAACGCGCATGTGGCGTGGCCCGAGCCCCTGCGCCCCCGACCCCACGCGCCGACGCCGGTGTGGTTGGTGACCACGGACGACCAATGCACCCGAGCGGCGGAGCAAGCGCAGCTCCAGGCCGAGTGGGTGGTAGTGCAGGTGGGGGCAGGCCAACCCAGGCCCCGTGGACTCCCCCGCGGCACCGCCCTGCTAGTAGCTACGGAGGTGCCGCACGACCCACACATGGCAGTGCACGCGCTGGAGGACCAGCCGGAGGGCACGGGACACCTGGTGGTGCACCAGTGCGGAGGCCCGGCGTGGCTCAAGGAACATGTGACGGCACTCCGGTCCTGGGCAAGCACGATCGCTGGAGCAGAAATCGGACTGCACGACCACCCGGCGATCCGCCCCGGCGACACCAAGGCGCTGGGCGTGGACCAACTGACCCCCAGCCACCCCGACGTCCGGTGGCACTCCGCCGACCTCAACGCGGGGTGGCTCAGCCCCAGCGGGTACTACTGGATCCCGGAGGCCTGGGGCCACACCTCTTCCGATGCGTCGGGGGGCGGACCCTGCAAACACGCCACCAGCGTCGCTCTCGCCGCCGACCTCACCCGCACGTGGGCGGTGGCCATCTCGGGCACGGTGCCCGACGGGGAGGGGGTGCCTGCAATACGGCGCCCACCAGCCATGGGTCCATACGGTGGACGCCGAAGTCACCCTCCACCTCCTGCGACACGCGGATCGCGAGCGGACTACGGGGGTCCCCGCGGGCGCGGCGAAGGTAGTCAACCAGATGCCCCTACGGTGGCTCCAGGACGGCCTGCGCGCGCGAGGGCAACACGCCGGGCACCCGTTCTGGTATGTCCGAGCCACCTCGCACCACAGCGACACCCTACTGCACAAGGCGGACTGGGCGGCGTCCCAGGACACCATCCTGCAGAACACGCCCCCGGGCCCTAGCCACGCCCAACTCATTGTCGCCGGTCATGACGGCCCCCTCGACATACGGCCCCCCACGATGCGGACACTCGGCGAGATCGCGCAGCGAGCGCAGACGGACCATCCGCTGACGCACCGAGGACACACACCTCTGGGCGCGGCCCACGCCACAGCCTATGTCCACGCCCGGGATCTCACAGCGACAGCCACCAACCACCGGGCGCTGCGGGACACAGACGGCCACACGCCGGTGCAGCGCAGGCTCCGCGTCCGTAAGGAGCGGCTCTCCGGCGTCGCCGTCCTCCCACAACCGTGCCTCCTATGCGGCGGTCCGGAGGAGACCCCAGTGAACATGCACGTGGGGTGCGCCCACTCACGGCTCCTCTGGCCCCACTACCGCCAGGCGGTGCACGAGGCGGCCCGCCACCTCCCACCCGGGGACAAAGCCCTGTGGGTGGCCTCGTGGCGCTCCGTGGGCGCCGCATGGACGGAAGTCTTCTGCTCTGGGCTGGTTCCCGAGGAGGCAGAGGCGCAGCTCCGCGCCATAGCCCGCTACGACCCGCCGGGAGGGACCTCCGTGGACGATTTCCTCCACCACATGCTCCGGCTAGGAGATTTCGCATGGGAGCTTCGCAACCACCGGCTGGAGCAACTCCTCCGCGAGCCCCTAAGCGCGGCGGCCCGGGTACACCGATGGCTCACCGCGGCAGAGGGCAACTGCCCCCCCCCTCCCCCGCGCCCTGGCAAGGACTTCGTAGCCTCCCTTCGTGTCGTGAACGGCACTCTGGAGTGCCCGCCACAAGAGGAACCCCACCCGTACCGGGACCTGCCGGGGGGTTTCTCGAGGCACCTGCAAGACGCCCTCTTCCCGCCGTGGATCATCGGGCGCGGCTCCATGACCGCGTGGGAGGCACGCATAGTGGGTGAGGAGTGGGCGCGCGAGTGGGGACGGTGGTGCGCCGCCACGCGCGCCCCGGAAACCCCTGCGCAACGATACGCCGCCATCCCGCTTGAGGGGTGGGGGCCGCACACTGGGCCGAGACCCACCATGATCCGCGGGGCGGGCCCTGACCACCCGTGGGACGCGGCGACGAAAGAATGGCTGCAAGCGGCCCTGGGGCCTCACACAGGATGGACTGGGGACGTGTCCTCGCTCGTCAGAGCGCCCGTCCCCCTCCGCATCGTCCTCCACGCCCCCAACGTGCTCCGGGCTACGGAGATACACACATGGGGACACGGCGCGGCCATCATCCGATGGCACCCCCCGGAGGACGGGGCCGCCCGGCTCGCCGTGGCGCACTTCAAAACTGGGGGGCCTGTATACGACGACGCCCTGTCCCGGCTGGGCGACACCCGGGGGCCCTTACTCCTCATGCTCCCCACCGACCTTGCAGCCGCGCAGCGCCAGGAGCTGGACAGCTGCGACGGGCTGCGAGTGGAGTGGGAGGCAGTCGCGGACGGCAACCTACTGGCCCTCCTCCACCGGGGCGCCGCGGACGAGTGCCAGTGGGATATGCTGGCGCCCCACCTCACCGGGCGCCACGTGTACGTGGCAACCCCCCCCCAGGGGCACCCCCGCCTGGCGTGGGACGACCTTATCGCCGCCTTCCACGACCACGGGATTCTCCCCGACGACACGTGGCGGGAGGTCCAGCGGAAGTCGCTCGGCAGGGACTACCGGCGCCACATCCGCGCCCGCCTGCTGGAGATCCGGGACCCCCTCCAACAGAGGTGGGACGACCTCTGGCTCCGCGAACTCGGCCCTTGGTCGCCGCCCTCCCACCTCCCACACACCTGCCGACTCTGCGGGGAATGCGACACGGTGTCCTCCGCAGCGCCGACAGGCGCCAACAGGTGCGCGCAGTGCTCCCAGGTGGCCGCGTGCCCCTGGCCCGAACCTCCCGCGGGCCCGCACAGGCGCACCGCGGAGGAGGCTTTGCACCGGCGCATCAAGGGAGCACACGCCCGCTCACACGAACGCGCGGGCCCCGCGGGCGCCGCCCTCATCTGGATCCACGTGCACCTGCGGGACCCCACGTCCGTTGCGCACCTGTCGCACGTGTTCGCGCCCTGACCCCCACCCGCCGCCACACTTTGCAGAGCCCGCAGCACCATGCCTCAACGACGGGGGGATGGGCGGGGACACGCCAGGGCTTGCCGCCAAGCGCAGGAGGCGGCCGTCCGGGGCCTGGTAGCGGACGCGGTGACGGAGGCGCATGAGGCGCACGCTGCCGCACGACGTGACCCGGCGGGCAGTGCGAGGGCTTTCCTCAACGAGACCGCCCTCCCGGCCGTCCGCGCCCTGAACGGAGCAGGGGCCCCTGCGCTACTCCCGGCGATGCACCGGATCGTGAACGCCGTCCAGCCAGGGCTCATCAGCCCGGAGGCGGCCCTCTACGGGCACTGGATGGAGTGGCGTGAGTCCAACCGGTCGGGCCGGCCCCTGTCCATGGGGGACACCCTGCGGCTGACGGGAGCGGGGTCTGCCATGTCCCTCCGCAGCAGCGCCCCAGCCCTGCTGCACGCCCTCAGGACGCGCTGCCCCGGGGACACGGCCCCGTACCTGAACCAGGCGCGGGCCACATACCCGGGGGGAGTGTCCGAGCTGGATGCGGCGCTCCACCTTCTACACCCACCAGACGAGGACCTGGAGGTGGGCGAAATCACGGTGTTCGTGGAAGGCGCGGGCGAGGCGCCCGCCCGTCCCCGGCCGACCAACCCGGTATACGACGGCGCCAGGCCGACCCCCCCGTACGCCGTCATGTGCGAGGCGTTCCCCAGGGAGCCCAACTGGTGCCCCGCCCTCCCGCCGGCGACGCACGCGCCCCGCGGCTGGGCCAACCCAGACCTGTCCCCCCCCCTCTCCAGGACCAGGGGTGCCAACCACAGGGGGCAGGTCCTCTGGCAAGAACGCCCGGGCACCCCCCTGCTCCTCCTCGTCGTCGCGACCCGCGGAGACCCGGAGCGGGTCCTGGGGATCACCCCCACCCACCTCTACGGGGCAGCACCCGTACCCCACCCCCCCCTCCCGGCGCCCGCGGCGCGGGACGGGGTACACACCTTCCTGCGAACACAGGGGGTCACCGCCGTTACGGGGGTCCACCTAGTGCGGCTCCCCTCGGCACCACCCGACGACCCCCGGGGGCCCAGGGCCCTGAGCCCCGCCCCAGACTGGGAGCTGTGGCGCGACCCGTGGGCCGCGTGGCTCCCCCGCCTCCCCTCCCAATGCCGATGGATGGCCACCGGCCCCCGCCCGTACAGGGCTGACGCCACCGCCGGCCCCCCACCCCCTCTCCCCCTCCCCCCCGCGGAGCACTGCACAGCACTGCCCACGGCACGACACCGATACACCGGGAGGTAGTGGGAAGGGCGCACCTGCCACCACGCATGCCTCCCAGGATAACAGTGATGTCGGACTCCGATGGCTCCCCCCAGCGGGACGAGCGCCACCACCGGCGGTCCCGCTCTCGCTCCCCCGTCTCCCCGGAGTGGGCGGGGGAGACCCCCGCGGAGCGCGAGGAGCGGAGGCTGGCGGAGGCGGCGGTGCCGGTCGGGCCCCCGGCTGGGCAGCCTCGGGCGGCCTCCGCCAACACCGGGCCGTCGACCCAGGGGCCTGAGCCGGCTGAGGAGAACGCCCCCGCCGCCCAAGCAGCAAGCCCTGCCGCCCCACCCAGGGAGGGGACCACGGGCGCACGGGGGGCTGAGACCGCAGCCCCAGCAAGCCACGCCGCAGCCCCGGCCGCAGCCCCCGGCGCGCCGCCGGCACGGGGGGTAGCACCGGCGCAGGAACCGGGCGCATCGCCGGGGGCTGCCGCAGCCGCGGAGGGGGGCGGGGAGGGTGCACGAGGGGTTGAGACCGCGGCCCCGGCGAGCCGCGCCACCGCCTCGGCCGGCCACGCCGCGGCCCCCAGCACGCCACAAACGCGGGGCGCGGACCCCGCGCGGGCCCTTGGCGCCTCGCCGGGGGCCGCCGCAGCAGCAGCAGTGGCCAGGGAGGGCGCGAAGTACCGCGCCCACACCAACCCCATCCACACCCACACCAGCCCCCCCAAGCCGTTCCCCCCCAAGCCCTTCCCCCCGGGGCGGACGCGGCACGTCCGCCCCCCGGCGCCCGAGCGTTCGCCGCCGGGCGTCACGCTGCCGCAGCTGCAGAGGCAGCGGGACGCCCGGCGCGTGATCCAGGAAGGGGGGGACGGCGCGCAGGCAGGACAGCGTGCCAGCCACGGCAGCGCGGATCGGGGGACAGGAGGCGACAGGGGAAGTGCCCAGGGGCACGCGCAGGGGGCGGGCCAGGGCACACGCGGCAAGGAGCAAGGGCGCAAACACCGCCGAGGCGCCGAGGCCAGCAGCAGCGGAGGGGGACAGAGCGCGGGCAGCGGACGGCGCGACGCGGGGCAGGGAGCCAGGAAGGGGCCAGGGCACGGGAAGGGCGCGCAGGGGCGCGAGCAGGGCGCCCAGGCGGGCGGCCACGGGGCGCATGGAGCGGAGCGAGGGACGGTGGGCGAGCGTGGGTGCAGCCAAGGGCATGGGCACAGGCACGGGAAGGGCAGGGGCGCCGGCAGTGCAGGCCAGGGCGCGGGTAACAGGGAGCGGGACCCACGGCACGGACAGGGGGACAGAGGCGTGGGGGCCGGAAAGGGACCCAAGGGCAAGGGCAAGGGCGCCGTGGGCCCCCGGGGACAGGCAGGACGGGGCATGGGAGCCCAGGGGGGAGGGCGGGGCGAAAGGAGGGGGGCGGGGGGCGGGGCGCCCCCGCAGCCAGACGTGCAGCCGGTGCGGTGCATCCCCCCCGGCATCCAACAAATGCCGGCGCACCACACCCACCACCACCACCACCACCACGCCCACCTCTACAACATCGACCCCGACGCCGGAGAGCTCGTTCCCCCCCAACCCCCACGACCCCAGCACCAGCCAGCCCCCCCCGCGCCGAGGGCGGAGCCGGCGCGGATGGCCTCGGCAGGGGGGGGGGGGGCGGGGCGCGGCGCCGGCGCCGCAGACACAGGGGCAGCAGGGGGAGCCGGCGCGAGGGGCAGGGGGGGCCCGGCCCTGGGACCAGGACTGCAGCACGGTCCCGGACCCTCTGGGGGGTGAGGCCCTCCCCCTGGTGGTGGAGGTGTACGGGTGGTTGAGCTGGGCCAGCTCGGGGACCACCAGGGGGATGAGGAACCGGCCTTTCGATGCCGTGCTCCTCCGGAGGGACGGAGGGAACCGGGAGGTACCCCCGGGGGGGTGGGCGACCGCGGAAGACCACGAGAGGGTCCTCCGGTCAGTGATCCGGGCGGCGTGGCCCGACAGGGAGCCGACGTGGCTGGCCTTCCTGGAGGGGGGGGCGGTGCTCCGCAGCACGGATGCGGACGCCAACAACTGGCTCCCCCGGGCCTTGCGCAACGCCCTCACCCACTGGCGCTACCGCCGGCAAAACCCGCCACCGCCGCAGCCCCGACCCCCACACAAGCGGCGACGCAGGTGACGGCCCAGCCGAGCGGGTGGGGGGGGACGGTGCCGTGGGACGCCCCCCCCCAGCGGAGCCGGGCCCCCCGACCCACGCCCCCCCCACGAGACGGCGCGACAGAGGGGCGCGCGCCACCCCCCGTGGGAGGGAGGGCGGGGACAACGAGCGCGAGGGGGAGCCCACTGCCCCGCAGCCCACTAACCGCTGACCACTGACCCTCACGGCCGCCCCCAGCCAGCCAGCGCCGCGTGACGACGGCGGAGGGAGCAGGGGACCCCAGCGAGGGCCTACACGAGGGTCCGGCTCTCACAAGGTAGAGGGGGGCAGGGGAAGAGTGCGCCACCCCGGCCGACGGCTGGCCCCCCGGGGCCGGAACCGCCAGGCCGCCCCCCCGCGGCCGTCAGGGGGCTGCGTCAGGGGACCGGAGGGCCCCCCCCTCTCCCCCCCCCCCACCGGCCCAAGAGCGGACGGAGGCCGACCGGGGAGACAGCGGTCCCGCACCCCCCCGGGGAGGACGCTGCACCCAGGGGGGGGGACACCGCGGCCGCGGCAAGCGCAGCGGCGCGCCAAGCGCCCCCGGTGAACCGCCCGCACACTCCCGCCTTACCCGCTACCGACGGGCAACGGAACGGCGGCGCCCAGGACGGCGCAAACGGAGCGGCCCCTTCAGAGGCCGGCCTTGGGAAGGCGGGGGCGCGAACCAGGGCAAGGAGATCACTCCCCCCCTCCCCCCCGCCCCCCCGCCACGCTGACCCATTGGCGGCCGACCGGGCCGCGCCCGACGCCCACGGCCGCCCGGCAACCCCCACAGCACGAGTATACCCCAGGGGGGCGCACCAGAGAAAAAGGAAGGCAGGCCGACACCTGACGGGGCGGGGGGGGCGGGAAGCGGCGGAGCGCCCCCCCCCCCCCGCTCCCCCCCCGGCCTGCAGGCCGCAGGAGCGCCGACCCTCCGCCCCCCCCGAGCCGAGGGGACGCCCCCCCTCCCCCAGAAGGGACCGCGACGCGGGGGGGGGGACGCAGCTCGACCTGCACGCCGCGTGCCCCGGCGCCCCCCGCCGCCTGGTGCGAGGGTCGCGGCCGACCGGGCCCGCACCAGCGCGCCAGAGCGGCGCGCGGACCACGCCCGGGGGCGGCAAACGGCGACGAACTAGAACAGTATGGGGGCCGCGCCCCCCCTAACCTGAGCATCGCCAGTGACAGCCGCACTGTTGCCCACTCGGGGAGGACGGAGGGAGGGTTTGGGTTTGGCGGGGCCCCCGGGGAGGCGGTTCACGGGCCGCCCATCCCCCCCCCCCCCCCCCCGCCAGGCAGGCCGCACCCGGTGCACGGGGCGGCCTCGCGACCCCGGCCGAACGCGCACGCCGGGGGGGAATGCGCCGACGACGCGAGGGGGGGCAGGGTAGGGAACCGCGGGCCGCCCCCCAGAGGGAGAGCAGGGGGGCCGCGGCGCGACCCCCCCCCCCACCCCCCCCGCCGGCCCGCAAGCCGCGGGGGCGCCGGCCTCCACCCCCCCGAGGCAGAGGGGATGGTCCCCCCTCCCCCCGGCGGGACCGCGGCGCCCGAGAGGGGGGCCGGAGCACGGCCCGCCCCCCCGCCCCAGCCACCAGCTCCCACAGGAGCCGCGGGGAACAAGCGAACCCGCGCCAACGCGCCGGGGCGCCGCACAGACCGCGCCCAGAGAAGGCAAGCGAGCACGAAACGGAGCGCCATGGGGGCCACGCCCTCCATGACCAGAACGACACCAGTGACACCCGCTTTGTTTCCTGCCCAGGGAAGGCAGAGGGACGGAACGAGGCAGAGGGACCCCCCGCCCCACTGGCCCCCCCGGCCGCACAAACGGGGGGCGCGGCGCACGGGCCGCCCCCCCCTCCCCACCCCACCCCCCGGCACGGAAACGCCGCGGACCCCGCAGACCCTCCCCGCGGGGGGCGCACAACCCCAAGCCAGGTAGGGGGGAAACGGGACCGGGCCGCCCCCCCCAAGCACGCGAGACGGAGCAAAGGACCGGGGCAGGACACGCGGAGGGGCACGGACCGAGTGGAACGGCCCTACCAGCGCCCAGCGCCGGGACCGCGCGAGGTGCGCACGCCACACCACCCAGGGGGGGGAGGGGAAGCGGACGCCGCGGGAGCGCGAGCGCACACACACACAAAGGGCATGCGGGGAATACCAGAAGGGCAACCGGACCGAGCTCGCGGAACGCGCAGACCGCGTGGAATGGCGTACCAGCGAGCGAGGGTAAAGGACACCCGGGCGGGACGGCCAGCCACACACAGCGCGGGACAGGCCGGGCGGGAAGGGGGAAACGGGGGAGACACAACACCAGGTACCGGCCCGAGCCCCCCGAACCGGCCGCGAGCGCCGCGCACACACGGACGGGGCACTGCACCCGCCAATGCAGTAGTGGCGCACTGCGCCACGCCCCAACCCCTAGGCTAGGCAGCCACCGCGCCAGCCCAAGGGGGTCCCACTGGCGACAAGCCAGTAGCAGGGGCCCGGCAGCGCCGGCGCCCCGGGTGGCCACGCATTAGGGGGGCGACGCAGTGGGTAAGCGCCCGCAGCCACGGCTGCGAATTGATGCACTGACCGGGGAGTCGCGAAAAGGGGAAGCCGGGGAGGGACGGGGCTCCGAGCCCTGTGAACCCGGGGGACTCCGCCACCAGGCAGGAGGTGCGTCTTGGAGGGCCCCCCACTAGGACCCGGTGGGGAGGATATCACCTGGCCCGACCAGGTGGCCCCCCGGGGCCGAAAGGCGTCTAGTACCCGCAAAATCAAACCTCAAACCTCAAACCCCAGTGGGTTTATTTCATTGAGTTTGGTGAAGATTTTGAAGGATTTTAACTTAACAAGAAGTTTCAAAAATGTTGTGAACTTCTACAACACAAGGCGACTTCCCAGCGCTTCAGCGACTACGACGACGACTTCTACGACGACGACGTGCTGCAGGAGCGCTGCGAGCGAGCTTCCAGAGGCTCTCTTGAGGCTCTTTGAGTCCTAGAGCCATTGATTGTGTTGCTTTCTTTTGCTACATGTTGCATGCTTGTTGAGTTGAATGATCAAGGCTTTTCTTCTCCTTGCTTACGGTCCTACATGAGACCCTATGTCAAGGGAAGGGACAAGATTGACGGTCCGTGACTATAAATTCCCACCCCAGTCACTGTTGACCCTCTTTGGAGTCCAAAAGCTTTGATTTCCTTATGATTTCTTCAATCTCTTTGATGTTTCAAAACGCCAAAAATGTCCAAAATGGCCTAACTTATTTTACGCGTATCTTCGCGCCAGTGCGTCGAATCGCGTCAACTAAAACGCCATTGTAAAGTAGAGAGCGCTAGCTTTCAAATGTTACTCTCACTTTGTTTCAACTTTCCAAAGGCTTTTTTATGTGAATTTTCCAATCTGGCCCATGAATTACTTTTTGCCCGAGCCTCTAAAGCACCCCAAAATGACATTTGGTGTTTTACGCATATCTTCGCGCCACTGCGCTGAAAAAATCTGAACTGAGTATTTTTAGATAGTAGACAGTGGTACGCTTCTAGCACGCACTTCACCTTTTTGAAAACAATTTTTCTATCATTTTCTCTATCTCCATCAAAGTCACCCATGAACCACACCCCAAAAACCCCTCAAAAGTGCCTTTTGTGCTTCCTTCATATCTCTCAGAGAAAAGAGGTTTGAGGTTCGACATCATTTTTCTGAACAACACTGAAGTATGTGCTTTCTAACCCTGAGTCGATTTTTTTTTCAGAAAATGAGAATGGCTATGGTAAAATTGCAACAAGTTACCACACAAACCACTTGGTGAAAAATCATGCAAAATGATTGTGGAGGTTTAATCATTTCTCTGAGACCATAGTGAGTCCGAACCTGAATCAAGGTGTTTTGTGAACACTGGAGTATGCAGTTTTCGACACATGTTCACTTTGAATTTTTGTGGTCAAGAATGGATTTTTCCCATGGTGGTCAACTTAGTGCATGAAAGCATGTTTTCAATTTTTGTGTTCATGATGCTACAAGAAAGAAAGCTTTTCTCAGAGCCTGTGGTGAGTTGAAACGTTATCAAAGCTGTTTTGGAGAGGTAATGATGTCTAGTTTGCAGATATCTGATTGTTGGATTTTCTGAAAAATGGGATGACAGTGAGAAAGTTCGATTTCTTAATGCTTTTTTGATGGTTTTTCAGCATGTTTGTCATGTAAGATTCATGTGTCTCCCCCCAACTTCTATTCCTCTGAGCCTATGATGAGTTGGGGCAACATCAAATATGTTTCGAAAACCTGAGGACATGCCCTACACAGTGCAGATATTCCTTTTTTTGACATCTCTGCAACATAGTGCAGAAAAGTGCTGCGGAATTTGGGCATTTTCAAGGAAAAACAGGTTTTTTACATCATTGTTTTGCTAAACCATTCGCGATTTCTTTGGTTTTCTAACCCTGAATCATTGTATGATACTGCAGTTTGTGATTGTTTGCATCAGTTTTGATTCAGTCTAACTAGGCTTAGCCTAGGTAGAAAGGTAGATACCTTAGAATTACTTAGACACACAGTAAATAGTGAAACATTTTGTTGTCTTTTTCGGCCACAAAACAAACTTTGGCCAGAACCATTAACAGACCGTTTGCATCCGCCACATTCACCGTCTAAGCCTTTCCCTTCGACTCCCCAGGCTGAGTGGCTCAGTTCGGCTGGCCCGTTGTCATCGGGACAAAGAAGGCGTGGGGCTTGTTGCCACCAGGGAGTAGGGAGGCGATTGATGGGTGTGAGCGGAAGGCGGAAGGAAGACTCAATGCAGGAGCACCCAAGTGAAACATTAAAAGACCGCACTCAACCAAACCATTGGCATTGACCTCTCTCGGGGTCCTTGTGACCATCCTTCGATGAGAGAGGTTGGTGGCAAGGCCGCGGAAGAAGCTTGCAAAACTTACTTCCTCTTATTTATTTACTCTAGCTAGCTAGCTAGCTAACTAGCTAGTGTAGGAGGGCATTGATGTTGTGGTATTACCCTAATGCTAACGGTTGCCTATGCAACTTAATGTCTCCGGTCCTCCCCTTGTAGGGCAGGGTGGTGAGGAGAAGTGCCGAAAGGCGCTGGTACTGTAATAGAGGTAACCATTCCAGTAAGTGCAGGCCGGAATGTTAGCGTGCAATGCCATTATACTGATTTTCATCTCTTTACTGAACAACCTGACACAGTTCAATGTAGTTCTGAGCACGGTCCGTGCCCTCTAATGGGTTGCCGAGACTCTGCATAGACTGCATGACTTCTGGTCACGATCCGCCACTCATGCGTGTGCTGAGACCCTTTCCGGAAGCCTGAATTTGTCAAGCTGTTTCATTTGAGCACAATTGCATTTGAGCTAGGAAGTGATTTGTCCTCATTTCACTCTACCATGCATCTCATCCTTCACCGCATGGCCGTCAAGGAAAGCGTTTGACTAGTGATATATTCTACTCTCCATTTGGATTGCATTTCATTCATTTCGGTCAGAAAGGTCACTCATTCATTGCATTTCAGTTTGCAAATCTTACATTTCATACTTATTACATTCCTTCCTTATTGCAAGGGCTTGCCCATAACGCTCAACATGCAATATGGTCCGTAATTGATCTGCCCTTCGTAGTTCTATGAGCACCTTTTGCTCAATAGACCCCGAGTTTTGGATCGCAGCGACGAACACTCAATTCGTATCCACTGACCTTTTGTTGATTAACTGCAACTTGTGAGGAATGAGTCTCTTTTCCAACCCTCGCGATCATTGACCTAGGTCATTTCGTCTAAAGAGCTGGTTTATCCTCAAATTTGCTACCGAACCACTACGGGTACGTTCCGCTTCGTTAACTTTCGCTAGATCGCCTGGTACAGCCTCAATTACCGGGTTTGAGAGTGCTGAATTGAGTGTGTCTACAGTATCACATTCTCTATCCCCCCGACCAGACCATCGGCATGACAGACTTACTTGGACTTTGCACACATTCCCTCCCTCATCACACTACACATACAACACACACACAAATACATACCATGAGTCATTTGATTATTCCATTTGTTCTCTTTGGATATCACACTCTGAGGAATTGCTGTAGCACCACGTCCATCAAATTTTGCTTACGCGCCAATTTCTAAGTCATTTCCTTCGTGTAGATAGTCAGTGTCCGCTTACAGGAGCCGGCATTGGTCTCAACCCGCCACATCTTTGTTGTGTAACACAAGTGAACAGGTTGAAGCTTGGTCACTTAGCCTGTGACTTGGCTAATGCATTCTGCGGTGTGTTAGTGAAGAGCCCTACGGCGGTGGCCACTGAGACCAGCAGTGCACTACGGTAGGCTCATTGAAAAGGATTATCGAAAGGTATTAAAAGACTACAGTAATGGGCTTCTACCCTCGCGCGGGTAGATAAGTACTTTCCCTGCAGTGGGATAGACCCCTTCTCTTGCGGTAGAGATAGATGACGGAGTTAGGCTCCAAGAGGATAGCCTGAATTCTGGAATTCAGTTGAGCCGAATTCACTCCTCATGTAGGAAGACAGGCCCCCGCACGGATGGCTTTGTACAACCATCTGCTGGGCAAGGGGCTCGCCGTAATTGGTCTTCCGGTAAGGTACAGAACACACTTTAACTACAATAGCATTTTTCGGAGATTTACTACTTCTACTTGTCTGAGACAACTTGGCAATGATACATTTCGCGTATGAGGCAGTGGCGACCCTCCAGTCGTGTAGGATATCCGTTGGCTCGCACTAGAGCTGAACGGCGTTCCATGAAAGATCCGACCTTGCAACGGTTTTTCACTTATTACTTACCTACTTCGTTTCCAACCAACCCCAGGGGACCAACCCACCCCTACCCGTGAACCCAGCCCCTACATTCACACATACAATTCATCGGTTTTGTCATCTTTAGCACCTTGTCAGAACCCATACATCTTCTTTCTCTGAATTTACATCATGAACACACTTCTACATTTTCACTCCTTCGTGCAAATTATTTGCTTTGGTAATTTAAGTCATTTAGGACATTTCTACACAAATCAGTATTCCCGCTAGCTTCATATCTCATTAAATTCTTGTTGGCTATGTCCTATTGAGGAACATGGTTCATATGCTCTGCATTTGTGGACCAGAGCATTTTTCCGTGTTGGAATATTGATTCTTTTGTACATGATTGCTAGCCATGTTAGGTAACTGACGTTTCAGCTTTGTTTTTAGAGATAGCCAGAAAGTATGAGTAAAAGGTTGGTAATGACAGACTATATCTTTCAACGTTTTTTTGGTTGAAGTATTAGTATAAATCCCCATACCCCAGGACGGATCACTCCCCATGGCCGGGATAAGAAGGAGCAGATCCGGGTCAGATGATGTCTACTCATCGTGACTGCCACCCCCCCCACACACTATGAGTTATCCCTACCCGCTAAACTAATCAACAGTTTGTCATTACTGATGCTGCCTCGCTTTCTCTGTCCATGTAATGCAGGCCAAGAAACCCATTGCATTAAATAGGTACCAATGCATCCATTGCATTAGGTAGCCACATGTAACGCGTCCGTTGAGTAAGGCGGTATATCCTCTCTTTGGATGACGAAGACAAGCCTGTCAATAGACAGCTTGGGCACAGCTTGAACTTCCGGTTTAACCCCACATGTTGCATTTCATTCTCAATTGTGATTGATTTTCCGTATAGCTCATTGTAATTTATACGTCTACATCCAGGTGTATTACCCTTACCCTCAATTTTTGCCTGAAGATTTAGGTTATCATTGTTCATACTTTGTATGCTAGCTTTTTGCTTAGTGTTTCTCATGTTTCATTTGGAGCCCCATTATACCATACTCAAGACTTAGGACCTTTACCCTCTTAGGTAGAGATACATCTTTACCTCTAGGATGGGGGTAGTAAGACACGACATTAGACACTCAGAACATTCAATATGAGCGTGCCTTATGCCCATACCCCTCCTTATCTTAGATTATCAGCTTGTCATGAACATTCTTAGCGAATGTGCATGAAGCTTAGGAAGGGGGTGTAATAAGTCAGGGCATTTAGGCCTCTCAGAAGCTTTCCGGAGGATCTGTACTAGACCTCTCCAAGCTTCAAGATCCTAGAACACTAGGATATTTGCTCATATTTGGCTTATATTCTAAGCCTATAGCTTACTGCTAGAGTCTACTGCTCTTAGGTACACTGCAGAGAGCAGAGATCTAGGATACATTGGTAGCTATTCATGAATAATCACATTCCATATGCTTATAATGTGATTTAATCATGTGTCATAGCAGTTTAGAAGGTTCTAATGTATTTGAAGCTATTTTGAAGCTATTTCGAAGCTTCAGATGGCCTGTCGCGACTGTCGCCGTCTGCTGTCGGCGACAGCAATTTACTCAATGTTGACAAGGCCTGTGATAAGATAGACTACTCAGAAAGTTGCTAAAATATAGGTTTTTTTGCCTTTTTAATGAGAATTTATTGTTATATCAATTTTCTTGTTATTTAGGCATGTAAACCCGTATTACTGGACCAGCCAGTTGGTCCAGCTCAATGTTCGTTCACGACTTCGTCTTCTTGTTGTTGCCTACTTTGTACTTGCCAAGGGAGTCAATTGGAACGGAGAAATTCGTTTAAAACAATTTGATTTTGAAGTGCAAGACAAGGACAAAAGAGTTTATTGTGCCCCCTAAGTACAAGCACAATACAGTCCAGTAAGTCGACAATACAGTCCAGTATCGCTGTGGATCGCCAGCTTGCAGACTGGCCAGTGGGTGTTGTCTCTTGGTGTTGGCGGAATGCTTCGCAGAGCGGGATACTGGGGGCCTCTTACCACTTTACGGCGGGTCCCTGGGGTCCTCTTGCCCGTAGAGGCTCTGCTCTCACTGATGGACCTGAACCAGCAGGGATGCATTTCGTTGCCGGTGCCTATTTTTCTGAGGCGGTCTCAATTCTGGAGGACTCTCCACGACCGCGCGACCTCGTACTCTTTGCCGGACGCCTTGTGGGCTGGAATGCCAGTGGCGAGTGCGCTGCGGCGTTCCCCACGCTGTCTGTGCACGGAGACGTCGTGACCGCGTGAGAAGGCACAACACCTTTTGTGGTCGCTGGAGTGTGGCTTGGTACTGGCTGAATGAGTATTGTATTGCTTGTACAACCAAGGAGGGTCCCATCCGGCAACGTTCACTGGGTTATTGTAGCGAAGCTCTATTCAGCGAGTCGGTAAGACTAGACTGGTAGGGTGACTTCAGTCCCACAAGCACTCTCAAGGTTGCATGCAATCCTGATCTGACCCCCTGTCTCTCCCCAAGCGCTAACTGGGGCGCAAACCACAAAAACCAGTGTGTTACCCCACTTCTCTCCACTCGCACAGATGGTATCCCTACCTCAGGTTGCCGTTACAGTTGAAAAAAAGGGCGGGGTCCTGAGCGCTACACAGACAGATAGTGCAGGTATGGAAGCCAGCCCAAGGCCCCTGACCATATATGGCACATCCTGCCTGATGTGACAACCCCCCACAGGTAATGCCCCTCGAGTATAATAACCTACCGAGGCCTCTTTGGGTAATGTTTGATGGACTCTGTGGTGGGGGGGAATATTCTGGGAGGAATCCTTGAATGTCATTTTACTGAACTGAGCAGCCTGACTAACGTGCAACCCCGAGGAAGTGTGAACGGGAAGTTGGAGGGTTGCAGTCTTCGTGGGTGTACACCCCGGAAGCTCAGTGGCACGGTAGTACCTGATAGAGAGCTGTCCAGCTTGCGGCGGTGACATGTCTGTGCGATGGAACTTTACGAGTTTTGTTGAATTGACCTTGCATCAACCTTTGTGTCTCTTTGCAGAGAGCACCCGAGGAATTGATGCGAGACCTCCTTTTTTCCCTTACAAGGTGGATCACGGAAAGCCAGTCAAGTGATATAAAACTACCACCCTCTACCTGAGAGATTGGAGGGTTGGGACTGTACACCCGCATGTACTGTCGAGTTTTGGACAGGTTTTTGGAGCGCTTGTGTTTTTCAATTAGGGAATGTAGACCATTGAGACCAGCGATATGGTTCTCAGGGACGCCCACGGGCTGTATGATTTCTTTCCTATGGAGTGTGAACAGGTGGAGTGTATGTCTACCTTGGGGTAAAAAGGCAACGTCAGTGCCTATCAACCCCACTCTGAGATCAGGTACTGAGGGATAACCTGAATCTGAAGGCTGTCGGTACAGCGTGTTCCTTCTTTGCTCTCTGTAGGCCCTGCATAACAGTACTGAGGAATGAAGGCGGTGTGATGGAGCAACAGTCCAGAGGTAATATTGCCTGGCCTGAAAGACTTTCAAGGGTGGCTGATAGGATAATTCTTTATATCCATGAAGACGAGACCTTCCCTGATATCTTGCCATAAGAGCAAGCCACAGCACCCCTGTGCTACGGGACAAAGCACAGGCAAGGGTCCTGATGAGGCCTCAGGTGACAGGGTGAACGCAGTACATACCCCAGGGGTTCGCTGTTGCCCTACTGCTACGTAGCACCGTACATGATTTTTCTGGTCTACTAAGGCACTGATGATACAGTGATGACACGTCAGTGTGTATACTGTACCGGATGTACATGAATTCCCCTGACGACAGGTGGAAGACACACTGGAGAGGCCATGAGCCGTATCTCCACAGCACCCCTCAAGTTACAAGTGTTTACTACCACTGAGGGTGTAGAGCAGCCTACTGAGTATTCCACGAGTACCGGCTGTGAAGCTCATACCGTTATCCACAGAGATAAACAACTGAGACAGCCTCTGAGAAGTTGTAGCCTGTGTGAACTGTATTGAGTATCCTAGGATAGAAGTGGTAGTAACCGGGAGCGTCACAGAAACCGCCGAAAGGTGAGTAACCTCTGGACTCCGGTAAGCATAAAAGACCCTACTGAATACAGTAACATAACCTAATCCACCCGGCTAAGAAAGCCTTACGACTGCATGACAGCCTACTGCAGGTAGCTTGGTGGGGGAGCTGTGAAGGCATGACTGAGTAGCAGCCAAATTTAGTGTTGGTTATTGGGAATGTTTTACGTAGTGGTGTATGTGTAAGCTAGGAGGCAAGTTTGTCGCGCTCTGAGGTGTTTCCATTTTGCTTTTTTCCTTTATTTCAGGAGAATTTACTGGGAAGAGTCGGGGTAGTAAAGCCAGGGGAGTGAAAGCTGGCCGGGTGACACACTGAGGGAAAAATACCCTTTTCCCCTATTCAAGCTACGACGTGGCCAGTCTGCTCAGAGGAAGGGTTATGATTGATTTTTTTTTGTGTTAGAGTAGTCATGTATCGAGCCAAGGTCACCCGGCAAGCCAGCACGCCTCCCTGCACCCCAACTAACCATTCTGACGGAAGTCTGGGAGGCATGTTGAGAGTAACCCTGCAGTTAGCCGAGGGAGTGTTTCAACACCCGGTTGTGGAACTGAAAGTCTGTATGCGCTTTTATACTTGCCCGGAGTATCAAGGTATGTAACTGCATGAGCCCCATTGAGTGACTCTCTCTCTCTCTTTCTCACTCTTTGTGAAATGTCAAGGACCGCCCACTGCGCGCCTCAGCAGCAGGGGCTGATTATCATTTGTCTGGGTTGCCATTCGTGTAGGAGGGAACTTGAAGCTTGTCTTACTTGCTTAGTCAGTGAAATTTTTCAGGGTCAAAATTTCGACCCAGTCTGTGGATGCAATGGCAAAACCTTTGGCAGTAATCACGCCACAGTATTTTGTTTTACTATTGGAGTAGCTGGATATTGTCTGCTCAACCTCCTTAGCTCTTACCCTATTCTCGGACACGGAATGGGAACAGGCAGGACCTGCAGGCCAACCCTTTGTTCTCTGGGTATTCCTGTTATGAGTACCCTGGTCTGGAATTTCCCACCCTTCCTTCGCTACAAGCCTGTTGTTATCCTGTCAGGGTACCTGTGCCTCCAGGCGGTACTAACAGTGATTGCTGCCTGTGAGGAAAGTGAGACTTGAGGTAATGGTGCGTGCTGAAGACTAAGGAGGTACGCCAGACTCTTTACATAATGTGAGCATGTCATGAACAATACCTGGGTCTGTACTTTACTGGTATGTTCTAAATGTTTTGAGAAAATTTTGTTGACAGACCGCGGTGGCGAACTTACAGGCGCTTTGTATTGATACCAGACAGGTATTGTGTTCTCTTTATTCTTTGGGTTTACTCACGTCATGATTTCACCTGCCGTGATATGACTGTTGCGGCATGTTCTTGTTGATGGCCTGCACAGGTGATCTGCTGACCGCACTGCTGTGCAATGTCAGGAAAAGGGGGAGGGGGGTACCACTGCACCCCCGGAGGGATGATAACACCCCTGAAACTCTTGGTTGGATGGCGCCGCCTGAGACACCAAACCCTTGGTTTGGTGTCTGGGGGGGAGTAAGAAAAATTGCCTTTCATTGAGGGTCGCCATATTGTCAGCGTACTGTGTTTGCTGTGTGAATGTGCTGTGTGCCGTTAACAGAATTGCGTGTCTTCTGTCGCCGCAGCTGTCGCCGCGCTCTGTCGCTATTTGCATAATTCTGTCGTCATCTCTGATTTCATTCAGGATTGAATAATGTTTGGTGGTAAGTTGGAATTGCGAGGGCGCTTCTGAATGTTTTGGGTTCGTTCCAAAAAATTCTTTGTATGTTTTGCACACTCAAAACAAGACTCGCAGTATGGACACATGCTCGCCTTGTGTGTTGCGTGTGTGGTTGTTGCCTGCGTGGGTAGCATGCTTGCCCCTCACCCGTACCTTATTCGCATCCTGTTTTCCTTTGTTCACAGCGCCATGGGTTAGTGGTGCACGGGGATAGGATTAGGGACTAGGTATTAGGATGTAGTATGTCGAGTTATGACTTAGTTGAGTGCACGTTAGAGGTAGATCCCAATGATGACTCTTTGTTATCGCATACTCGTCATGGCAAGTGATTCACCTTAGTGAGTGTTGTTGCACGCTTTGCTTTGCCTTGTTGGTTAGCTTGATTGTTGTATGGTTTTCTTTATTTTTAAACAAACATTTTCATCTTACATAGACTAATGCCAAAATGGGAGTAAAGGTGTTTTTCTTTGTGTAGTGTTATGGCTTCGAACAGCAGCAGCGCAGCGAGCGCGCGAGTCGCAGTCACAATCGCCCTGCAGCCTGTGAATACTTAAGAAGCATCGAATGCCAGTTGTGTGAATGAAGTGCTGTATGATACTTCGATCTCTGGACAGGGTTTTTGTCTTCAAATTTGTGAAGTGTCTATGTATTGGTGCCCCGTCTAAGGATTCTGCGAGGTTTGTCGATTTGGGATTCCGGATTTTCGAGAAACAAGAGGAACAGAAGTACAAGGGAGTTCCCAAGAAGCAAACCCCAACAATTTTTAGGAAAAATCACAGTAAATCAGGGCACCACAGTCCCTGTGACCCGAGATTCAGGTCGTCAACGACTGTTGTCGACAGGAACTGTGCTGTGGTCAACATGTCTAAGTCAGTTCTGGGTCAAACCAAGGTCAAACAAGTCAAACGATGTCATAAACATGTTAGAAACATGGTTGAAACTTGAAACATGGGTCTCCCCCCATGCTCCAGCCTAGAGGCCTTAGGGCATTCTGGCGCCATATGATATTTTTTCTGATAACCCATGGACTTATAATTAATATCCCCCTGAGGGGAGGGAACGGCCTTCTCAGCAGGCCGTCTGTGGAAAATTGGCAAACTAGTGCATTTTCATGAAACGTGCCATAAAATACACTAAAAATCCATCATAATTCATTAAAAATTGATATAAAAACAGCTTTTCTGGAGCTTTTACGCACATTCACGACATTTTCTGCCAGGAAAATAATGTGGTAAAAATGACGGCGGCGACTGACGCCCGCTGCCGCGCCGTTGGTTCTAATTACTTTGAAGGTTCAATGAACCTTCACATGTTTTAGAAACTTCAAAAACCGTAAAAAAATGACCAAAATAGCTACTTCCACGCCAAGCTGGAGCTATTTCCTGATATTACAGACTAGCTGACATCTGCACTGGAGTGTCAGCGTACTCCTGCAGCTTTCCTGGCTTCCATGGAGATACTTTTACCTATAAAAATGAACCTGCATATTAGCAAACTGCCACATATGCATCACCCCCCACCTCAAAAGGTTTCCATGAGCTTTGTTGGGAAAAACCTCAAAGGGGTAAAAGTAACTCACGCTTCGCCCTATGTGTTTTTCCTCCTTCGTTGTTTCGAAAAACACCCATCCTGAAAAAACAGAGTCCTTGGGCAAGAAGACATAAGCAAAAGAAACAAGTATACAAAACTGTGGTGCAAGTAAAATTTATGGTTCGAACAACCTTAAAATAAGTATAGTACAACCAAACAATGGCAAGAATCGCCAGAAAACAGAAGTATTTACAACATATACTCCTGAATATGTATCACTGGGACTCTGGCACGACTGGCAGGAAATGACAAAGGGCTTGGAAAATCAAACAAATATGATTAGAGAGGGTTAGCCACTCTCAGAGCCAACAGGGCTCATATTATTCTTGAAGAACTTCTCCATCTCCTTGTCAAAGATCTCCAGCTCCTTGGCTGTGAGTGGACGACGGTCTTTTCTTCTTGACGTCGTTGTCTGGCGACAGCTACCTTCGTTGGAGCTGTCCCACATGTCAAATTCTTGGTGCCCTTGTTGCTGGGCTTCATAGAAATCAATTGCTTGTTGGAACCCATTTGGGGCATGGTCATACCATTTAATTGGGCTTGTTTCTGCCCCACTGTCGTCGCTGGACGTCGCTGACGAATTTGTCGTAACATATTCGGCGATCTCCGCCGCTTCTGAGCCAGAGTAAGTGGCCCACCAAGGCTCATTGTCTTGGTCATGATCAATTTCTTGATTTCCTTGAAGTTCTTGATGATGCTCCTCAGTCCAAGTACTTGAGGAGGAAGTGGAGGTTGTGGACGACATACCTGGATGTATTGTCGCTCCAGGCCTTCCCAGGCCAGACCAGGGCAGAGACTGGCTGATCTGCAGTCAAATCTTGGCCTTGGTGAGGAACTTGAGCTCCTTGGATTGGCTCCTTCTTGTTGCTTGTGCCAAGGGTTCACAAAACCTTGAAGAACGCAAAGAACTCCAAGTTCTCCTTCAGAGCTGCATCGACTCTAGAACAATTTTGACGCGTATTGGTACGACCCTGGATCTTGGTTACTGAACTCTGCTCCAAGGGGAAGAGCTTGTAGTCTTCAAACCCATTTTTATAGTCTTTTTTGAGGCATATGGAGCACTCATTTCGGAGGCTATGTGAGCACTCTTCAAGACACATTAAAAGAGCAAGTAAGCACAAGAGAATCCGTAATACCACGCAAATACAAATTGATCTAGGAGCTTTGATCGCCCCATGACACAATCTGGTGTGCTGGAAGAGGAAGAGAGGGCAAACAAGGCAATAACTTAGGTTAATACACATGTAAACATACCTAAGTACCAAACCATGTGCTAAGGTTAGATTTTTAGGAAAAATCACAGTAAATCAGGGCACCACAGTCCCTGTGACCCGAGATTCAGGTCGTCAACGACTGTCGTCGACAGGAGCTGTGCTGTGGTCAACATGTCTAAGTCAGTTCTGGGTCAAACCAAGGTCAAACAAGTCAAACAATGTCATAAACATGTTAGAAACATGGTTAACACTTGAAACATGGGTCTCCCCCCATGCGCCAGCCTAGAAGCCTTAGGGCATTCTGGCGCCACATAATATTTGTTCTGAAAGCCCATGGACTTATACTTAATATCCCCCATAGGGGAGGGAACGGCCTTCTCAGCAGGCCGTCTGTGGAAAATTGGCAACCTAGTGCATTTTCATGAAACGTGCCATAAAATACACTAAAAGTCCATCGTAATTCATTAAAAATTGATATAAAAACAGCTTTTCTGGAGCTTTTACGCACATTCACGGCATTTTCTGCCAGGAAAATAATGTCGTAAAAATGACGGCGGCGACTGGCGCCCGCTGCCGCGCAGTTGGTTCTAATTACTTTGAAGGTTCAATGAACCTTCAAATGTTTTAGAAACTTCAAAAACCTTAAACAAATGACCAAAATAGCTATTTCCAGGCCAAGCTGGTGCTATTTTCCGATGCTACAGACTAGCTGACATCTGCACTGGAGTGTCAGCGTACTCCTGGAGCTTTCCTGGCTTCCATGGAGATACTTTTACCTATAAAAATTAACCTGCATATGAGCACATGGCCACATGTGCATCAATGTGGCCACTAAATGTTCTCTTTTGAAACGCTCATGCAAAAAGAAATTTTTGCAAAAACAGGTGAAGCAGATTATGAAAACCTGTTCTACATGGGCCGAGGTTCTCCAAAGACTGGAGAAAACTTTCCCCGTCTATGAAACAGACCTCAGTGTATGCACACAGATTGAGGAGCTCCCTATGCTCCCTGAATTTCCCTCCGCTGCGCGAGTCTCCGAATATGTGTGCGACCTGGAGTATCTGTTCTCACGAATGAACTTGGGTTCCTATGGACCCACGGAACCCCATTTGTGGCTCGTGAGTAAAATCCCTACACGTACGTGGGACGATTACCGCACCACCTCAGAGAGGAAGAGTCGGACCCATACGTACGATGACCTTGTGGACCTTCTCATCGAGCTGGCCCTTGAGAGGGAGAATGACTCCCATATGGAGAAATTCCTCAAGAGACACCTAGGACGAGGTGGCACCCCTACCCCTGAACGTGGTGAAGGGGAAGGGCCCAAGAATACCACTAACGCCAACAAGGGTGGTGGTAAAGGGGGGGGTAACCTGCGTGCCAGGAATGTGGTTCAACCTGAAGCGGGTACACCCCCACTCTTCTACTGTAAGCCTGTCAATGACAAGGAAGGACGCTGTCATGCCCCTGACTGCGACCATCGCAGTGGTTGTGTGCTACAACTGAAAAGACAGCAGCGTACTAAAGGTGGGAAAACAGTGACCCATCAGGATCATTTCAGGTGTACCATCACCTGTGGGTACTGTGGCGAATGTCGTCACTACGAGGACGAGTGTCACATAAAAAAACGTGAGAGTGAAAAACACAAACTGCAGGAGGCTGAACCCCAGAAAGCCCAAACACCCTCCAGAACTCCCCAGAATGGGGACAAGGGTGGTAAACGAGGAGGCAAGGGGGGTGGCAAGGGTGGAAACCCCCACCCCCAGAGGCGCTCATCAGCGCCCGCTATTTCACCCTCTCCTGCCAATGCTGACCCCAATAAGCGCCCACAGGGGGATGACGCCTCCCCTGAGGGGTCTAACTCCAAGAAGAGGCGACTGGCCTGGATGGCCAAGTCCCTCATGGCTGCAGGGGTTGATGTGAAATTTCCTGCTGAGGAGTAGGGGGCCGGCTCTGAAGAGGGGTACTTGGTTTTCTGGATCCTCGTGAAAATGGGGGATCAAGTTTTTCGTGCAGTGCTTGACACCGGCGCAACACTCTCTAAAGTGGCCCGGCGCATGCTAAAGACTTGAAAGAAAACTAAGACAGTGGCCATAAGAGTAGAGGATGGGCGTCCATCCACTCCTTGGGGGGTGTCGACGTGACTATACGTCTTGGCGACCAAACTGTGACGCAACATTGCAGAATGTCGGACACTGACGCCTTTGACATCGTCATTGGCACCGACTTCCTACGAAGAAACCTTCAGGTAAAAATGTTGTCTCTCCAAGGCCCCCATTCTCTACACTGCGGCTTTGGCAGTTGGCTCTTCTCCGTACTTTTGGAGCTGTCAGGACGAAAAGAGTCTGGTCTGCGCTACGCAGCAAAGACTAACTATCGTACTTAAAACTACCAACTGGCGCGTCACGTTATTCAAAATGGACTGGCGGCCCTGCAGGTATCCCTGGATGAGATCCAGGTGGAATTGTTTGCGAGCCAACAACAGCACATCATGCAGTTGTATTGCTCGAAACATTTGAATAACGCTTTCCGTTTCTTCTAGAAAGCAATGGGCCTAGCGTATGCTAGCCCTCCCTTCTCCCTGCTCGCGAAGGTTCTGACCAAAATCACTTATGAGGGAGGAAGGGTTGTCATGTGCACCCCTGACTGGGGTTATTCAGGTGAACGCGCTTATTGGCGCCGACTGCTGGACCGAATGACTGTGGGAAGAGTGCAATCCCCCGACGGTCCCATCTATGTGCCTGAGGACTCAGACACAGCTATGCAGGCCCCTGAATTGGCCAGTTTCTTATCCATTGTCGATGGATCCCTCAACCCTGTACCCTTGTGCGATCTGGACCAGGTGCTACTGAAAGAGGTCATGGCCGAAAATTGTGGCTTGACCCTTTTTGATCTCAAAAAACGATCTCTTGAGCACCTTTCTGCCACACTTACAGGCGATCTGGAACCTGCTGCTGTGAAGGAGGATGCTGACGACGAACTGTCTGAGATCGCCAGCTCTATCCCTCCTGTTGATCCCAGCTGTGTTGAACTCAAACACAGTGTCTTCCTGGTCCAGCTGTTGCTGGAGGAGGTAGACCTAAAGTGAACCTCAGAACCAACTTCCCCTATTGGGAAACCTGTGCTGCACATGCAGCATACTTGCTCAGGTGCACCCGTGTCTCAGAGTCCTGATGCTCTAGCGCGGCCTGCTTCTAATAACATGCCACTGTCGGAGCATGACACTCAGGCACTCTGACGGCTGTTCTACCTTAAGGCCGGAGGTATTGAGCGCCTGGAACGGCTGCAATACCTCAGACACACCTGGAAATCCTCCATCTGGTCTGAGGGGGACGATGATTCCTACACGCTACCTGACCCTGAGATACCCCTAGTGTATTCTCTGCACTATGGGCAACAATGTTCCCCTGAGTGGGATGACGGCTCAGTACCTGCCGAAACGGCTGATCGGCAGAAAAGGAAAGAGCATGGTAAGAGCAACCTCCATGCTGAGGAGGATTTCCTGCAGAAAATTGAGAGTCTGAACCTTGACCCCCGACTGAATAAACTGCTCCCAACCTATGAGGAGGTGTTCGGCGCCGTGCCGCCTCCCTTGTCCTTTAAAAAACTGGTCCAGATGGACCTGAAACTGAAACCTGAATTTGAGAAGATGCGAGTGAGACGTCATCCCTATCCCGCTCCTCGGGAACAGGTTGAAGAAATCGAGCGCCAGATCCAGGAATGCATCGATGCTGGCCTCGTTGAAGAATATAGGAAGGGGGACTACCCCCACCACTGCAGTCCCTTCTTACTGGTTGCTAAACCTGGATCGACTGCCCTGCGACTGGTTGTTGACTATGGCGACGTCAACAAGAAAGCCCAAAGCCACTCGGGGAGTATTCCCAACATGGAAAACACCCTGGAGCGTATTGCCAAATGCCGGTACAAAACAAATTGGACAAACGCAGTGGTTTCTGGCAGGTTGACCTAACAGCCGCAGCCCAAGTACTGCTGGCCTTTATAACCCCTAAGGGTCGTGTGTTTAAATGAAACTTCACGCCTTTTGGGGTGGCTAATGCCCCTGCACTCTTCCAAGAACTGATGAACAAAATTTTGTACATACTGTGGCGCAGACCTCTAGTACAGGAGTTGATTTCCCGAGGGGCGGAAATGGAGGCCCACATCGATGACGTGAGTTTGGGTACCAATACCCAAGAGGACCATGTCCTTTTTTTTTTGTTTTTTGAGGCATGGCGGTCCCCCGCCGAAAAAACACATTCACTGCTCACACTGCGAGGTTCCTCGAAGGACGGCCGCTATGTACATTTCCGAATGTTTTATATAAAAGCCTGAGGTGCTGAGCACTAACTGAAAGAAACCAAAGGCTCAGGTTTTTATTGTACACGAGTGTACACAAAAGGAAACTTAAAACTTGGCTGGTATTCGCTGTGGTCACTGCAGGGTGTGTGGATGTGTTCACTGAAGGTGTGTCAGTGAAATTTTGAGTGAAAACCTTTGAGTGAAAAAAAATAGAACTGAATGTGTCACGAAAAGACAGTTTGATGGCTCTGGATTGTGGAAAATGGTTGGAAAAGTGAAAACTTGGGAGAATTCCAGACTATAACCCAAACAGCAAGCGAACCACTGGACCAAAAGACAGTGAAGTGTTCGTGTGTCCTTACTGGGGTGCAGCCAACTTGAATCTCCTCAGGAGCAGGTCTGCATGCCTGGCAGAGTATGGAAAGTTTCCTTCATTTGCTCATTAGTCCAATCCAGGGCGCTTAGAAGGATTGCTTTATGTGGGCTGCTGAGGGTGGCTTGTAGTTTTTGGCGAAGTCGAGGGTCTTCAAAGTGCCAGTCTTGAATGGAAGGCGTGTTGTTCTCAGTGGAGTCGCTGGAGTCGTCTTGAAGTTGGGGCATGGACGTAGTACTGTTCCTTCTTTCAACGGGGGTGCTTTGGGAGCTCTCATCGTCGGAGTCATCGTCTCTTTCTGAGATTGGTGTTGATGACGAAGAGTTGGTTCCGATTTCATGGTTTTCAGGGTCATCAAGGTCCGCTTCAGTAGCAGTGTTGTTAATTGAGTTTGAGTGCTGGCCTGTACAATCTGCCTCTTCGAAATCACGTGATCCGACTTCGGTTGCACTCGCGCTGTGTGATTCTGATGGAAGGGCGTCCTCGTTCTCCTCTACAGGGTCCTCTACAGCTTGATGCGTACTGTTTGAGCCTGAGAAATGCGTAGGAGCCGTGAGATCTGTTGCCCATTTTTTTCCGGTTGGCGGCGAAGGCTGATAAATGATGATTTTCGCGGGTGTTGGTTTTTTTTCCTCTTGAGTGGTTTGTAGTTTCCTTCAAAGCTTGCAGGCTTCACAGCGGAGAGGTATGTGTAGACCACGGGCGAGATACCAGTTTTTTGTATCTTCGGATTTGGTCAAAGTCGCGCGGCAGTCTTTGCAAGTCCTTTCATTTTCTCCATCTACACATGGTTGGCGCGCTGGATAATCAGAAAGGTTTGGTTTCCTGCAAACTAAAGTCCACTTCCCAGATTTGACCGATGAAGAACTTGTGTCGATTAGCGGCTCGTCTTGGTGTGAAGAAGTAATGTCGGGCGGTGTTTTTCGATCCGAAGAATTGCGGTATTCGTGGGCAGCGTTGTGGCTTTCTGCCTGTGCTCCAGCGAGCGGCATAAATTCCACTGATGAACTTGCTGTCGGTGAGCTTGATCGGCGCGATCTTGGTTGCTTGCAGCGAGCTGCTGCGGATGTAGAGGGTTGTGGCGGTGGTGGGTGGTGTGGTGAATATATATTAGTGGGTCCGAGTGCTGTGCTCGCTGAGGGTAAGAGAGTACCTGGTAGAGACACATTCTGAGGTTTGATTTGATCGAAGTTGCTCGGTAGCGTTGTTGGGCTGTCGCGTGGAGCTCGCTTCCTTGAAGAAAAACAAGGAGAAGTTGCATATGGGTCATGAGTAGTTGGCGTCTGGTGTTGGTACCAGCAAAGCTTTTGGAAACGACAGTTGTTCTGATACGGGCAGGTTTTCGTGCTGGTGTGATGTTTCGCTATAAGTTTATTCACGAATAACAGAACGTCAATCCTCCACTCCTGTGGAACAAGATTGAGGGAAGCTGTAATAGTTGCGATTTCTGGTAGTAATGCATTGGAATGTTCTGGAAACATTGAAATTGTTGAAGAAATCCCTACGACAACGCATTTTGCAGCTGCTGCGAATTCATGTAAATTTGACGACCATTGTGTTGGAGCGCGCGACACTTGTTTAAGAGGACCATGTCCTTCTCCTCCGTGAGTTTCTCATTGTTTGTCAGGAAATTCATCTCCGAATTAAACTCAAAAAATGCGACTTCATGAAAGAGGAGATGGAATATTTGGGTTTCGACGTGGGGTTTGGCTGGTGGAAACCAGCCGCGTCTAAGATGCAGCCCCTACAGGACATGCAGATTCGCGATGACCCTACGAAGGGTCTACACGACGTGAGGAGTTTTAGGGGTGCCTGTAACTTCTATAGGCGACACATCCACAATTTTACCTACTCTTCTGCCCCTAACTGACCTAATCAAGAAAACTACTCCCTGGAGGTGGACCGCCAGAGAGGAGGAGTGTTTCCAGGAGTAGAAGAAGAAAATTGCCTCCTCCAACTGCCTGGGCGTACCCCGCCCTAAGGGCGAGATAGTCCTGATCACTGATGCCAGTGATGTAGGGGGGGGTGGAACTATGTACCAATGGCAAGAGCTTAACCCAGCTGAGCTAACTCATTGCCATTATCGCACCACAGGACTGAACCGTATTTGTTCCCTGAAGCACGAATATCCTTCCAGTGAGTGGCAACTTGTACGTGGCCACTGGAACACTGGAACTGGAAATCGAATCTGGCGCATTCCAATTACAGCACCTACGACCAGGAGCTCCTGGCCCGTATGCTGGTGCTCTCATCCCAGTCCCGACTATTGGGATCTAACCCTATTGTCTGGCTCTGTGACCAGGAACCGGTGAAGTCCTTTCAGAAGGGCCCACCACCGGAGAAAGCGAAACTAAAACGGTGGTGGAATTACCTGAGCCAGTTCAGGCTGACAGTCCATCATATCCCTGGTATAAAAAATGAACTGTCTGACTACATATCGCGCAACAACTTCAATGCGTTCATTGGTGAGAGCTCTGAGGCACTCGCCAAAGAGGCTTTCCAGCGTATGGATGTCCAGCTTGACCTTTCTATGTGCACTGCTGGAATCCTCGAGGGTTGGAGCCTAACTGACTATCAGTCAGAATATGAAGAAATTCTCCAGACCCTCAGCACTGGTCTCAAACCCCGTGTCATTGACGGGCACTAGTGGTATAAAAATAACCAGTACCTCTTCTACGAGGACCGTATAGTCGTGCCTGAGGCACGACTCGATGCGTGTCTACAGTGGTCCCATCTCAGCTCAGGTCACATTGGCGCTAATCGCTCAGTGGACTTCTTTTGTGAGTGTTTCTACTCTGGTCTAATCCTGACTGAAGTGAGGTCCCGAATGCAGACCATTGTTGATGCTTGTGGCTGTCACGCCAGCAAGCAGAGCGATAGTAGGGATAGGGGACTGATTTCCAGCCTACCCATACCCTATTGTACTAACTCTCTTCTGTACGTGGATTTCATCCACGGCCTACCTCGCTACGGCGGCTATGATAGTTGCCTAGTGGTCACCTGTGGCCTGTCCCGCTTCACCCATGTGCTGCCTTACAATAAGACAATCACAGGTGGGCAGACTGTGAAAATGGTGGTGGAACAATGGTTTGAACCGTACGGAGCACCTAAACAGGTGCACTCTGATGAGGATGTACACATCCGCAGTGACACAGGATGTTACAAACGAGTGCTGAATGCCCTCAACGTTGAGGTAACCACAGGTGTGCCCTATACCCACACGTCTAATCCTCTTTGCGAGAGACAAAACCGTGTGGTGGAACAGAACCTGAGAATCCTGATGAAACAGGAACGTACCAAAGATTGGGTACGCCTGGTGCCCTGGGCAGTGCTGACCATGAACTCTCAGAGGAGCTCTTCTATAGGTTTCACCCCCCACGAGCTGTTTCATGGAGGGCGACCTGCTTGGTTCTTCAAAAGCCCCTTTCCTGAGGACCTCAAGAGCCCTGTTCGGGATTGGCTGGAACACAAGCAGTCTATGGCTAACCAGGCTGGGACTAACCTGAGACATATCCGTGAACGTGAACTGAGCCGACGAAATCGCCTACGGCGACCCGCCAGTAGATTCAGGCCACGCGAGGCAGGCGACGGTGAAATGCGGCAGGGAGCGACAGGAAGGCGACAGGGTGGCGACAGGAAGACGACAGGGTGGCGACAGGAAGACGACAGGAAAGCGGCAGGAAAGCGGCAGGAAAGCGACAGGAAGCGACAGGCAGGCGACAGGAAGGCGACAGGAGAGCTGCGACAGGAGGGCGACAGGAGGGCGACAGGGCGGCGACAGGGTGGCGACAGGGAGACGACAGGGAAGCGACAGGAAACAAGACATAGTGACAGGATAAGCGACAGGAAAGCGACAGGAAGACGACAGGAGGGCAGCAGGGCTAGCGGCGACAGGGAAGCGACAGGGAAGCGACAGGAGAAAGCGACAGGAGAGCGACAGGAGAGCGACAACAGAGCGACAGGAGAGCGGCAGGGTGTTTTTTTGCGACAGGAAGGCGACAGGAAGGCGACAGGAAGGCGACAGGAAGGCGACAGGAGAGCGGCAGGCTTGTGGAGGACAACAAGTGAGACAAAATAGTACATGGTTTTTTATATAGGTGGATATATGTAAAGAAAATGAGAACCAATGTTTTAGATTTATTGGGATTCTTATAAAGATGTCATTTCATTGTTACATGGATAAACTTTTACCATTTGGTGAATTTTAATCTTTTATGGAATCACTAGATTCAGCAGGTAGATTTCACCTGAAACTGAAAGCCAAATGATAAAGATAAAGATAAGTTTCAACTGCAAACTGTCCCGATCATGACTGGTTTCGACAACCCGAAAACAAGAACCCGTCCCGACAGCAAGAACTCACGAGAACTCACTATAAACAATAAACAGAAAATGTGGCAAGAAGAGGACAAAAATAACACAGTCAGAAACAAATAAGAGCAAGAAAGAAAAGGTCCTTGTGTGTGTACAACTTAGCTGCTCCATCAGTGTGCCGCAGTGATAGCCGACCCATTTCTATCCCCAAGATCAGGACCTATTTTTCCTCACAGGTTTCCTTGCACTGATCTATCGCCTATCCGAGGATTCCGGAGGAGCCCGGCAACAACGCGTTCACGACCGCAGGAACAGGCAACGTCTCTGCCCTGTTTCCCAGGTCTCTCTCTGAGCTCTCCCGCACAGCACAGCACAGCACCATTCAGCACCGCACGGCACAGCACAGCACAACTCAGCACCGCACGGCACAGCACAGCACAATGCAGCACCGCACGGCACAGCACAGCGAAACTCAGCACCGCACGGCACAGCACAGCACAATTTAGCACCGCACGGCACGACACAGCACCAATCAGCACCGCACGGCACACCAGCACAATTTAGCACCGCACGGCACAGCACAGCACCACTTAGCACAGTACAGCACCATTCAGCACCGCACGGCACAGCTCAGCACCATTCAGCACCGCACGGCACAGCACAGCACCAATCAGCACCGCACGGCACAGCGCAGCACAACTCAGCACCGCATGGCACAGCACAGCACAATTTAGCACCGCACGGCACAGCACAGCACAACTCCGCACACCAGCGAGGGCACACGCGGCAAGGAGCAGACCGCTCGCCTGTTGGACAGTAACCGACCCTGCTACACGCAACCTGTTACTTTGCAGGCACTGACCAACCCTTCGATCCTCATTGTCTTTTGGTCACTGAGAGTGGCAGAACATGGAGCCTGTGCAGTGAAGTGCCGTACCAGCTGCGTGTGGTGACGGCCATGCTGGCTGCAATGGGCCGCACTTGGACACGCGAGAAGGAAGTCATTTCGGGGTTTGTCCAACGATGGCTTCAAGAGCCTGAGGCAGTGGCTCTTTGAGGCCCGGGTGCACAGCACCGAGGTCAAAACGCCCCTGATGGACCTGTTGGGCAACAAGGTTTTAGCCGACACCAGCGCGTTCAGAGGGGACTCTGACAAGTACAAGATTGAGCTGCTGAAGCACTTCAGCGTGGCGAAGATCTGCAGTACGCCCATTTGCATGCAGTTGAGTGATCTGTACGGCAGACAGACATGGACTTTAGGCAAGGCGGAGTGGGATGCAATCCATGAAAGTACTTGCATCTACACCTCCAACCTGCTGCCCGGGAGCTTCTTCCTGGATTTGGTCCGTATCGTTTCTGACAGCAGGTTTGCAACCCACTACGACCCTCACTCCGCCATTAACAGCGGTTGAAGGGAATCGCCCGCCACAGCCTTTGGCGGCGCTATGGCTCGGCCGAAACGGGTCCGGCACTTCAGCGCGGCGGCACGCCGATAGTGGGACTCACTCATCGGGACTCACCATCATTGGGACTCACCATCATGGGGACCACCATCATTGGGACTCACCATCAGCAGCCGGTTAAGTACTAACATTTCAATTGCTAGATTGGATAATTGTGAGTCTGATATTGGTTCACACCTACATTTGCTCTGTGCTTCCTTTTGAACAGTTGACTGATTGGTCGTGGCAACCTTGACTGACTCACCATCGTGGGGACGCACCATCATTGGGACTCACCATCATTGGGACTCACCATCGTGGGGACTCACCATCATTGGGACTCACCATCATTGGGACTCACCATCATTGGGACTCACCATCGTGGGGACTCACAATCATTGGGACTCACCATCATGGGGACCACCATCATTGGGACTCACCATCAGCAGCCGGTTAAGTACTAACATTACATTTGCCAGATTGGATAATTGTGAGTCTGATATTGGTTCGGACCTACATTTGCTCTGTGCTTCCTTTTGAACAGTTGACTGATTGGTCGTGGCAACCTTGACTGATTGGTTGTGGCAACCTGGGGGGGGGGGGGTTGGGTTGGGTTGGGTTGGACTCTCCCGACTTGAAAAACGCGACGGACCCGTCAATTGAAAAATTTGGGTCCCCCGGGAGCGGCGCAATCATCGGAGTAGTCTGAGCACACTCCGCCACCAGAAAGAGGACGACCGCACGACACATCAGCCTGCTGCACTTGGCGCATACCGCCTGCATCGCTCCTTGGCCAGCCTCTGCTGGCCCGGGGCAGCCCCACCGCGCCCTGAGGGCGGCGCCCACACGGCTGGGCCGCCGCTCTCGACGCTCGCGGGATCACTCCGACGCCGCCGGGCCCGAACCCCCGGGAGGGGCATCGGGGTCTCCCCTGGCGCGGACCACTGTGGAGCTGCCTGGCACCTCTGCTGACAGGGCCATTAGCGCCTCCGCCAGCCCCTGCGGCACTGTTCCTTCCGGCGCAGACATCCAGAATCGGTCTCCAACACGAACATGCACATGTTCTGGCTGGGCGTCCAGCCGCGCCAGGCTCCAGCGGTGTACAGCGGCTCCTTCCCAGGCAGGCGCCTGTCCGCCACCAATCACGACAAGCACTGAACAGTGCTGCCCGTCTGAACCCAGAGGGAACTCTGGTTCCGCCAGGGCTGCCACGCCCAGGCCTGGGGACTCCGCCAGCGCTGTGACAGCGCGGTCGTACAGGTGCAGCAATGCGGACAGGCACGCGGCGTGTTGCCACGACAGCCCATGCGTCCACCCGCTCACTGGACCATTGGATGTAGTCCAGAACAGATCCCAGGCTGCTGACCGGGCATATGTGGCCAGTGCCTCCAGGTAGGCGCTGGCCAGGCTGTCTCTACGAGCTGCCGTAAGCCAGCGTGACGCTTCCGCGCATGTGCCCATGAGCATCCCCGACCACGTGACGTATACTGTGTGGGGGCGCGCTGGTGGCCACGTCGCTGTCACCTCATGGTCGGCCCGCAGGAGCAGGTGCAGGCTGTCACCACTGGGACGCCCTAGGCGTACCCACGTGGTGGTCACCCACTCTGGCACTGTTGCACCGGGCGCTGCCGCGAGTACCAGCGCACGAAAGCCAGCTTGTACGGCCAGAGCCACTTTGCCACATGCTGCCAGTAGGTGCTTGGCCCATCCGGCACACGACTGTTCGCAGAACGGGCAGTTGAAGACGTTGTCTGGGGCTGTCGCCATCGTCCGGGCTGCCCGAAGCCACGTGGCCACGTTGAGGGCGTCCTTGGATAAACGGGCCTCCTGAACCACTCGCTCCCACGACGTCCCAGCCGCCGGGTCGCGGTGCAAGAGGGCATCCAGGTGCGGCATCGCTGGTGCTAACTGCTCGTACCGGCGCTCCATGGCCACAGAGTGACGCAGATACGGCACGCCCCCCGTCGTGAGTACCGCCACGCCTCCGACGTCCGCTGCAAATGGCATGGGGCCCTCTTCCACGTCCGACATCCGCGACGTCGCCAGACTGTGCGCCCTGTGCTGAAGGCCGGCTAGCCCCGGCGCGGGGCTAGGAGCACCGCTCGCGAAGTCCTGCTGAGCTGGCACGTACACTTCGTCTGCTTGCCAGAGGTGCAGTCCGGCCGCGTACTGGACCCGCAGGTTATCGACATACGGGCTGTCCGACACGGTGTGATCCTCCCCTTCGGTGGTGACGTGGGTGTTGTCCGCCAGGGCCAGCACTCGCGTGGCTAGAGGAAGGCGCATCTCGCGGAGTACAGCGAGCCCCAGGTATCTACCGAACCATTCCGCTGCCCATGGGTACGGGTCCTCTACTGCCACTGCAGACCACGCCTCTGCAAACACCCCGCGGGCGTCTGCAAGGACTGCCGCATACGCCAGCGATCGCTGGCCGCATGCCCCATCAGAAGCCACCACGACTTGAGGGCCTTCCGGGGCCCGGTGCAGGCTCACATGCATGGCTGTTGGCGGCACGTGTGCTGCCGGTAGCAGGACCAGCTGCAGCTGCCACGCCTCGAGGAGTGAGTGCAGCACGTGGGCGTCGGAGTACGCTTGCGGGACCCACGCCTTATGGCCCAGCTCATGTCGCAGAAGGTCAGCGACATAGCTACTGCGGCAGTTGAGGGCGCCCAATAAAGTGTGCACAAACCGGACCGCGTGACGGTCCTGCAGCCTGGGCGCATGCAGACCCAGCATACGTAGCGGTCGATAGAGCAGGGTTCTGGGGAAGCTGCGGGGCAGCCCCAGAGCGCGCCTGTGGATGCCATCCGACAGCCGCTGGCATGCCTCCAGATTGAGACCCACTGCTGGGACCACGTCCAGGACGAAATGGGGGGGGGGGGGGGTTGCCTTTGTGGCCCTCGCCGCAGGTAGTGTTTGTTCGTTTCCGCAACCACAGGGGCAAACCTTGCTCCTCCCTGCGGACGAAACTGTTGTTGAGGGGCAGGCGCAAACCATGCGTGCTGCTGCAGCTGCCGCCGCGGAGGCCCGTTTGGGGCTTCAATCGACGGTCAGTGAAAGCGAAGGTGGTGGTGGCAGTGGTGACCCTGCTTCATTGTCCCAGGAGCTCAACACCCAACAATTGTTGGCCCATGAACCAAGGTCTGAGCCGTTGCCGACGGCTGATTGTGAACCGATTGGCAATAGGCCACCGACTCAGTTTGTGCCAGGTCAGGTTGTTCATGTAAAGTTCAACATTGGTTGGTACGAAGGTGTTGTGCAAGAGAGGATCGAAAACGGTCCCCTCAAGGTGTTGTTTGCTGATGGCACATCTCTGAGCACCACGCGAATTCGTACGGGGCACTCTTCGGATGCTCATTGAGGGCTTCTTAGGTGAAAAGCGTTATTATAATGGACTTGGAATGCTCTTATTCCTCATCTTTTGCACTAATGTGACACCCGTTTTGCCGATATATGTTGTAATATCAAAGGTCAAGTATCATTGTGGCATGAAGCCATATTGCCTGGTTGCGATCTCGGCATCTTTAGCAAGCTTTCCGACGGTATTCTGCCACGACACGTTTTCTGTTGCTATGTGGTTCTTCATCGAACTGCTGTGTTTCCAAGCAACCATTCATTTTCCATGTTTTCACTGTGTGAATGCAAAGGGGAGGGAAGGAGAAATCCATGTTGATGTGTGATGCGAGCACGAACCGGCAGATTTGCTATCGTCAATGAGCACAATGAAGCAATGATGCAAAGTGGATGGGTTGGAGTCCAAAGACAATGTTCATAAGAGGAAAGGTTTTTGGAACAGTATCAACGCATGAGATCCTATGTTCTGTCACAAATCTCTCTACGGTTTGCTCAGAACACCAATGTTGAACATATCCGCGACAGGGTACTGCATCTCATTTTTACGATTCGCAGCGGCCACCATCGGAATCCACTTGGATCAACTTATCATATTTATAACATTGTTACGGGATGGCCAAGCGCAGGGAAGGTATGCATTTTGGCCTCATCAGATTGGTTTTTGAGCTCCTTCGCGTCGCGGCATAAATTCACTGTTGTTCGCATGTTGTTACATCAACCACCAAATTTGTAGGGTTCCGTCCAAGTTGGACATTACACGTCGGGCCGTTCGCTCCGCCATCAAGGCCATGTTTGACCGCTTGGACACAACCAATTTGTTTGCCGCGCCATTTGCGCGGCGCTGGGAATATGCAGACGGCGAAGACCGATTGATGCGAAACATCTCTGCAATAGTGGACTCAACTCATGTGTTCATCGCCAAACCGCAAGATCGGGTTCTACGGCGGCTTCTTTGGTTCAATAAGGGAGAAAAGAAGGGTCATGCCATTATTTTCAACGTTTCTATCAATCCGGGCCAGGAAGTCATCGCTTGTTCGTGGTGGTATCCTCCTAAAGTATGGGACACCTGCGAATCGTCGCGTTTAAAGGTGGGGGCCATCCACCTTTGCATCAAATTGCCCATTTTCGTCTGTTTTAGGCCTACGACGCAGACATTACGAGAGTGTAACTGCGGCCGTCAAACGCTACCATTAGCGACAGAAGCGCTAGTCTACAGAGGTCGTGCCGGGTAATAGTGACCATAATTTCACGCCTTTTCTGTGAGCGCTTCTCGGTGCATGCATAATATTTGCGACCTTTCGATGCGTGCATAGTATTCCCGCAAGACAATTCAGCCCCTGATGCTATGTATTTATATAGGGTATGATGAGCCCTTGAATTGTCTCTTGCCGTCATTGCTGCTATTGATGCCGCCATCAACACTGCTACTGTGACTGGATCCGGTTCACGACATATTTGACTCTTGTACGTTACTGCTGTGGGATATGGGTGTCTTGCATGTACTGCTTTGAGGAGTGATTTGGCTTCCGGTAAAACCAGCAGGCACCGGGTGAAACAAGCAAGCAAACAAGCAGCAGGCTTTGCCAATCAAGGCAACTCAAGAGACCCGAGAAAAGGAAACAAACAATAGACATTGCACTTACAAGACAATTCAAGTCATGAAATGATATCAAGTTCCAATTCTAAGTGGTGGAGGACCTGGTTCAAGCGCTTTGGTTCAAGCGCCAAACGTTGTCCAAATTCGGGTGCTGGTGCGGCACTGCCGAATGTGCACTCCGAAGGTGCTTCTGGACAAGCTGACGCTCATCCGACGTACGGAGACAAAGGAAGTGTTTTGAAGGTCAGCCAGGATTCGGATGAAGGAAACAATGTTGGTGCAGAGCCAGACAAGACACAACGTCGTCTCCCAGGCGCGCAGCGTCGCCGTAACAGAAAACAGCCAGAAGGAACAGAAAAAATGCCAGATTGCGACGAAGATCTCACACAGGATCCTATTGCGTTGTTGGCCCATGCAAGAGCCTTGACTCAGGCGCCGTTACAACCAGTGCCCCTGTCTCAACCCGCGCCTTACTTCCCTGAACGTTTCTTTCATTCGGATTGTGATGAAACAGAAGTGGACGAACCAGTGTCTCTCCTTCAGCGGGCGCCACAGGTGACAAGAAATGCCAAGAACTCCCATCAGCTTTCTGCAGCCGCGTTGGAATTAACTATCGATTTTGAGTCGGAAGGCGTGGTTCCATGGTACGAGGCTCAGAAGGTCCTTACCGTGTTGGTTACAGGGCTCGAACAAGCGTCTCAACAGGCCTGGAACGCAGAAGTCCCCGAAGTGGTGAGTCAAACAAACTGGCGAGAGGTGATGTTAAAATATTTGAAGGAGTCTGAAGGTTACTCTGATCCACAAACCTGGTATGAGTCCTCCAACCAAACTGTCTGGGTGCAACCAACTCCTACTGAAAGGGTGCGCCTCAGGCATGCTTATCCTCGATGGTCAGAATCACAAGCCTGGTGTTGGGCAGCGGAGAAAATTCTTGATCAGGAGTATGTGGTTGCACGGGTGGACAGTGACGAAGAACCAGTGTCCAGACCAGAAAACGTTGTTGAGCTGACAGGCACCGAAGCTCTTGAAGTGACCGGCACCGAAGTTCTCGAAGCGACACGCACTGATGACTGGTGGCGTCCTGAGTACGAGGACTGTCTGTCGAACTTTTATGTTCAAGGTGCTACGCATTCGGTCAAAAACAAGGAACTCACAAGAGCGTTGCTACCGTACGAGGGTCCCTTTTTTAAGAGGTTCACGAAAAACATGGTGCAGGGTTTGTACTTCGGTAACAACTGGATTTCTGAAGAGCTCTTTGAGAGGGTCGTGGGAAAAATTACCCACGCAGAAGAATTACAGGACAAGCCTTTATGTATTCGTGGCCTTGCTTATTGCCTCTTGACCAGAGTGTTGCCAAGTAACCATTCGTGCCGACAATTAGTGAATGAGGAGGGAACAACTTGCCTAGAGTACTGGTGGGCGAAGGAGTTGACATCAGTCCTCCGAGATTTTCAGACTGTGCCATCTTCCAGCAAAAACAAGCGCAAGTCCAAGCAATCAAAGCGTCGCTAAGCCAGCAAGTGGTGGGCGACCAGCCATAAACGCCAGTCAGGAGTACTGCGCGTCAGGCCACAGCTTCACGCATCAGCGCGTCCCAGCGAAGGGCGACCAGCCGTAAACGCCGGTCAGGAGTACTGCGCGTCAGGCAACGGCGTCCAGCATCAGCGCGTCGCAGCGAAGGGCGACCAGCCATAAACGCCAGTCAGGAGTACTGCGCGTCAGGCAACGGCTTCCAGCATCAGCGGGTCCCAGCAAAGGGCAACCAGCCGTAGACGCCAGTCAGGAGTACTGCGCGTCAGACAACGGCTTCCAGCATCCGCGGGTCCCAGCGAAGGGCAACCAGCCGTAGACGCCAGTCAGGAGAACTGCGCGTCAGGCGACAGTCTCCAGCATCAGCGAGTCTCAGCGAAGGGCGACCAGCCGTGAACGCCAGTCAGGAGTACTAGGCGTCAGGCGACAGCATAGCCTTGTCGTGGACTCAAGAGCTTGGAGTGCTCTCCATGCGCCGTCAAGCATGCGCTCAACACCGCGCAGCCCCATTCGTTTTGATGCCTGTGGTCACCTCTCTCTCTCTCTCTCTTCATTTCTATATATATTTGTTGGCGCCAGAACTACAGGAGTGTTGGGAAGCCAAGTGAAGTTTTGATTTTGGCTTTGCCCAATGACGCTCCACCGCCTCCCTGTATGTATCTCCGCCCTGAAATAACCTTTGTAAATATCGAAGGTGGTAAGCTCTGTGGGAAGGGTGAAGATTGGGGAGCATGGGCAGTAGCCTCGAGCTTCAGCAACACTACTACGACCCAGTTGGGTGCGTCCATGTCTCGTTTCTCGGAACTGAGACCCTTTTCTTCCTTCAGTGGAGTGACGCCGCACGCTACACACAAGTCTGTGGTGACAGTGTCCAATACCTAGGGACGTGGGGTTGAGGGACTTGAGGTGTCTTTGACATGGCGCTACGTGACCAATTCACTCGGCCACTCACATCAAGGTCCTTATAGGTGACAACATGACCAGAACAGGCACACATACCAACCCTACGCGTCACAGGTGCTCCTAATGCCACAGTGAGCTCCATGCGTCCTTCGGTTTTGGAGTGACACCACGCCACAGTGGACATGCAAGTGAGACATAGAGGTCGTGGGACTGTGCCAGACTGATGATGTCTTGAGTCATGCGGTTTAAGGAGTAGTTGAAATACGTGGTGTACAGAATAACCACAATGGCGTGTTGTACTGGCATGGTGTGAACGAACCCTATGCGTCCTATTCGACGACTTGAGGCGGGCGTTGCCCTTGGTCGGAGCCTTTGCGATTGCCTCTAATTTGAGGGACAAGCAGTGGTATACCCCATACATGTGCATGTGAGTGCCACATTTGCCGGCCTCGCTACTCTGTAAGTATCGGCCTCACCCCCGTGGGTAAGTCCTGGTAGGGGGGTGTAACTGCGGCCGTCAAACGCTACCATTAGCGACAGAAGCGCTAGTCTACAGAGGTCGCGCCGGGTAATAGTGACCATAATTTCACGCCTTTTCTGTGAGCGCTTCTCGGTGCATGCATAATATTTGCGACCTTTCGATGCGTGCATAGTATTCCCGCAAGACAATTCAGCCCCTGATGCTATGTATTTATATAGGGTATGATGAGCCCTTGAATTGTCTCTTGCCGTCATTGCTGCTATTGATGCCGCCATCAACACTGCTACTGTGACTGGATCCGGTTCACGACATATTTGACTCTTGTACGTTACTGCTGTGGGATATGGGTGTCTTGCATGTACTGCTTTGAGGAGTGATTTGGCTTCCGGTAAAACCAGCAGGCACCGGGTGAAACAAGCAAGCAAACAAGCAGCAGGCTTTGCCAATCAAGGCAACTCAAGAGACCCGAGAAAAGGAAACAAACAATAGACATTGCACTTACAGAGAGATATGGCTGCTGCTCTTCCGTGGGTGTGGGATGGGCTTCGCCCTGATTTGCGCCTTGGTGACCTTCATTATCGCACATGTCCCAACATGGTTACTCGGCTGCCGAGGCCACGACCGGAGCCCGTTGTGCGCCAAGCCGGACGAGGTAGAGGCGGAGGTCGAGGTGGTGGTGGTAGAGGTCAAGCTCAGCGTGGTGGTGGCCGGGGCAATGGTCGAAGACGGCCTGGGCAACATGCACAACAAGTGGTAGCGGAAGTTTATGTTCACCGGTTCAATCGAATGGTGTCCAAGGTATTCATGCTAGTACGCAAAAGCCCAAAGCCAAATAAATGTATGTTTGACTCGTGTAGTACGTTGCTGTTTCATCATTGCACCTCAGGAGCGCATTGCTATTGAAAACGCATTCTCCAACATCAAGAAGTTTGGCTTTTTTCATCGAGTTAAGAGCCGAGGTGGATCGTACGAATATAATGAGTTGACCTACTTCTTCTTGGCGGCGTGTGTACTACATAATTGTGAGATTCAGTTTGATTTGCAAAATGGTTGCGAGCCTACAGCTGAGCGGCCATGCAAATGTGCATAGTAGATCACCAAGAGTGTTAGGAATTTGGGATTGCCAAACAATGCAAATGATTGAACCATCGATCTACGATTTGCATCATTGCTTTGCACACGTTTGGGGAGGTTTGCTAAGGTGAGATCTCACAATTTGGCATGAACAAAGAACATTTTTAGTACTATCGAACTGCCTGTTTGAGGTATCTATGGCTTTCCATCGATAGGGGAACACATTGGGCGACAGGGAGGCGACAGGGAGGCGACAGGAAGGCGACAGGCAAGCGACAGGCAAGCGACAGGCAAGCGACACGAGAGCGACAGGTTACCACGTTGGGCGACAGGGAGGCGACAGGGAGACGACAGGGAGGCGACAGGGAGGCGGCAGGAAGACGACAGGCAAGCGACAGGCAAGCGACAGGCAAGCGACAGGCAAGCGACAGGAGAGCGACAGGTTACCACGTTGGGCGACAGGGAGGCGACAGGGAGGCGACAGGGAGGCGACACGGAGGCGGCAGGAAGACGACAGGCAAGCGACAGGAGGGCGACAGGGAGGCAACAGGAAATAGCGACAGGAGAGCGACAGGAGGGAACGACAGGAGAGCGACAGGAGAGCGACAGGAAGGCGCCACGCAAAAAGTAGCATGGCGACAGGAAACGAAAGGAAGCGACAGGAAGCGACAGGATAGCAACAGGAGGGCGGCAGGAAAGCGACAGGGAAGCGACAGGAGAGCGACAGGGGGGCGACAGGACAGCGACAGGGAAGCGACAGGCAAGCGACAGGGGAGCGACAGGGGGCTGAAAGTGCCAAATCAGCGACAGGGAGGCGACAGGGAGGCGACAGGATGGCGACAGGAGGGCGAGGTGGCCCGAATCTAGTAAGTAAGTAAGTAAGTAAGGGCGGCCGCGTCCGCAGCCTCATCTGACATCCCCTTGTTTGTTTTACATGGTGGCCGCCTCTGGCGGGAAGGGGAGTTCTCCACCATCAGTTCCCCTGGCGACCCCTTTCTCATCTCACGGCCGAGAACTTCAACCAGGTTCCCTTGGGGCATGACCGGGGGTAGGTTTCCTTCAGTCGCTGCCCTCACGGTCTCAGCTCCTTTCGGTCAGCCATCGAAGGATCTTCCGGCCGTCCCCCCCTAGCACAGCCTTTTGGGTGCCTGCATTGCTCTCAACGACATTCCACCACTAGTAAGAAAAAGTGCTTTTCCAATGCTTTAGGGTATACTTTAGTTGTATTAGAGGTGCTCTAAGCACTCTTGCATTTTTATCTTAGTATTGGCCTACCCAAAATGGGTGATAACACATTTTGACCTATAGAACCAAACACTAAATCAGGATAATGTGTGGACCCCTTAATCCCCAAGCAATGTGCACTAAAACATCTTTTCCTGTGTGGCTGAGGCACTGATATACAGAAGGCAGAGCCTATAAATTTATCTATGTTTTCTCATGAATTCTTAGCTATCCTAGTGGTATGCACCCTAGGCGGCTGAGGCACCTCTTTTTGAGAGGTCCTGGGTTCAATTCCCAGTCAGCCTAGCTAAGTAGGAATATCCCATGTGACATGGCAGTGACCTCAGCGCCACAAGCCATGCCACCTCAGCACCTATGGGACCCAAAAACAAAGAGTGCACATCTCAGGATGGCAGTATGGAAGAGTGTGAGCCCTTGGGGCAGTTTTTCAATCAGGTTTTCTCAAACATATAAAATATTTCATCCTGGGTTGCATTGAATGTTAATTGCTGTGGTCTCTTGTTGATAGCTTTCTTTATCTAACTGTTTGTGACTGCAGCCCTTCATGCTTTGATCCTGTTTGTCTTCTACTTGCTTATCTCTCGCTTGGGTTATCCTGAATTGGTTGTATTTCAACAATAAAACATTTTCATCATCAAAAACAAGCAGCAGGAACCTTACACCAGCAGCAAGCAGCAGGAGAGGCACATCAAAAACACAGTGCTGAAAACACTATAAAACGTTCTGGTAGCAAGAGGCAGAAAGTCTCTGCGTACCGGCAGCAACCCCGTGCCGTACATCCAGTGAGCTGAGTACTGTCCTGAGCAGGAAGGGCGAATATGGACACAAAGAAGGAGGACACCGACGCGAAGACGGCGCCTGAGGCCAGCGCCTGGTGAGCCTGGACCTGGACCTAGCGCTGTACCTTCCGTGCCCTTACATGGGCCAGTGGACGTGGTTGATGACTCGCTGGAGGGACTTCAGTCGGCCTTCAGGACCCTCTCAGTCGAGGAGGTGAACACCAACCCTGCGAAGAGAAGGAGGGAGAGAGAGAAGGTTGCAAGAAAAAGCATGGCAGACGAAGGAGTGGACCATGGGCACGACCCGACGAGGGAGTCAACCTTCGAGGGCGCACCAAGCGCCTCTGGCCTCCACGCATCACCCTCTCCTACAACCACCACACTCCCAACTCCAGACCCAGCAGCTGCAACATCCACACCCATAACCGCCCCGCCTATGGCTGAGGGCACAGGCTTTACTGGTATGCCTACCTACCCGGCCTATGGTGTGGACCCATCCACGACTGCGTTTCCAGAAGCAACTACTGCCAGTGAGCCAGTGGCCTCCAGTTCTGCGCCGCGCTGGTATGCGGCGGACTATCACCATCCTGTACCCGCTACGGGAGCCTATGTGGATGTTCCTGGGTATGCAACCTTGAGTGCGCTGAGGATAGGCCCTGAGTCATGCGGGAGCAGGAGTAGAGTATCGGGGAGATCCTCCAACAGGTCCCTGACTCGGTCGGAGATCAATGAGGCACTCCGAGCAGCCACCTCTAAACTTGTTGGTGATCTCACTCAAGAGTTTCGGGCTAAACTGGAGCCCCTGAGTCCTCCCCAAGCGTCACCTACCATTGTGGGAGTTTCACCCCACCGATTACAAGCCAATCATCTGGTGGCGGGGTTGACAAACACCCTGGGGAGCCTGAGGAGCCGACCGATGCCGACCCCTGCTGTGATACCGAGAAGCCCTTTCATACCAAGAACGGCCCAGCCTCCCTACAGCCACGTGGAGAATTCCACGAGAGCCGAGCTGGACCGGCTAGGGCTGACAGCCCTGAGGGCAATGGCTGATGTGGAGCCCTACGGCTCTAGTGACCTAGGCGGAGACCCCTCTGACGATGAGGCGCCGTCCATGACTTCTGCTTCGCCCTCGGAGGACGACGACCCTGAGGACCCCGAGAACTCGAGCGGGCGGAAGAAGAAGAAGAAGAGGAAGACCAAGCACCCTGAGGGACGCAGGTCCCAGGAGGCTAAGGCAATCGCAACCTCCAAAGTCGTGGTGAACTTGCCTGAGTTCACAGGCAAGGATCTCAGCGAGTTCGCTGAGAACTTTGGCCGGTTCCTCCGTATGACCGGCCAAACCCGTGTTAGTGGGCGAGTCACGTGCGATCTGCTCACGCAGTGCTGCAAGACCAAGTACCTGGAGAAGCAGGTCCAGCAGATCTTGACGAAGTCCGCCACCTTCGCCGACGTGTTGGTTGCCTTGAAGAGGCAGTACTCGACCTACGAAACCGACCTCTCCATCAGGGCCGAGATCCAGAACCTGGCCGTGCTGCCCAACAACCCCAAACCAGCCAGGATCTCCGAGCTGCTGACCCGGACCACTGGGTGGGGCGACTGACCCCTGGTTCCTACGGCAGCGACGAGCTGCTCTTCTGGTTGGTGGCTAAGCTCCCTCGGGAGCTGTGGGACGAGTGCCGGTCAACGGCGGAGCGCAAGGCGAGAGCCCTCAACTACGAGGATTTGTCTGTGCTACTTTTGGAGCTGGTGCTGGAGAAAGAAAGCAACCAGCACCTGAACGCCTACCGTCCTGGAGGAGGAGGCTCTGGGAGCCATGGCCGTGGGTATCAAGGACACCGACCCGGACAGGGGACTACCCCCAAAAATGCTCTTATCATGAGCAATGTACAAGATCTCTTCTGGTGTGATGCCAGAGACGAGCAGGGCTCCCTGCTTCACGACCCGGACTGCGATCAGCATGATTGCTTCGTGGTCCAGGGTACGAAGCAGGAGACCAACACCGGCGGCAAGGCGAAGCTGCCGGACCACTACAGGTGTACCATCACCTGTGCATTCTGCGGGAAGAGGAAGCACTACGAGGATGAGTGCTACCATAAGCAACGCGTATCGGCGAAGCTTAAGACCGATAGCGCTAGTTGCAAGGGCGGTGGCAAGGGAGTCGCCAACAAGGACAATGGCCAAGGCACGTCCAAGGGGAATGGCAAAGGCGAAGGTCCCAAAGGCAAAGGTGGACGAGGAGGCGGTGACCGCAAGCCTGACAAGGACAAGAACGCGAACCCGTCCGGAGGAAACCTGAATCCTACGCCACGGGGGAACCCTGAGCCCTCTGGTGGGCAACCCAACACGGGACCTACGACCCGTTCCCAGACGCAAGGCCAACAAGAACCAGGGACCAAGCGTGCTAACGAAGATGGGGACCAGTCCAATGCCCGCAAGCGCTCCCGCTTCATGCGCATGGCGCGTAAACTCCAGAAGAAGGGGTTCGAAGTGACCTGCCCCGCGGAGTTCTGACAGGGACGCTCCGGGGGGCCTACGGACCTGGTGTTCTGGGTACGTATCCGTCTTGGGGGACGCAAATACCTGGCGGTATTGGATACTGGGGCCACCATATCTATCGTGGCCAAGAAAATTTTACCCTGTGGGGACCTGAAGAACATCTTTCCTACCGCAGCCATCCGCATGGGAGATGGGCATGTGGTGCACAGTTGTGGGGACTGTGAGGTGGAAGTGCCTATGGGTTCTAGAAGTATTGCCCATCGGTTCTACGTGATGGACACCGAAGCCTTCGACTTTGTACTGGGTACTGACTTCTTCGTCGAGCATTCCCAGATTCTATCCCTCACCCTGCAAGCACCCTACGTCCTCCAGGTGGACCATGGTGACGGCTGGGGATCTGTACCTCTGGAGCATTCGGAGCATACGTCTAGCTACCTGAGGGTATGCAAGAGGGAGCCCCCAACCATGATGGACGCCTCCAAAGCTGAGGACTATCAGCTCCTGGGTGATGTCCTGGACCAAGGTCTGAGGGAGTTGGGATACTCCCGGGAAGACCTGACCGTGGAGCTATTCGCCAGCGACAAGCAACATGTCCTGGACCTCTACTGCAGCAAGGGGGAAAATTGCTGCTATGAATTTTACTGGCCCTCTTTCGGGATGGCCTACGGGAATCCAAGATTCAGTGAGCTGGGGAAGGTCCTGACCAAGGTGGCCCTGGAACGTTCCCGTATGGTCCTGTGCTCTCCCGATTGGGGAGCCCATGGAGGAAATGAGTACTGGCGTACTCTATTGGACAAGCTGACGCTCACCTCCATCCAGCTGCCGGATGACGCCATCTACGTGCCTCTTGGCCGCAAGACGCCCATCAGGAAACCTGGATGGGGTAGTATGCTAAGCGTGGTGGATGGGAGTCTAGCCCCAGTGCCCTGGGAGGATCTGGACTCTGCTATGGTCCAGGAAATTCAACGTGAGAGCAGTGGTCTCACCCTGGACGTCCTGAAAAATCACCTACGACCTGGAGACACCGTGGAGACTACTCCTGGGGGAGACGAGTACGTCGTGTCTAACACTGTTGCCCCCAACTCCCCCTGCCGTGTGTCTAATCTTGATGTAGTCTCAGAGTGTGGGCTATCGGAGCTACCCAGCTCTATACACTCTGATGACGAGACTGAGCATGACGCCTTCTTCGTGCAGACGTGCGTGAAGGAAGTGGAGGACGCCGAGTACGCCGCCCAACTGAAACCCCTACTCTCCATGAGGGGAGAGGAGCCCCTGGACGAGGAGTTGGACCCCGCATCCAGGCTAAGAGAGTACGTGGACTCCAAGAGGAGATCGGTGGCGAAAAAGCTATGCTACGCTAGGCCTACACACCGCTCATGGCCGTTGAAGCAAGGGTCTATGGGAGATATCTCCCAACTGAAGGAGGACCTAGAACAGAAGATTACCACCTGGCAACGAGAGGTGGACCTGAAGCTCATGAAGAGCGTATGGGGTGCCCACGTGAGGACCCCAGAGGAGGATGAACTCTCAGAGGAATGCGTATGCCAACCCCCTCAAGTGTGCCTATGTTGTCATCGACCACCGGAGACTGTGGAACGAGACCTTCTCTACGCCTATCAAGGACTGAAGGATACGACCAAGGACGCTGAGCCGGTTGAGGATCACCTCCCGGCTTCTATAAACCAAGCGGCAAGCAATCTACACTTTGACGAGGACATGGAGGACAAAACCACACTCTTGAACCCTAGAGTACAGAAGCTGATCAGGACCTACCTGGAGGTATTTGGAGAACTACCTCCCCCAGCGTCCTGTGACAAGCTGGTACAGATTGACCTCAAGCTGAAGCCCGAGTTCGTGGGTCACAAGATAAGAAGGAGACCCTACCCGGCTACTAAAGAGCAGGCCGATGAGATAGCTACTTGTTGGTGTCCATCTAGAGGTCTGATCATGGTCATGTTCAAGTCCAGATGTACATGCATACGGCTGAACGCCTCCTTGGCTAGCTCCTCAGACCTGGCACCAATAATGTCGTCGAAGTTGTTGCGGCTGATGTAGTCCGCACACTCGTTCTTGACGCCCTGGATATGATGTACTGAGAGCCGTAGCTGGCTCAGGTAGGTCCACCAGCGTCGGAGCCTAGCCTTCTCAGGTCCGGGTCCGTTATGGAAGGTGCGGACCGGTTCTTGGTCGCACAGCCAAACCACAGGGTTGCTCCCCAACAGTCGGGACTGAGAGGATAGCACCAGCATACCCGCGAGCAGTTCCTGCTCATAGGTAGAGTAGTTACCCCGGGCCTGGTTCCATTTCCAGTTCCAATGACCCAGAAGAACCAGGACCCATTAGTTGTTAGGGTAGCTGTGCTTCAGAGTCCCGTCTCGGTTGAGTCCATCAGTACCCCATTGGGAAATGGCCGAGTCGAACTCCTCCTTCTCTAGTGCTTGCCACTGGAACAACGTTCCACCTCCACCCACATTGCTGGCGTCAGTCACCAGGATAATCTCCCCCTGTGCTCTAGGCACACCCAGGCACTTAGCGTTGGCCACTTTGTCCTTGAGCTCGTCAAACGCTTGTTCTTCTTGAGTGCCCCAGCGCCATGTAGTAGTCTTCTTGATGAGGTCCGTCAGGATGGCGCTGGTGTAGGTGAAATTCTGGATGTGGCGGCGGTAGAAGTTGCAAGCCCCAATGAAACTGCGTACATCATGCAGTCCTTTCTTGGGGTCTTCATGTCGTACCTTATCATCCATCAGGGGTTTGGCCTTAGAGGCCGCTGGGGTCCACCACCCATAGCCAATGTCGAACCCCAGGTACTGCATAGTCTCCTGCATGAACTCACACTTCTCCAGCTTGAGTCTAGTGTGGTTCTCTTGGCAGACCGCAAAGAACTCGCCCAAGAGGATTAGGTGGTCCTCTTGGGTATTCATTCCCAGGCATACATCGTCGATGTCTGCTTCCACCTGGGCACCTCGGGATATGAGTTTTTGCACCACGGGTCTTCGACGTAGGGTGGATAGGATCTTGTGCATCAGCTCTTGGAAAAGAGCGGGTGCGTTGGCCACGCCAAAGGGCATGACCTTCCACTTGAACACCCCCCCCTGAGGAGTGATGAAAGCAAGGAGTCCCTGGGCGTTGGGCGTCAGGTCCACTTGCCAGAATCCACTTCGCTTGTCCATCTTAGTGTTGTAGCGGCAGGAGGCTATCTTCTAGAGGGTTGACTCCATGTTAGGAATGGACCCTGAGTGGTTCAACGTCTTCTTGTTCAGCTCTCCGTAGCCCACTACCAGCCGTTGGGCTGTTGACCCAGGCTTAGCCACCAGCAAACAGGGGCTGAAGTGTTGGGGGTAGTCCCCATCCTTGTACTCCAAGACAAGGCCAGCGTCGATACACGTACCTGAAGGAGTTTGGGGATATCTACAAACGCCTGGAGAAGCCTCTGGAACCCGTCCTGGTCAACCAGGAACAGTGGAAACGGGACAAGACCTACCTCTGGCATGAGGACCGGATAGTCGTGCCTAGCGACAGAATCTCGGCGCTCCTCAAGTGGACCCATCAGTCCACTGGTCATGTGGGGGCCAGCCGTACCCTGGGGCTTTTCAAGCAGTGGTTCCACTCTACGTGGACTGATGACCAGCTGCGGAAAACCCTCCAGCCTATGGTGGACAAGTGCCCGTGTCGGTCCTGTAAACCTGGGGATATCAGGGACGGAGGTCTCTATTCGACTCTTCCTATCCCCCACTGTGGCAACAGTGTTCTCTACGTTGACTACACCGAGATGCCTAAGTTCGGGGGCTATGACTTTGCCCTAGTGGTAACCTGTGGGCTGACCAGGTTTACCCGGGTGTTCCCATGCACTAAACACATCACCGGTGAGCAGACCATCAAGATGCTCCTGGAAGAGTGGTTCTGTGTCTATGGGGCACCGAAAGAGATTAACTCAGACGAAGATGTCCGAGTACGCTCCGACAGTGGCTGGTACAAGAGAGTCCTGAGATCCCTCAATGTCCAGTTTTCAACGGGGATCCCCTATACTCATACGAGTAACCCCCTATGTGAGCGACAGATTCGCGTTCTCAAGGAGAACGTAAGGATATGGTGCAAGACTGAACGCACCAAAGGCTGAGTGAGACTACTCCCCGTCATATCCTTGATGATGAACGCCCAAGAGAGTTCGGCAACTGGCTATACGCCCCATGAGCTGTTCATTGGACGCCCGGCGTGGTTCCTACACGCTCCCTATCCTGGGGATTCCTACTCCACTGTGGGTAAGTGGTCGAAGGAGCAACAAGACAAGGTGGACCAGGCAAAGACTATGCTCCAGAGAGTGAGGGAGTGCCAGTGGAACAAGAAGAACAAGCACGGGGTGCCCGCATCCTACCAAGAGGGAGACTGGGTGCTGGGGCACCACAGTCGGCTACCCGCCTGGCCACCCTCCACCAGCGATGACCCCTACCTTGGGCCCTACAAGATGCTATCTGTGGGTGGTCACCGTATCACCGTGCGGTGTTCTCCCCGACTAGGGAGGACCCTGGGGTGTGCTGCTCAACAACTCAAGCGCCACTACGACCCAGAGGACCTCTGTGGAGAAGAATGGGAACTAAACGACGAGGAGATCGCCGCTCTGGACCTACAGGGGGCTGCCAGCCGAATGGAAGTAGAAGGGGAACTCCCCGACATGAATGCCAAGGAGATGGCTAAGGAAGGCTAGTAAGAAAAAGTGCTTTTCCATTGCTTTGAGGCATACTCTAGTTGTATTAGAGATGCACTGAGCATCCAGGCATATCTATCTTAGTATTGGTCCTACCAAAACTGGTGATAACACATTTTGACCTATGGAACCAAACACCCAATCAGGATATGGAGTGGACCCTTTAATCCCCTTTCAATGTGAGGCAAATCATCCTTTCCTGAGTTAACTGAGAACTGACATATCCAAGGCAGAGCCTATGAATTTATCTATGTTTTTCCATGAATTCTTAGCTATCCTAGTGGTATGCACCCTAGGGGGCTGGGCACCTGTTTTTGAGAGGTCCTGGGTTCAATTCCTGGTCAGCCTAGCTAAGTAGGAAGATCCCATGTGACATGGCAGTGACCTCATCGCCACATGCCCTGCCACCTCAGCACATATGGGACCCAAAACAAAGAGTGCACATCTCCTGAGATGGCACTATGGAGATAAAGTGACCCAGGGGCAGTTTTCCAACTCTTTTCCAAATCATTTCAGCTATCTTTGTGAATATGCATTCCGATTTGACCTGAGTTGCAGTTTCTGTGAATAGCCAATCATCTTTCACCCTACACTGCAGCCCTTCATGCTTTGATCCTGATTCTCTTCTCCTTGCACACTATTGGCTTGGGCTATCCTGGATTGACTATATTTCTGCAAACAAAAGGTTTTCATCTCCAAAACAAGCAGCAGGAAACCCTACACCAACAGCAAGCAGCAGGAGAGACAAGAATACAGTGCTGAAACCACTATAAACCTTTCTGGTAGCAGAGGCAGTCTGTCTATGCGCACCGGCAGCATCCCCGCGCCGTACATCCAGTGCGCCGAGTACAGGCACATATAAGCAGAAGGGTGACTGAAGATGGACACAAGGAAGGAGGACGCCGACGTGAAGACAGCGCCAGCGCCTGAGGCACCGGCAAGGCCAGCACCTGGCGCTGTACCTTCGGCGGAGCCCTTTTATGGGCCAGTGGATGTGGCTGAGGACTCCCTGGATGGACTCCAGACGGCCTTCGGGGCCCTGTCTGTCGTAGAGGTGGTCTCTCAGCCTGTGAAGAGGAAGAGAGAGAGCGAGAAGGATGCTGGAGACGAAGCAGACGAAGGGGAGGAGCAGGGGCAAGACCTGACGAATGTCCCTACCTTCGAAGGCTCACCAAGCGCTTCTGGCCTCCACGCATCACCCTCTCCTTTAACCACCACGCTCCCAGCCGCTGCAACATCCACTTCCACAACCAACCCGCCTATAGCAGAGGGCACAGGCTTTACTGGCATGCCTCCCTACCCCGCCTATGGTATGGGCCCACCTACCACTGCGCTCCATGAGGCAACTACTGCCAGTGAGCCGGTGGCTACCAGCTCTGCGCCGCGATGGTATGCGGCTGAATATCCCCATCCACTACCCGCTACTGGAACCTATGTGGATGTTCCTGGGTATGCACCTGTCTATGCAACCTTGAGTGGGTTGAGGAGAGGACCTGAATCTCTTGGTGGCAGGAGTAGAGGATCGGGAAGATCCTCCAACAGGTCCCTGACGCGGTCGGAGATCAACGAGGTGCTCCGAGGAGCCACTTCAAAAATCGTCGGCGACCTCACGCAAGAGATCAGAGAGAAGCTGGAGCCCCTGATGATCCCGCCCCAAGCGTCACCTATCTCGGTGGGAATGTCACCCCACCGAGTACAGGCTAACCACCTGGCGGCAGGGTTGACAAATACCCTGGGGAGCCTGAGGAGCAGACCGATGCCGACTCCCGCAGCTATATCGAGAAATCCCTTCGTGCCGAGAACGGCCCAGCCGCCTTACAGCCACGTGACAAACTCGGCCAGGGCCGAGCTGGACCGGCTGGGGCTGACAGCCTTGAGGGCTATGGTGGACGTAGAGCCTTATGGCTCTAGCGATCTAGGCGGAGACCCCTCCGACGATGAGCCGCCGTCGATGACTTCTACTTCGCCCTCGGAGGACGATGACCCTGAGGACCCCGAGGACCCAAAGGGGAAGAAGAAGAAGAAGAAGAAGAAGAAGACCCGACGCCCTGAGGGACGCAGGTCTCAGGAGGCGAAGGCTATTGCCACCACCAAGATCGTGGTGAACCTGCCTGAGTTCACAGGCAAGGACCTCGGCGAGTTCGCTGAGAATTTTGGCCGGTTCCTACGACTGACTGGCCAAACCCACGCTAGTGGGCGAGTGAAGTGCGATCTGCTCCTGCAGAACTGCAAGACCAAGTACCTGGAGAAGCAGGTCAGGCAGATCGTGACTAACTCCGCCACCTTTGCCGATGTGTTGGTTTTTTTTTGCACTGAACGGCGCCTTTTGTGGCTGGCCAGGCCGGGGAGAAAGGCTCTTGCGCGCCAAGCTTTTTTGGGGAGGGGCGGGAGCCCGAAATCAAGTTCAATCGCGGGCTGAGTACCGCTGCACGTTGCTGTCCTCGTCTGCTTCATCTCAAAGAGACTTGGCAGCCCCGTTATAGACAACCGCAGGCCGGGGTCTCCGCTTGATACCCGAAGGCGGTGTGGTTGCGGATTGGGGGTTAGAGCATGACGGCTTGAGCACGGGGGGTGGCTTGGGGGAGGGATTCATTTGCAGAAGTGACTGGTGAGTGCCAGTGTGGTAGTACTGATTGATCGCGCCGCTAGGGCTGTCGAGGGTCGGCGTGAGAAAATGTGTAAGTGTGGCTTTTTCAAAGAGATGACACGTTGGACGAGTGTGAGGACGATTGTGAGTTTGTACTCGCGGGGGAGGGGGGGGCTGGTGCGAAGTACCTTGTTATGCGAGGAGAAGGGGCGGAAATGGGGGCGGAGGCGGCGAGGGGGGGTGCTGGTCTAGGGGGGGGGGGGAGGTTGAACATGTCCCTGATTGTGAGCGGCCGTTTGGGGGGCGGAGGCTCTGGCTGGGGTTGACTTGCGGTACCGCGTTTCAGTGATAGAGGCCGGACGGGCCTTGGGGGCTGGCGGCCGTGTTTTCGAGTTTTGGTGTGTGCCGCAGGAGATGGGGGGCGGGGGCGTTTTGGGGGCTTGTGTGCAACTTTGTCCGGGAGGGGGGGGGGAGGGTGGTAGGCGGGGGGGGGGCGTTGTTGGGCGGTGTGCGACGTGCTGTAGGGCGACCAGGGGCGTCCCCATGAGTTGGGGCCCGTAGGGGGGGTGAGCGGGGCTGGGGGGGGGTGGTCTTTTAGCCATTCCAGCGTGCGGTATAGGGCGCTGAGGAGCAGGGGAACACGATCCTTCAGGGCGAGTTTTAAGTCGTGACAGTGTGCTGGTTTTCTTCGGCCGGAGGGGGGGGTTGTGAGTTTGGTGTACAGCGTCATGGGAACAAGCCCCCGGACGAAATTGCGTCTCTCCCCCACGTGTGTGGTCGCGGACCACCATTGGGACACCACCGTGGTGAAGGGGGGGCGCCAGCATTGAATGTAGGATTGGACCAGGTGTTCGCACGTTGGGCAGTGTGAGACGAAAGAGATAACATCCATCGGGTGCGGGTCGGGGCAAGCGTGGCAATGGCGAGGGCGCAAGTCGTCGTGGAAAGCAAATGGCGCCATGTTGAAATTTCCGGAGGACCATTTGAAAGGGAGGCCTTTGAACCACGAAGTGTGATTGTAAAAATGGAAGCTGGACGGTGCGTGGATGTTTTCGTGTTTGTGGCGAGGGAGGAGATGCTTGATTGAGGTTGTAGTCAATTTGTGTATGACTGGGAGGGGGCCCCTGGATATGCACCCTATCGGGGGGGGGGGGAGGAGGGAGGGGTCCCAGACCATCACGTGGGCGGCCCACTTTGAGTAAGCATCTGAGATTTCATTCCCCACGAACCCGGCGTGCCCCTTGATCCACCCCCAACCCTGGATCATCCCTGGGCGTAGGGAGGCCTGAATGGACTGGAGAGAGGATTCCCACGTGCCGGCTGGCGAGCGTGATGGGAGGCCTGGGGGGGTGTTCGGAGAGAGAACAGTGATAACGTGGAGGTTGTCCCCTAGCACGGCGAAGGTGAGGTGCGGGTGAGATGCAAGGGCCCACCGTAGGAACATAATAGCGGCCCAGAACTCCGATCCCTCCGATGACTGGTACGGGGACGTTTGGCACAGTACCCATCTGGAGCCATTTGGAAAAAACAGGGTGGCCGCCGATCCGTAGCCCAAGGCGCCCGCTGAGCCATCCAAGTACACCCATGTCGTGCCGGGGGACGATGCGAGGAGGAGGGCAAGGGCTGCTTCACAACCCCATTCTTCGAGGTCGTCGGGGTCAAGGGAGTGAGGTTCATCTGGGAGCCGGTACAGCTCGCCATGCAGTGACGAGTCGAGTAGGACCCCGCCGTATGGCCCGGGGGGGGGGTTGAGGATGTAGTCTTGAGGGTGAAGAAGGGGGGGGGTGAGCAGTTCGTGGCGCCCCGCCAGTTGAGGGAGGACAGAAATGGCTGGGTTTTGAAAGGTGTATTCTTTCTCGTTGCGGCGGAGACCGGGGTTTTTGATGGTGTGGGTGGTGCCGTCCGAAAACTGGAGTGTGGCCGATTCTGAGTGCACTTCCGTGACTGTACCTAGGTGGAACCCCAGGTCCTGGGGCGTCCGTTTTAATCTGTTGCCGAACTTGCTGTATTGTGGTGCCGGCTTGGTGGCTAGGAACCGGACCTGGACTTTTTCTTTTGGGAGGAAAAGGGAGGGGGGGCAGGAGGCCCAGAGGCCGGTGCTGTGGTATCGGAAGCCTATGGCGTGGCATGCGTCCATGATGGTGTCTTGGATTGGGTTGCGTGTGGTGGAGAGCATTGCTTCGGAAAAAGATTCGTTTGTCGAGGCCGGGCCGTCTCCGTTGAGGTACCTTATTGCGGTGTTTACCAGGGCCATGCAAATTGAAAAAGTGTAGTGGCGGAGTCCTAAGCCTCCCTGGTGGCGAGGGGTGTAGCGGGCCTTAGGGGAGACGAGGCGGGAGATCCTGTTGGCTCTGTCCGGGGAGGGGTCATGCGCAACATTTTGCCAGATCATGGCCTGAAGATCCCCAACTCGTTCAGGGCCAGGGGGTGTGCCATGAGGCGGTAGGAAAGAATAGGGATGAGTTGGACGTTCACCAAGAGAATGTATTCCGAAAGGGTGAGCTGGAGGGGTTGGAGGGTTGTGAAAAATGAGCGTATTTCCGACTTGGCCAATGCCAGTGTTTGTGCCTCATGGTTGGCGGTGAAGATGTATACCCCTAGGTATTTGTAGCAATTGTGTGGTTGCCCCGTCTTTTGGTTTGTTGTCGACAGGGGGGTGCCCGAGGGGGAGGTGAAGGTTCTGGGGGGAGCTGTTCCCATAGCGTGGATCTCGGTTTTGCTGAGGTTAAGGTCTAGACCCCACTCCCTGGCGACCGTGTCGAAGAAGTTTAAAACTTGCTGTATGCGGTCCCCATTCTCTGATCGATAGAGGAGGTCGTCAACAAAGGCGTGGCCCGATTCGTGTGGGGAGGGGGGTGCAGTGACGTGGGACGGCAAGGCGAAGAGGAGCACATTCAGGTAGAGGCAGAAAAGGATTGGTGACATGGGGCATCCTTGCCGAACGCCTCTGGTTTGCAGGTGTGAGGAGTGGGTTTGACCTGACACCACTGGGAAGTCGCGAGGGGCACGGTACAAGGATTGAATGAGGTTTACAAGGGGCGTAGGAAAGTTCAGGCGGGATAGAACTGTGAAGAGGGTGGTGTGGGGGACGGAGTTAAAAGCCTTATTGAAATCAATGTAGAGGCTGTAGCTACCGACCGATTCCCGAAACGTGGATAAGAGGTTGAAAATGTGGTCCTGGCATCTGCGGTTCGGAAGCCCGCCGAACTGGGTGGGGTGTATGATGGAATGTTCAATGGCCGCTGCCAGTAGCTCTCGGTTGGCGTGTGTTGCAATTATTTTGTAAACGCTGTTCAGCAAGGCTATAGGCCTGTAATTTACCGGGTTCATCACGTCCCCTTTCTTAAAAAGCAAGATAATGTTGGCTTCGAGCCATTTCTCGGGCAACGGCCGGTGGAGGTAGTAGTTGCATACCTTCCAAATGAATTGTTGGATAGGGGGGGGGGAGACGTGCAAAGTGTAGTTGTTTGTGAAGTCCCGCCCCCCCGCCTTGTTGGGCTTGGACCTCTTAAGCGTGTTGCGTAACGATTCCCAGGTAATGTCAGGGAGGAGGCCGTGTTTTGTGGGTTCGGGGCAGGCGGGGGAGTGTGCGAGTAGGCGATCCACTAGAGTGTTCGGCGGTGCGTATTCGAGGCTGCCCCCCAGGGTGAGGAGTGTAGAAGAGAAAATAGAGCCAACTTCTTTGGGGGTGGAGACGAGCTGTGTGGTGCCCGGGCGCTTCAGCGTTATTTCACCTCGTTCCACGGGGTTGAGCGCCTCGTTGATGGTGCGTTTGATCCTAGTTTTCCTCACTAGGCACCGATGGATTTTGGTGGTTGCGGCCTTGTTCACTTTGGTTTCCCACTCCTTGACGAGTTTGTTGAGCGTGTCCATGGAAGCGGGGTAGTTGGGATGGCTGGGGGGGGGCAGGGTTTGCAGGGACTCTTTGATTTTCTTTACCAGAGCCGAGGAGGTAGGGCGTGACGGCGTGGTGATACTGTGGTAGCTGGTCGCCACTTCCTCCAGCACGACGTCTGTGAAAAGCTCGATGTCCGCCGAGGACAAGGACTCAAAGCGGGGGAGGGTAGACTCGCACCACCGCGCCAGGGGGGCAAGGGAGTCGTGGTGCTTGGAGCGTTCCCGCTCCGTCAGTTTTCGGAAAACTTTCCTCTTAGTTGTGGGAGCTTCGGTAAAAGGGTGAGGGGGGACTTGAGAGGTGTACGTGACTGGGTGGTGGTCTGACGTTTTGTCGTCGGTTTGGATGGTTGCAGAGGTGGGGGCAAAAAATTCCGAGGCCGCCGGGGAGAGCAAAATATGGTCAAGGCGGCTACTGCTTGCCCTGTACGGGGTGGGGTATCGGGAGAAGGACCGCTCGGTCGGGTGAAAGTGCCGAAAGGTATCGATGAGGCGCGGCGGGTCGCTCGTGATCTGTCTGCGAAGCCACGGCCATTCGTTGTCCGTTTGGAGGTTCGATCCGTCTAGTTCAGGGCACATTATGCAATTGGTGTCCCCACCGAGGACGTGGTTAGGATACTGATGCATGAGTGGCCGTAGGATGTTTTCAATTTTTGAGCGGTGGACGTCCGTGCTTGGGGCGTATACCGAGACCAGCAAGGTGGGCGGGGCCCCCGGGAGAGTGAGAACGGCTGCCGCCAGCATCCCTTCTGTATCTAGTCGGGGAAGGGGGGTAACGAAGCGGGAGAGCCGGGGGGAACAGACCAAGACGGAACCATGCTCGCCTCTGGAGTGTTTGTCTTGGCTGATATTCGAAACGATGGTGGCTTTAGTGCCCGAACCGTAGGCGTATACGTGGGGGAGGATGGGGGCGTGATTGATTTCTTGGAGGAAGAGGATGTCGAAGTCGTTCTTGAGGTGTCGGAGAATTTGGCTGCTCACTATGGGTTTCTTCTGCAAGTTGTGGGATAGAAAACGCAGTTCTGAAGGGAGGGGTATGGGGGGGCGGTGAGGCCGTTGGTAACCCTTCCGTAGGCGCGTTTTGGATCTCGGGGGGGGCGGGATAGGGGGGGGCTGGGGGGGCACTGGGGAGCCGGGCTGGCTGGGCTGGCTAAGGCAAAGAAAGTGCTGAATTTGGTCGGCCGGTATCCCGGCCGAGGTGAGCTCGTCGTCTAGCCCCTTGCCTGTGATGGTGGAAGCCGTGACTGGGCCGGTGGTTCACTGAATCTTGGCCCTTTTGTGTTCAGGTAGAGGGGGCTGGACAGTGCAGGAGGCGGGTACCCGGCCCTCTGGCTTTCGTGGGTTAGCTTGCCTGTGGTATGTGTCGGAGGATTAGAGCGAGGCGAGGGACGGTACGAGGGACGGTTAGCCCAAACACTTCGTCTTCTCTCCGTCGAGGTATACCGTGGTGCCACTCATGGCGTGCGGCCCCCGTGAGGACCAGGAGAGAGCGGGCAAACAGGCGGATGCGAAAGGAGTCCCCGTTGGAGGGGTTCTTAAAGAACATTGTGGTGTCCGATTGGGAACCAAAAATGGACACTGGGTCGCCTAGCAAGGGGTCGTCCCCGTGGAAGCCGATGCCCTCTCCCGGGAGATACATTGTGCCCGTGATTTGGTTGGGAGGAGGGTGTGAGAGGCCTAGCCGCTCCAGCGCGGCATTGTAGGTTTGGAGGATGGAGGAAAACTCTTCCGGGATGGGGGACGTGGCGGCGACTTTGCTCGGGCCGAGGTATGCGTGGCCGAAGTGTTGGACTGAGCGCCCGTGGTACTTCTCCCACGTGTTGTCGTGGAGAATCTTTTTTACCGTTTCCTCTTGGCTTTCGGAGAATACGTCGCGGACGTAATAAAAACCAGCGGGGAGGCGGGGGTCGATTTGAATATCCGAGGCGGGGGTGGGGGCACCGTGGTCGGGGGGTAGGAGGGTGGTCGCCTCGCCTCCTAGTGGAGCAAGCAGCGGGACGCTGGTCTCGGACATCTCTTCGATGCGGCTTGGTCCCGGCGTTGGCGTAGCGGCGCCGGCGTCCTCCGGTGCCGCGTTCCACTCGCTGATGCGCTCAGTCAGCCCCGTAGCGGGCCTTTCACGAAGGGCGGTGACAAGTTGGGACACGAAGGCCGTGGACCCCAAGGCGGCTCCCGCTTGGAGGCGCTGCACTATGGGTTGCTCGTGCTCGGCCACATCCGGGTCTTGAGCGGGGAGGATCTTCTCGGAGGCGATGAGGTTGCGGTGTAGTGGGGCAAAGGCAGCGTCTCCATATTTGAAATCATGCGCTAGCAGCGCGGATTCCCCCTTTTCGTAGACCACGAGGTAGGCTTGTTGGTGTTCGTAGGGAGGCCGCGTGGGCTCGAACGACACGTACGGGCCAAGAAACCCCGCTTGGACGCGCAAGTCGAGAGCGTGCGCCGATCTTGGGGCCACTAGGAGCACGGCGGTCTTCGGGGCCTTAGATGAGTCGTATGAGGGCGGGGCCGGCGTCGCGTGGGCTCGCTCGGGGGCGCCCGAAGGCGCGGACCTCGCGTTGCCGTCGGATCGTGACGAGAACCGCACTAATTGCCCATCTATGCCATGAAAGAGGACAATGCCGCATGAGTGGAAGAAGCGGATAGCTAACGTTTGGACACCGGTCTTCATGACGTCGCACGGCGCGTGAGTGGTGTCAATCGCCACGACCAAGGAATCTTTAGACCGGAACATCGCTCCTAGGGGCGGTGAGGCGCCCCGTCCACCGGGCAGGTTGGCGATCATCATGGTGAGCATTTCCGGAGCTTGTAGGTCTTTGTTTCTTTCCTTTCGGTCCCTAGCGATCACGGCTCGATACACTTCGGTAGTCGGCAAAGCGTGCATGTCCATTGCAAGGAGTTCTCCGGTGAGGAATTGGGCGCACTCGCGGACCTTAAACATGAGCTCGTCGGCAAAGCGAGATGGGAGTTCCCAATCAAACCGGTAGTAGGCCCAATGCGGGCTCTCGGAAGGGACTATGTGGCCAAACGGGTAGTAGGCATTTTTGGTGTTCACCGATACGTTTGCTAGCGCGGGGACAAACATTTCGTTCATTAACTTCATGAAAGCACGGGCGTCTCCAATTTTGCGTTGCCTTGGTTTAGTTTTATCTCTCTCTTCCGGCGGCGAAGGCTCAATGTGATCAAGGAATTCTATGCTCACCTCAAAACGTAGTGTTTTGTGCAACCGGAGGTCTCGCACCGTTGGATGGGCGTGCTTGGCGGCGAAGCGGAAAGGTTCAAACTTAAAATTGATGTCTTCATATCGGCACCCGTCAAAGGAAGAGGTGTTTAGGAGCAAGGCAACATACGGCATCGTTTGATGGCCGCTCGTGCGGAACTCGTAGGAGTCTTTGCCGTCCCTTTTGACCTTGTAGGCGTCCCGGAGTTGCGCCCCGTGCATACATATCACGCTAGAAATGTACGGAAGAAGAGGAAAAAGGGCGGAAGTTGAGCCTAGCATGCGAAAGGTGGCGGCAACCACTTGAGCGTCCCACGCCGGAATAACGAACCATCCTTTGAGGTCTTTGTTCTCTTCTTTGGCTTTATCTAGCACGGTTCTTAATTGTTTAGCCCACGGGGTGGCGGTGGGTGGAGACTCCTTGGCTTCGGCTTGGGAATAGTCCAACTCATACGGCTTTAGGTAGAAACGCTTGTGCTTGAACAAAAGCTTTTCGAGCTCGTTGTAGTTATTGTGCGCAACGGAAGAGACCCTACCTCGATCTAGAATTTCCGTGGAGTTGCTCCCAACGAAGGCGGATTGAATATCGGTGCCTTCCACATCCAGGTAAAACTCGGAGTAGTCTTGTAGTCGGCGGTAGACTTCGGGAACGAAAATGCGTTGGCGTGTGTCAAATATTTTGCCTTCAATGGCTTCAAGTTGGCGTGACGGAAAGCGTGTTTGCAACGGCGAATTTGAGGCTTGGTGTTTTTGAAAGAGGTGTGACGGAGAATAGTTGAATAGCGTTGAAAGGCCATCATCGGCGGCTTTGGAGCTTCCAAATAGGGTGAAATTCATGGTGTTTTCGGGATGAACGAAAAGGTGGCTTGGCGTCAATTGAAAGATTGCGAGCGTGGATTTGAACTCGGGAATTGAGATGATGATTTGAAAACTGCGGGAAAGGCTCCAGAACTTGAACAGCCCAGGATTTTCTCCAATCACCGAATAGCCTGGACTACTGGTGGATCCATCAACAAAATGCTGAGGGTCAATCGAAAAAAAATAGACACTCAGAAAGTGTGGCTGCCGATGTGTTGGTTGCCCTGGAGAGGCAGTACCCAACCTACGAAACCAACCTCTCCATCAGGGCCGAGATCCAGAACCTGCCCGTGCTGCCCAACAACCCCAAACGTGGCAGGGTCTCTGAGCTGTTGGCTGACCTGGATCACTGGGCTGGACGACTGACGCCCGGTTCCTACAGCAGCGACGACCTGCTGTTCTGGTTGGTGGCCAAGCTCCCTCGAGAGCTATGGGACGAGTGCCGTTGGACGGCGGAGCGCAAGGCTAGATCCCTCCGCTACGAGGATCTATGCCTGCTACTCCTGGAGATGGCGCTGGAGAAGGAGAGCGACCAGCACTTGAACAATTACCGTCCTGGAGGAGGAAGTTCTGGAGGCCATGGCAAAGGGTACCAAGGGTCCCGACCTGGGCAGGGGACTACCCCCAAACACGCCCACGCCCGTATCATGGAGAACGTGAAGGAGCTATTCTGGTGTGATGCCAGAGACGAGCAGGGCCACCTGCAGCACGCCCCTGACTGCGAGCAGCGAGACTGCTTCGTAGTCCAGGGGAAGCAGCAGGAAAAGAACACCGGCGCCAAAGCGAAGCTGCCGGATCATTACAGGTGCACCATCACGCGTGCATTCTGCGGGAAGCGGAAGCACTACGAGGATGAGTGCTACCATAAGCAACGCCTATCGGCGAAGCTTAAAGGTGAAGATCCTGGCAAAGGCTCAGGCAAAGGTGGAGGCAAAGCCAAAGGCAACGACTCTGGCAAGGGCAAGTCGAAAGGACGTGGTCAAGGGCAAGACAAGGGTCAAGGTGGACGAGGAGGAGGCGCTAACCGGCAGCCCGACAACAAGAACAAGGACAAGAACGGAGGCAACCCCAACCCTAATCCAGGGGGGAACTCCGAGCCCTCTGGAGGGCAGTCTGGTCCTACCACACGCTCACAAACGCAGGCCCAGCAAGAACAAGGAGCCAAGCGTGAGCATGAAGGTGGTGATGACGGCAACGCTAAGAAGAGGAGCCGTTTCATGAGGATGGCCCGCAAACTGCGGAACAAGGGGTTCGAGGTGACCTGTCCCGCGGAGTTCTGACGGGGACGCTCTGGTGGCACCCAAGACCTGGTGTTTTGGGTACGTATCCGACTAGGGGGACGCGAATACCTGGGGGTATTGGACACTGGCGCCACCATATCTATAGTGGCCAAGAAAATTTTACCTTGTGGGAGCCGGAAGAACACCATGACCACCGCTGCTCTACGCATGGGGGATGGACATGTGGTGCACAGCTGCGGGGACTGTGAAGTGGAGGTACCTATGGGCTCCCGGACTATCGCCCATCAGTTCTATGTGATGGACACTGAGGCCTTCGAATTTGTACATGGGACTGACTTCTTCGTACAGCACTCCCAGATACAATCCCTGACGCTGCAAGCGCCCTACCTCCTCTACATGGACCAAGGCAGTGGCAGGGAGTCTGTGCCACTGGAGCAGTCGGAACATACCTCGGGTTACCTGAGGCTATCGAAGGAGGAGCCCTCGAACATGATGGCGGCCTCCAAAACTGAGGACTATCAACTATTGGGGGAAGTCCTAGACCAAGGTCTGAAAGAGTTGGTTTACTCTCGAGGGGACCTGAGTGTGGAGTTGTTCGCCAGCAACAAGCAGCATGCACTGGACCTTTACTGCAGCAAGGGGAAGAACTGCAGCTACAAATTTTACTGGCCCTCTTTCGGGATGGCCTACGGGAACCCTAGGTTCAGTGAACTGGGGAAGGTGCTGACGAAGGTGGCCTTGGAACGTTCCCGTATGGTCCTGTGTTCCCCCGATTGGGGACCCCATGGGGGCAACGAATACTGGCGAAACCTCCTGGACAGGCTGACTATCAGCTCTGTTCGTTTGCCTGATGAGGCCATCTACGTGCCACTGGGACGCAAGACGCCTATTGGGAAACCCGGATGGGGGAGTATGCTGAGCGTGGTGGACGGAGGTCTTACCTCCATCCCCTGGGAGGATCTGGACCTGACTCTGGTCCAGGCTATACAACGAGAAAGCGACGGACTCGCCTTGGGTGACTTGAAGGATCGCCTACGACCTCAAGATGCTGATGAGACTACACCCGGAGGAGATGAGTACGTCGTGACTAACACCAACGCCCCCAACTCTCCCTGTCATGTACCTGTTCCTGATGGAGTCTCTGAGTGTGGACTATCTGAGCTACCTAGCTCTATCCACTCAGATGACGAAACTGAGCACGACGCCTTCTTCGTGCAGACCTGTGTGGAGGAAGTGGAGGACGCCGAGTACGTCGCCCCACTGAAACCCCTACTCTCCATGAGGGTGGAAGACCCCGTGGACGAGGAGCTGGACCCTCGATCCAGGCTAAGGGAGTATGTGGATTCCAAGAGGAAGTTGGTGGCGAAAAAGCTATGCTACGCGAAGCCTACCCGCAGCTCATGGCCACTGAAGCAAGGACGTATGGGAGACCTATCCCAATTGAAGGAGGACCTCGAACAGAAGATCACCACCTGGCAAAGGGAGGTAGATCTTAAGCTCATGAAGAGCGTGTGGGGCGCCCATGTGAGGACCCCAGAGGAGGACGACCTCTCGGAGGAATGTGTATGTGAAGCCCCGCGAGCGTGCCTATGTTGCCATCGTCCACCGGAGATGGTTGAACAAGATCTTCTATATGCCTACCAAGGACTGAAGGATACTACCACGGGCGAAGAGTCGGTGGAGGACCACCTCCCGACGTCTATTACTCAGGGGGCAAGCAACTTACACTCTGACGAGGACATGGAGGACAAGATCAAGGTATTGGACCCGCGGGTACAGAAGCTTTTAAGGACCTATCTGGAGGTGTTCGGAGAACTACCCCCTCCAGCCTCATGTGACAAGCTGGTACAGATGGACCTCAAGCTGAAACCCGAGTTCTTGGGTCACAAGATCCGGATGAGGCCCTATCCAGCTCCTAAACAGCAGGCCGACGAGATCGAGCGACAGATACAAGAATGTATCGACGCTGGCCTAGTCCTGGAGTACAAGGACGGGGACTACCCCCTACACTGCAGCCCCTGTCTCCTGGTGGCTAAACCTGGGTCTACAGCCAAACGGCTGGTAGTGGACTACGGAAAGCTGAACAAGAAGACGCTGAACCACTCAGGGTCCATTCCCAATATGGAGTCTACCCTGGAGAAGATAGCCTCCTGCCGCTACAAGACCAAGATGGACAAGAGGAGCGGATTCTGGCAAGTGGACCTGACGCCCAACGCACAGGAACTACTGGCCTTCATCACCCCTCAGGGGAGGGTGTTCAAGTGGAAGGTCATGCCGTTTGGCGTGGCTAACGCACCCGCTCTATTCCAAGAGCTGATGAACAAGATCTTGTCCATCCTACGAAGGAGACCTAAGGTGCAGGAGCTCATATCCCGTGGTGCCCAGATGGAAGCTCACATCGACGATGTATGCCTCGGGACCAATACGCAGGAGGATCACCTAATCCTCTTCGGTGAGTTCTTTGCGGTCTGCCAGGAGAACCACACACGACTCAAGCTGGAGAAGTGTAAGTTCATGCAGGAGACCATGCAGTACCTGGGGTTTGACTTTGGCTATGGGTGGTGGACCCCAGCGGCCTCTAAGGCCAAACCCCTGATGGATGCCAAGGTACGACACGAAGACCCCAAGAAAGGACTTCATGATGTACGCAGTTTCATTGGGGCGTGCAACTTCTATCGCCGCCACATCAAAAACTTCACCTACACCAGCGCCGTTCTGACGGACTTGATCAAGAAGAGTACTACTTGGCGCTGGGGCCCACAAGAGCAACAAGCGTTTGACGGGCTCAAAGACAATGTAGCCAACGCTAAGTGCTTGGGCGTGCCTGGGGCACAAGGGGAGATTATCCTGGTGACCGACGCCAGCAATGTGGGCGGTGGTGGAACGTTGTTCCAATGGCAAGCACTAGAGAAGGAGGAGTTCGACTCGGCCATTTCCCAATGGGGGACGGAAGGTCTCAACCGAGATGGAACCCTCAAGCACAGCTACACTGACGACAAGTGGGTCCTAGTACCTCTGGGCCACTGGAACTGGAAGTGGAACCAGGCCAGGGGGAACTACTCCACCTATGAGCAGGAATTGCTCGCGGGTATGCTGGTGCTATCCTCACAAGCACGACTGTTGGGGAGTAATCCTGTGGTCTGGCTGTGCGACCAAGAACCGGTCCGCAGTTTCCAGAAGGGTCCCCCACCTGAGAAGGCCAAGCTACGGCGTTGGTGGACCTACCTCAGTCAACTACGGCTGACAGTACACCATATCCAGGGAGTGAAGAACGAGTGTGCCGAATACATCAGCCGCAACAACTTCGACGCCCTGATTGGTGCCCGGTCTGAAGCGCTGGCTAAGGAGGCGTTCAGCCGTATGGACATCCTCTTGGACCTCAACATGACGATGATACGCCCCCTGGATGGACTCCAACAATCGGAGTACCTGAAAGAGTTTGGGGATATCTACAAGCGCCTGGAGAAACGCCTTGAACCCCTCCTGGTCAACCAAGACCAGTGGAAGAGGGACAAGAGCTACCTCTGGCACGTGGACCGCATCGTGGTGCCTAGTGACCGAGTCCCAGCGCTGCTGAAGTGGACCCATGAGTCCAGCGGTCATGTTGGTGCTGACCGTACCCTGAGGCTGTTCAAGCAGTGGTTCCACACTACGTGGACTGACGACCAGCTGCGGAAAACCCTCCAGCCTATCGTGGACAAGTGCCCGTGCAGGTCCTGTAAACCAGGGGATATCAGGGACAGAGGTCTCTACTCGACCCTGCCCATCCCTCACTGTGCTAACAGTGTTCTATACGTGGACTACACGGAGATGCCGAAGTTCGGGGGCTATGACTTCGCCCTCGTGGTAACCTGTGGGTTGACCAGGTTTACCAGGGTGTTCCCATGTACCAAGCACATTACCGGAGAGGAGACTATCAAGATACTCCTGGAGGAGTGGTTTTGTGTCTATGGGGCGCCCAAGGAGATCAACTCTGATGAGGACGTACGAGTACGCTCAGATACTGGCTGGTACAAGAGGGTCCTGAGATACCTCAATTTCCAGGTGTCTACGGGGATTCCCTACTCTCACACGAGCAACCCCCTATGCGAGCGACAGATCCGAGTCCTCAAGGAGAATGTAAGGATATGGTGCAAGACTGAACGCACCGGAGACTGGGTGAGACTACTCCCCGTCATGTCCTTGATGATGAACTCCTAAGAGAGTTCGGCTACTGGCTACTCGCCCCATGAGCTATTCCTAGGGCGCCCGGCATGGTTCCTACATGCCCCCTATCCAGAGGACACCCATTCTTCTGTGGTTGAATGGGTCCAAGAGCAACAAGCGAAGGTGGACAAGGCCAAGGCTATGCTCCAGAGAGTGAGGAAGCGTCAGTGGAACAAGAAGAACAAGCACCGGGTACCGGCCACCTACCAAGAGGGGGACTGGGTGCTGGTGCACCACAGTCGACTACCCGCCTGGCCACGCTCTACCAGCGATGACCCATACTTCGGGCCGTACAAGATTCTATCAGTGGATGGACACCGTATCACCGTGCGGTGTTCTCCCCGTCTAGGGGGGACCCTGGTGTGCGCTGCTCAACACCTGAAGCGCTACTATGATCCTGAAGACCTCTGTGGGGAGGAGTGGGAGCTGAACGACGAGGAAATCGCCGCTCTGGACCTACAAGGGGCTGCCAGCCCTATGGAAGTTGAAGGTGAACTCCCCGACATGAACGCCGAGGAGATGGCTAAGGAGGGCTTCTACCTGGTGAAGTCTGTCCTACGCCACCGCTATTGCCAGGGTTGGCGCTTCCTCACCCTCTGGGAAGGGTTTGGAGTCGCAGAGGCCACCTGGGAGCCCTTCTCTGCATTTGTTCTACCTGAGGGACGCCTAAACTCAGTTCTGGTTGACTACTTGTCCCAGAACAACCTTGGTGAGTTGCTGAGGCTCGCTGAGACGCTTGCCTCCAAGACTAAAGCTAGGGACTGAACCTTACCCTTACCTGCCAAAGCGTATGTGTGAGTGTGCTAGTCCTAAGGTCCTGAGAGCAAGCCGCAGAAGTGGTGTCCTAATTATACCCAAGTCTGCACGCTTGCTAAAGCTGGAGGGTTGGCTTATTGATGCCACGGGGTACGCCCCGGGTCTCCCCTCCCCTAAGCGCCCAATTTCTGTGCTGGCGCAAAACCTTTGGGGAATACCCAGCGTACTAATCCAGGTATTGTTTTCCCTACCTATCTGTCTACTACAGGGAGGGGTGACCAAAAGCTATGAAGGCATGAAAACGCCGTTTTGCTAAATGGCCAAAACACTGACCTAACCACTGCCACAGCACACCAACCCTGCTAAAATTGCAGGAAACGGGTGGGACAGTGACACACGCACTACAGGTCCTACACACCCTACAGTGGCACCATCCTGGTGGGCGAGCACTGGGGCAACTGGCTCAAGCCCCCACTCAGGACTACCACTCCTACACGCACACTCTACTTGGTGTTGTTGAAGAACATGTCGTGGGTCCTAGCGACCCTCCTGTGAAATGACAAGAGAACACAGCGCTCCTAAGCAACTGTGGCCTAACAGGGGACGCCACAACGCGTTTCCCCTGCAAGGGCTTGGAGGGAAGAGGTGCTCTTGGGTGCACGGCGCAGATGTCGATGAAGTCGGACTCCCTGCTCTGCCACAGGCAGAGGGGAGTTATTTGTTTGTGTGATCTGCGCCCTTGTTTAGCAGGGCATGAAAAAAATGGTATGCTGCTGCACCAATCACCCTACCTGCCCACCTGTAAAACAAAGGCAAATGAAGGGGCGTTTGCGGCGGAGGAACCAAGCCACTCTCCACGTATTATACGCTTCTCAGAGTGACCTATAATACACTGTCCGCAGACACGCTGAAGAATCAGCTACCCCTGTCAAGCAAGCAAGCTTTAAGGGACTCCTCAGGTTCTCTTAAAGAACGTACCGAGGAGCCCCTGGGTAGCCTAAACAAGGTTTACCGTGCGCACTTCGCGTGGCCTACCCTTTAATGCGTGTGTGCATGCGCGAGTATGCACGACAGTTTTGGGCAAACCTGCCCATCCGCATCACAATCACGAACTCCACCAGGGGGTGCCCCCGCCTGGGCTTACTCACCTTACCTACCGCTGGAGAGAGAGAGCAAGTGAGGGGCGCACGCGAAGAACGTAGCTATGCACTTGTGTGTATGTCTAATCACCCTGATCTGACCTCTAATCATCTGCAATATTTCTAATCAATCCCTCTATCGCGTCCTATCGTTGTTAGCGCTGCTACAAGACTCGTTCACGGAGACACGAGACGAGCAATGTGTATGCGGCATACGAGACGAGCATACCTGTAGTTTATACCTGATTCATTGAAGTCTTTTTCGTTGATTCTCGAATTCTTGAATTTTTGATACTTCTATTAGTTTAGGTGGAATCTGTATGTTTATTTATTAATGTGTGTCTCGTCATTTTCAAGACTACGTGAGACATACGTTTATAATTCCATTATTTCTCCAGTTTCCGGCGCTTCGCTAGGAGCTGCTCCTGCGCGTCGCCATTTTATGCGTATGAATTTCTGGATTTAAAAAATCCAGAGATGACTATAATTTTTATAAAAATGTGCTTCTGATGCAAAATTGGATTCTGCTCAGGTGTGTTGTTTCAGAAAAATTCTAGGCCGTCATTTGACGGATTTTGATGTCGTCGCTTCGTTTTTGCGTGGATTCGTCCATAATTCTCCCATTCCTGCCTCTGCAGATACCCACGCGCAGCCTCGCTGAGTAGGCTGTGTCTGGCCGAAACGCAGCAGCCTGGAGAGACTGAGCAGAACCCAAGACCCCACCAAGGGGCTATTTAATTTTTTCACGACTCCCTTCGCCCTAAGACAGGTCACAGGTCGCCAGCAGGTTTACGAGAACCCATGCGAGTGTGTATAATGTGACTTGCGTTGGGTTTGTGTCGCGCTGCGTCTTGGAGGGAGGGATGCACATGCACATGTTTTGGCATGCTCCCAAACTCACCCAACCAAGCCACAGGAGCCCCGGCAGCGCCATGAGCGCTGAGTCTTCTGTAGGAAATGTTACATACAGAGCAGCAAAAGAGCGCCAGCCATGGTGAGCGCCCATTTTTCTGTGTGAGGGAAACTATAGGTATTTTGAAGTAGATGTGGAAACCAAGGAAAGGCCAAGAAAAATTCCCTTTTTCCTAAAATGCGACAGTGGTGGCCACCACAGCACAAGGGGGGAGTAAGAAAAAGTGCTTTTCCATTGCTTTGAGGCATACTGTAGTTGTATTAGAGATGCACTGAGCATCCAGGCATTTCTATCTTAGTATTGGTCCTACCAAAACTGGTGATAACACATTTTGACCTATGGAACCAAACACCCAATCAGGATATGGAGTGGACCCTTTAATCCCCTTTCAATGTGAGGCAAATCATCTTTTCCTGAGTTAACTGAGAACTGACATATCCAAGGCAGAGCCTATGAATTTATCTATGTTTTTCCATGAATTCTTAGCTATCCTAGTGGTATGCACCCTAGGGGGCTGGGCACCTCTTTTTGAGAGGTCCTGGGTTCAATTCCTGGTCAGCCTAGCTAAGTAGGAAGATCCCATGTGACATGGCAGTGACCTCATCGCCACATGCCCTGCCACCTCAGCACATATGGGACCCAAAACAAAGAGTGCACATCTCCTGAGATGGCACTATGGAGATAGAGTGACCCTGGGGCAGTTTTCCAACTCTTTTCCAAAGCATTTCAGCTATCTTTGTGAATATGCATTCCGATTTGACCTGAGTTGCAGTTTCTGTGAATAGCCAATCATCTTTCACTGTTTACACTGCAGCCCTTCATGCTTTGATCCTGATTCTCTTCTCCTTGCACACTATTGGCTTGGGCTATCCTGGATTGACTATATTTCTGCAAACAAAAGGTTTTCATCTCCAAAAACAAGCAGCAGGAAACCCTACACCAACAGCAAGCAGCAGGAGAGACAAAAATACAGTGCTGAAACCACTATAACTTTTTCTAGGCCTCTACCTGGTGAAGTCGGTCATCCGACACCGCTATTGCCAAGAGTGGCGTTTCTTCACCCTCTGGGAAGGGTTTGGAGTTGAAGAAGCTACCTGGGAACCTTTCTCTGCCTTTGTTCTTCCTGAGGGACGCCTGAATTCTGTTCTGGTAGACTACCTGTCCCAGAAGAACCTAGGAGAGTTGCTGAGGCTCGCTGAGATGCTTGCCTCTCAGGAGAAACCTAGGGACTGCACCCTTCCTATACCTTCCTATGCGTGTGTGTGAGTGTGCTGATCCTGAGGACCTATGAGCAAGCTGCAGAAATGGTGTCCTAATTATACCCATGTCTGCACCCTTGCTGAACTCGGCGGATGTCTTACCGGTGCCACGGGGTACGCCCCGGGTCTCTTCGCCCCGAGGTGCCCAATTTCTGTGCTGGCACCAAAGGTGGTTGGGGGAATACCCAGCGATAACGCCAAGGTTCTGGTTTTTCCTACCTGCATGCCTACTAGAGGGGAGGGGTGGCCAAAAGCTATGAGGCATGAAAACGCCTGTATGCTACGTGGCCAAAACCTAGACTACCACTGCCACTGCCCACCAAAACCCTGATAAAATTTCAGGAAGCAGGCGGGACAGGGACACACACACTACAGGTCCTACACACCCTATTGTGGCACCAGCCATCGAAGGATGAGCGGGCTCTGTGGCCCAAGCCCTCACCCTGGTTTACCACTCCTACACCCACACGCTACTTGGGGTTGATGATGGTCATGTCACAGGCCCTAGTGGCCTACCTGTGAAAGAGACACGAGAACACAGCGCTACTAAGCGACTGTGGCCTAACAGGGACGCCCCTACGCGTTTCCCTGATAGGGCTTGGAGGGAAGGAGTGCTCAGGTTGCGTGCACAGTGTGGATGTTGAAGAGGTCGGACTGCCCTCGCCACTCCTGGCTGAGGGGCAGTTGGTTGATTGTGTGATCAGCGCCCATTTTAGCTTGGGCAAAAAATTCAAAAGTCGCCGAGGGCAACTGCAGCTGCACCAATTCACCCTGAACTTCCCACCTGTAAAGCAGAGGCGGATGACCTGGGTTCAGGACGGAGGAACCAAGACAGCCTCCACGTGTTATACGCTTCTCAGGCTGCCCTATAATACGCTGTTCCTGAACCCAAGTACAAGCAAGCAAGCTTCAGGAACACCACCCGTTCTCTTAAAGAACGTAGGGTGGAACCCCTGGGTAACCTAAACAAAGTTTTACTGTGCGCACCACGCGTGGCCTACCATTTAATGCATAATATGCATGCACAGGTATGCACGAGGACGGCACTCTCCTACTCTAACCAATCTTCCTTTTTTCCCACAATCCATACCAAGATCACGAACTCTACCAGGGGGTGGCCCCTCCTGGGCTTACCTACCTTACCTACCGCTGGAGAGCGAGGCAGGGGAGAAAGAAAACGAGTCACAAGCGAGGCAAGCGTTTATGCACGTGTGTGTATGCTCTAATTACCCGATCTCACCTCTAATCATCTTGCAATCTTCTAATCTGTCCCTCTATTCTATGTTTGCGTTGCTACACTTCGCGATCACGATGACACGATACAAGCAATGTGCATGCTGCATACGAAGCAAACAAGACCTGTATGTTTATACCTTGTTCTTTGAATTCATTTTGACTTTCTTGAATTCATTCTTCTTCATTGCTCCTAGAAGCAAACGTGGAAATCCTACGTTCATTATTTATTGTGTGTCTCGTCATTTTCTTATTATTACGTGACATACTGTTATAATCTTATCATTTTTGTCTTTTCCGGCGCCCAATTAGGATGCGCTCCGGCGCGCCGCTTTTCTCTGCGTGTAAGTCCAGGGATTTCAAAATTCCTGTGATGAAAATAAATTTCGTAAAAATGTGCATTTAATGCACATGAACATTCTGGACAGGTGTGTGCCGTCAGAAAAGGTCTAGGCCGTGATTTGACGGATTTTGGTGCTTGCGTCGATCGTTGCGTGCCTGTCAGTCCCTCAACCCTTTGTCTTTTCTCTGCACATATCCTGGAGCGCAAATGGTGGAGTAGGGGTGTTCGGGCCGAAAAACTGACTCCTGGACCACTGTCCTGAATCTCAAACCCCCATGAGGGTAAATTAATTTTCAACGCACTAAGGACAGATCAGGTCTTACAGTAGGTTCACTGAGACCCCAGACAGCGTGCCCTGATCACATCCAGCGTTGGGTTTTGCGTATTGCACTGCTCTTTGCCAGTTGGAGGGACAAGGTTGTGCATGCATGAATTGGCATGCCCATTCTAACCCCCTACCAAGCCACAGCTGCCCCAGCGACGCCAATCAGCACAGTAGGAGCTGTAGGTGTCTTTATGGCTCAGCAGAACCTGGCGACTGCCCTGATGCAGCGCCTTCCTTCCAATGTTAGGGAGGTTATAGGAAATTTTAAATAAATGTTGAAGCCATGGGGAGGCCAAGAAAAATTCCCCTTTTCCTTTAAAATGCGGCAGTGGTGGCCACCACAGCACAAGGGGGGAGTAAGAAAAAGTGTTTTTCCTTGCCAAAAGGTTAGCTTTGATTGTTATAAAGAGGCCTAAAGGCATAACACATTTTTATCTTAGTACTGGCCTATCCGAAAAGGGGTGACAAGACATTTTCACCTATAAAACCAAGCATTGAACTTTGGAGGTTGTGCGGACCCCTGAACCCCCAACTGATTGATCTTTTACACCATTTCCTGGACTTACTGAGGCGCTGACATTGATCCAGAGCCTATACATTTTTTTATGTTTTCTCATGAATGCTTAGCTATCCTAGTGGTATGCACCCTAGGGGGTTGTGGCACCTCTTTTTGAGAGGTCCCGGGTTCAAACCCCAGTCAGCCTAGCTAAGTAGGATTATCCCATGTGACATGGCAGTGACCTCAGCGCCACAAGCCATGCCACCTCAGCACCTATGGGACCCAAAACAAAGAGTGCACATCTCAGTGTGGCACTATATGGAGTGTCAGCCCTTGGGGCAGTTTTCCAATCAGTTTTTCTCAATCAGGTAAAATATTTTGATCCAAGTTGCATCGATTGTCTATTGCTGTAGTCTATTGTTGATATCTTTATTATGTAACTCTTTTCTGACTTCAGCCATTCATGCTTTGATCCTGTTTGACTTTGACTTGCTCATCTCTGGCTTGGGTTATCCTGTATTGGTTGTATTTCATCAACAAAACATTTTCTCCATCAAAAACAAGCAGCTGGAACTCTACACCAGCAGCAAGCAGCAGGAGAGGCACAACAAGAGCTGAAAAACTCATAAAAAAGTTCTGTCGGCGCAAAGCGTCATTCGACAACCCTTTAACAAATCGAGAGGTGTTGAGGTAACCCATCTGGAGGTCACTGGTGTTGACCTTCGACTTGATGACACTAGTTCAAAATTCTTTAACGCAGTCCGCATGTCGAGGGAGCTCACTTTCTTGCAAGGTCAGCATTTTTGACAGGTACACTGGCTCGTGGGATATGCAATAGAAGCGCTGACCCAACACACGCATGAGCTCGAACCAGTCATCTTGTACCTGTTTTGTCAAAATGTGATAATACTCGACAGCGTCGCCTTCGAGGAGAAACGGTATGGTAGTGACTTGACTGAGTGGTGAAGTGATGTCCGACAGAGCGAAGGCTCGCATAAGATCCTCCTTCCAAGTTCGAAACTCTCCTGATCTTGGCTTCCCAGAAAACAATTCAATCAATTTGCGTAGACGTTCAACTCGTCCACCCAGGATCTCGAACGTTGGAGCGCAAGGATTCATGGCATTCAACGGATTGGCCTGATTCATCGATGGATCAAAGGGAGGCGCTTGTAGAGGTGGTTGTTGCAGTGGGAAATGTTGAGGCGGCTGATTGTTCCACAATGCATCTGTGCATGCAGTGGATAGCTCGAAGAAGGTGGTTGTGGGTGAGGGTGTTGTGGTGGAAACAGGGAGTGCTGGAACTGCGGGTGTTGATTCGAAGGTTGCTGGCTCAAAATTGCGCAAACTCATTGAGGAGAACGTAGCACTGCGAAAGTTCATGTTCCAATCGTCGAAGTTCACTCTCTGCTGTTCGTGTTACATTCTCCGTCGAAGACTGCAAAGCGTCAACTCTGTGGTCAGTCGCCGCAGTGGCGTTTGCTGCTGATATCTGCAACGCATCGATGCGCTGCTCCAAATCGATGACCTTCGTTTTGAACTTCTGCGAGGTTCTGCGACAAGCTTTGAAGATCACGGGATATGCATGGAAACCACTCGCTTTCTCGACGTGCGATGCGTTCTGCGATGAATTTTTCTAGCGAACTCGAGAACTCATGCTGCAATCTCGAATAAAGTGCACCATAGCTGCGTCGTCAAATGGTCGCTCCGCTGGAAGTTGGAATCAAAGACGGCGCCGAAGATTGTAACGCAGAGGTTGACGATAATGATCTCCCCACCACCTAGCTGGCTAGAACTTGTTGTGGTTTGACTTGGGAACTGTGCTGTTTCTTGAAAATCCCAAAATACGACAAACCCCTTTTGGTGCAGGATATTTAGGCGGAGCACCAAATTGTACCCAATTCACAAATTTGAAGACAAAAACCCTGTTCAAAGATATCGAAGTATTATACACCACTTCGTTCACAGCAACTGACCTCTCGATGTTTCATATGTATTTGCAGATTGCAGTGCGGCTCGCTGCACTACTGCTGCTCGAAACCATTACACCCTACCTGCGCGCTGCGTGCTCCATTCGTCTGACATACCTTTGACTCTTGATTTTAGGTGTGCAAAGCGCGAAAGGTGAGCACCCTTACAGAAAGATGTCCTTGATTAGTGCCCTATAGATTTTGATGAAATCCTGCAGGTTTATGATGTTGAAATCCCAAAACCAAAGGAGCAAGTAGAGCAAGAACAGGATGTGGATAGAATCAATGAATAGTTTGAAATCCAGTGTAACACAGAAGGGCTACAGATAGACAAAGCAGGTATAAACAAAAAGACTCAATCACAAATGGATGAAACAAAAGATTTTAAGTGAAAACTGGCCTGACTCTAGCCTCCAAGTCTGCATCAAGCACTTCATGTGCACTCCTTTGGATGAAACGGAGTTGGTTAGGAATATGGGGCAAAGGAGTTAGGCCAGACACAGATTATGACTTGGCCAAGCAACTGAATTCAGAAACAGTTAAAAAGTAGAGCCAGGATAAGTGGTAGAAACGATTGAGTATAGGGGTCTTGGGGTGGGAGACCACTAGGCTTAACCTACAAGGCCTAAGGCATGGAATGCCTATTTTATTTCGGTATATCCTCCGTGAAGAAAGATACCTCCGCTCAGTTGAGTGGTAGGGGTGAACTTCATGGGGGGCTAGGGTTCTAAGCCTAGTTACGTTGAGGAAGTGTACTTAAAGCTTCAAAACAGTGATAAGAATACTTAAGTTAGTCTTAGCATCAACAAAAGGGTTTTATGGGGGCTTGGCCTGGATCAAGCCCTCCAAGAAAGACATGGAAGTGACTTTTTCTTACTCCCCCCTGGAGTACTAGTTGATCAAGCTAGTAGGACCAAGGAAAAAGGCTCAAATATTCCCACAATTACCTCAGAAAATGCATTAAACCTACCAAAAACATTCTCATCAGTTCATAGAAGCCTATCACACTGTAGGTACCCTTGAAAAACAGTGTAATGTACCGTGAATGATGTCCCTTCGATGGGGCATTCCTCAAAAGTCGCCAGCGTGCGACGAAACCTTTTTGTAAACATTTGGGGGTAGTGGGGTTTGAACCCAAGACTCCCTCCCTAGAGCACACATGCTTGCCCACTAGGGTACAGTCGAACGCGCTAATGCGGACGGCTATTGCTGTATAAACAGCAATTCAGTAAACGTCCTGACCAAGGGCCAGGGCGGAGCAATACTCCCAATGGAGGACACAAATCTCCAGGAGCTGAAAAAAATAGAAAATGAAACCAACAGGGAGTAAATCCTGTGGTTTAGCGAAAGGTGTAGCGATCTAAGAAGTCAAATCGCTAAAACTTGACGAAATAACGCGAGAAGTCGTCATTTTTACACTGAAACTTAAAGTCGCAGACAAGCGCAACAGAAGCAGACTTCAGAAACAGGGTTGCGCAAGCATAAACGGCTCAAGAAAAAGGAGGTATGAGCTGGAATTTTTAAGGTTCTAAAAGAAATTTTTGCATAGTTGCATCAAAGTTTTTATAAACTTTAGGAAAAGGTATCGAAAATGAACCCGACCACAGAGCAGGTGGACAACCCACCTCTCAGGTATGTCAGTGTCATTTCACACGCAAGCATTGCGTTCGTGTTGGTTGCTTCGTTAAAACGTTAGGGTTGTCACTGTTGTGTTCGTTGGGGGTTCGGGTGCTCCTCCCCTTTGACCTGGACAGGTCAAAACAGAAATGAAAGGTATGCGATGCGAATGGAGCGCGCAGCGCGCACGTAGGGTTGCAATATGCGCTGTGCTCGCGATGCATGTGCCTAATTGAGGCATTCACACGCTGTGTCGCTTTCCCTGTGCCTCAATTCACCCTTGTTCTCTCTTCACAGGTAAGAAAAGAAAGTGTTTGCTCGTGTTGCCGTAGCGCCAAAGTAGGGTTGCTTAAAACGCTTAGGGTTGTTTTGCGCTGTGCAGTGCGTCACTCTCTCTCCTCTTTCTGCAGGAAACAAGACAAGGAAAGCATGCATGACACACAGTGCATTAATCGCTTAGGGTGGTTTATAATTCGCGGTAGATTTGTTTAAGCGCGTAGGGTTGTTTTGTGCTCGTGTTTTCCTCGGCATTCACATGATGCGTGTTGAGTAAGGTAGGTAAGCCCAGGAGGAGCTCACCTCCTGGTTCAGTCACGCTGTAATTGGTTATGTTCGGTTAAATTAAGAGAAAGAGTGGGGAATTGAAAAACCAGTGCATACTTGTGCATGCATATGACGCATTAAAGGGTAGGCCACGCGAAATGCGCACGGTACAACTCTTGTTTAGGCTACCCAGGGGCTCCACCCCACGTTCCTTAAGAGAACGGGTGGAGTTCCTTAAGGTTGCTTGCTTGCACCTGGGTTTGAGGACAGCGTATTATAGGGCTACCTGAGAAGCGTATAATACGTGGAGGTAGTCTTGGTTCCTAGCCGCAAACCCAGGCCATCTGCCTTTGTTTTACAGGTGGGAAGGTAAGGGCGATTGGTGCCGTCTCTGTGAGCAGCGCTAAAATATGCTGCGCAGATCACACAAAGAAATAACTGCAGTGGGTGCAGTCCGACTTCACCGCCATCCACGCTGTGCACGCACACTGAGCACTCCTTCCCTCCAAGCCCTGACGGGAAAAGCGTAGTGGCGTTCCTGTTAGGCCACAGTCGCTTAGTAGCGCTGTGATCTCTTGCTTTCTCACAGGAGGGTCAGTAGGACCCGTGACATGTTTGACAGCACCTCCAAGTAGCGTGTGTAGGTGTTAGGGTCAGCAGGCCTGGCAGGAGTTGAGTGCAAGTGATGAGTGCTCACCCTGCCTTCGAAGGCCGGTGCTGGCGTTAGTGAGTGTAGTGTAGTGGTGTCTCCTGTCCCGCGTGCTTTTCCACGTGGGCAGGGGAGTGCGTTAGCTTTTGGCCTTTAGCAAAAATGGGCGTTTTGTATGCCCTTAGCACACTTGGCCACCCCTCCCCTCTAGTACGTAGGGCTTTTGCCGTCTTCCCCCAAGGATAGGCGCCAGCACAGAAATTGGGCGCCATAGGAGTGGTAATAGTACCTGATTAGGACCTTCGGTCGGACGTCAGCGAAGCCCGGTCTCCGGGAGCCACGCCGGGGAGAGTGGTGAGACACACACAGACGTACGTAGCACACTTAGGGGTATGGTAAACCCTGTAAGGAAGGGGAGAACCCCATGGGTCTGGACCAGTCAGGGGTCCTAACTGTGGGCTCGCTTGTCCCCAAGGAGGGAAGACACACCTTGCCTCATAACACCTTGCTTCTCATTTCCCCCTGGTGTAGTAAGCCACCGTTCTTCGTTGGCTCCCCAAGGTCATTACATCAGGGCAGTCCCCATGCAACACACGGTCAACAGGGCATACACTCGCTGGGTGGCTGCAAACCTGATAAGCGGCCACCTGGTCCACGCTGGAAACCATAGGCATGGGACTGCAGGGCACAGACAGGGTCAGTGCAGTGCTCAGTAAGCAGTGGTCTGTGAAAAAGGAATGGCCTTCGGCCAGGGAGTGGTTGTCACAGGGGGCTAACGGTCCTGTCCTGCGATGCAATGCGGGGCAACTGTGACAACTGCTCTTACACCCATTTACAGGCACGTCTGCACAAGAGTGCTCACTGCACCTGTAAGGTTAGAACACAGTCAGTAGACTGACACAGGGAAATTTGTTTTTCTTTTTACGCTGGGACAGAGTCTCAGCGCGGGTTAGTAGCTGCCCCTCGTTGTTCTCAACGAGGTAGGAGCAGAAGATGGGCTTGATACTCCCGTCTGGTTGTATGAAGGCTGACATAGGTTCCCAGGTCGCCTCAGATAACCCATAGCCATCCGACAGGGTTAGGAATTTCCAACCCTGTTTATATACCTGCAACCACGTAGTAACCATCGACTGCCATCTCATCGGCAGTCATCTCTTCGAGTTCGTCTGCCTCCTCTGGGCTGGCAGCGTTCTCTAGGTCAATACGCTCGACCTCAATGTCGCTGAGGCGCCACTCATCCCAGGACAAATCGTCAGTAGAGTGATAGTGCCTCAACTGTTTAGGTGCACACAGCAGTTCTCCACCTAGACGTGGACTGCACCTGACATGGATCCTGGATCCATCTATCTTGATGATACGATAGGGTCCAAAAAAAGCGTCCTGTAGGCAGTTACGTGGCCAGGAGGGTAGGCGTGAATGGTGAACCAAAACAAGGTCACCAACCTTGAAGCTGGCAGGTCGCCGTAGGCGGTTCCGCTGGCTCAGTTCACGGTCACGAATGTGTCTCAGATTAGTCCCAGCCTGGTTAGCCATAGACTGCTTGTGTTCCAGCCAATCTCCCACAGGGCTCTTGAAGTCCTCAGGAAAGGAGGTTTTGAAGAACCAAGCAGGTCGTCCTCCATGGAACAGTTCGTGGGGGGTGAAACCCGTAGAAGAGCTCCGCTGTGAGTTCATGGTCAGCACTGCCCAGGGCACTAGACGTACCCATTCTTTGGTACGCTCCTGTTTAATCAGGATTCTTAGGTTTTGCTCCACCACACGGTTCTGTCTCTCACAAAGAGGGTTAGACGTGTGGGTATAGAGCACACCTGTGGATACCTCAACGTTGAGGGCATTTAGCACTCGTTTGTACCACCCAGTGTCACTGCGGATGCGTACATCTTCATCAGAGTGCACCTGTTTAGGTGCCCCATACGGTTCGAACCATTGTTCGACTAACATTTTCACAGTCTGCTCACCTGTGATTTTCTTATTGCAAGGGAACACATGGGTGAAACGAGATAGGCCACAGGTGACCACTAGGCAACTATCATAGCCGCCGAAGCGTGGTAGGCCGTGGATGAAATCCACATAGAGAAGAGAGTTAGCACAATAGGGTATGGGTAAGCTGGAAATCAGTCCCCTATCTGTACTGTCGCTCTGCTTGCTGGCATGACAGCCACAAGCATCAACAATGGTCTGCATACGAGACCTCAGTTCAGTCAGGGTTAGACTAGAGTAGAAACACTCACGGAAGAAGTCCACTGAGCGATTAGCGCCAGTGTGACCAGAACTGAGATGGGACCACTGTAGGCACCCATCAAGTCGGGCCTCAGGCACAACAATACGGTCCTCGTAGAAGAGGTACTGGTTGTTTTTATACCACTGGTGCCCGTCGATGACACGGGGTTCCAGACCAGTGCTGAGGGTTTGGAGAATTTCTTTATACTCTGACTGATAGTCGGTTAGACTCCAACCCTCCAGGATTCCAGCAGTGCGCATGGACAGGTCAAGTTGGACATTCATACGCTGGAAAGCCTCTTTGGCGAGCGCCTCAGAGCTCTCACCTAAAAGCGCATCGAAGTTATTGCGCGATATATAGTCAGACAGTTCATTTTTTATACCGGGGATATGATGAACTGTCAGCCTGAACTGGCTCAGGTAAGTCCACCACCGCTTTAGTTTTGCTTTTTCCAGTGGTGGGTCCTTCTGAAAAGACTTCACAGGTTCCTGGTCAGAAAGCCAGACAGTAGGGTGAGAGTCCAGGAGTCGGGATTGTGACGAAAGCACCAACATACCGGCCAGGAGTTCCTGGTCATAGGTGCTGTAATTGGAACGCGCTTGGTTCCATTTCCAATTCCAGTGTCCCAGTGGCACCAGCCGCCACTCACTGGTAGGATAGTCATGTTTCAAGGAACCATCACGGTTCAGTCCACCAGTACGATAATGGCAGTGGGTTAGTTCAGCTGGGTTAAGCTCCTGCCATTGGTAGATCGTTCCCGCCCCCCCTACATCACTGGCATCAGTGATCAGGACTATCTCGCCCTTAGGGCGGGGTACTCCCAGGCAGTTGGAGGAGGCAATTTTCGTCTTCAACTCCTTGAAACACTCCTCCTCTCTGGCGGTCCACCTCCAGGGAGTAGTTTTCTTGATTAGGTCAGTGAGGGGGGCAGAGGAGTAGATAAAATTGTGGATGTGACGCCTGTAGAAGTTACAGGCGTCCACAAAACTCCTCACGTCGTGTAGACCCTTCTTAGGGTCATCGCGAATCTGCATGTCCTGTAGGGGCTGCATCTTAGACGCGGCTGGTTTCCACCAGCCATACCCCACGTCGAAACCCAAATATTCCATCTCTTCTTTCATAAACTCACATTTTTCAAGTTTGATTCGGAGATGATTTTCTGGACAAACAATGAAAAATTCACGGAGGAGAAGGACATGGTCCTGTTGGGTATTAGTACCCAAACTCACGTCGTCGATGTGGGCCTCCATTTCTGCACCCCGAGAAATCAACTCCTGTACTAGAGGTCTGCGCCTCAGTATGTACAAAATTTTGTTCATTAGCTCCTAGAAGGTAGGTAGGTAGGTCAACTCGGGACTGGGGTTGCCCCGCAGGGGGTCTTACCAAGGGGCTTTCGCTCACCCACCCAGGGCCCTACTGCACGTGCCCCCACAAAGCGGCTCCCCCACATGGGGAAAGGGCGCGGTCGCCGCGAGCAGTACCCTACAGCGGGTTCTGCCCAGAGAGGTAACCCATGTTCAACCGAAGTCTCACATCCCCCTCCTTCGGCTGGATGATACGTGGGTAGGGTCCCATCGCACATCCTCATCACCCTCCGCATTCCGGGGCCCAGGGGCCGGGAGCCAGGCCAAAGGCCCTGTCCTGCAGGCACCCCCACCTGGGTTGGTTTTCAGTAGGCGTGAGGCGACTTGAAGAAGCACGTGCTACGGGACTCGCATGCCGTGGCGCACATTCACGCCTCCTGACTCGGTCGACCTTGCGCTCTCCCGGGGGGGCCGGGGGTTCGAGGTAGGTCGTTGCGGTCGGTTGGTCGGTCGTTTAACGGTTCAGTGTAGTTTGTCAATGCCGGTTGGTCGGTTGCTTGATGGTAGAGTCACGGTTTTGTTCGCGGATATGGTCGCCGGCGGGCGTGGCGCATCACGGCGCCGCCAACCCGATGGACGCCGTTCCCGTTTCGACCCGTGCATGCCTGGCTGGTTTGGTGTTGGCCGGCTTGCGTGTGGTCTGTTTACGGTCAAGTGGCGGCTGCAGCTGCGGTGTGGTCGGTGCGCGGTTGTCTTGGCCGCCTCACGGTCGGCTTGGTCTGCGTGGGTTTCGTCGCGCCGCTGCCGGTGGTCGTATTGCCGAATGTTGTTTGTGCGGCCGACACGTCCGTGTCGGCGCTGGCCAGTTGCGTCGTGGTTGGTCCAAGGGCGGCGTAGTGCGGTTTGTCAGCGGTGGTTGGCCGCGTCCGTAATGGTAGAGTTGCGGTGTTCTGCCGTGTCCGTAGGCATGGTTGCCAGCAGGCGTGGCGCACCACGGTCTCGCCTTCCCGTTGGACGCCGTTCCCGTTTCGACCGGTACACGCCTGGCTGGTTTGGTGTTGGCCGGCTTGCGAGTGGTCTGTTTACGGTCATGTGGCGGCTGCAGCTGCGGTGTGGTTGGTGCGCGGTTGTCGTGGCCGCCTCATGGTCGGCTGGGTTTGTGTGGGTTCCGTCGCGCTGCTGCCGGTGGTCTTATCGTCAAATCCTGCCCATGTAGCCGGCACGTTCGTGCCGGCGCTGGTTAGTTGCGTCTTGGTTTGTCCAAGTGTAGTGTAGGGCAGTTTGTGAACGTTGGTTGGCCCCGTCCGCGGTGGTAGAGGTATGGTGTTCCGCTGCGTTCGTGGTCATTGTGGTCGGCGGGCGTGGCTCGCCACGGTGTCGGCAGCCCGTTGGACGTCGTTCTCGTACCGGCCCATGCACGTCCGGCCAGTTTGGTGTTGGCCGGCGTGCCTGCCGTCTGTTTATGGTCACGTCGTGTCCGCTGTAGCGGTTTTATTGGTGTGCGGTCGTGTTAGTCGCCTCCTGGTAGGTTCGTTCGGCGTTGGTCCTCTGTCGTTGCAGCGGGCGCTCGCGCAGTCGGATTTGTTGCGTGCAGGTGTTCTGTTGGTGGTGGTGTTGGTAGGTGCTAGTTGCGTGGGCCCGGCACGGTACGTTTTCACCGTGCGCAGTCTGCCCACCGCGGGGGAGAAAAGTAATGACAAGTGGTCGGACCGCTGTAAAAAATTTTTCCCGTTTCGGTGCCCTTGTCCCTGCCCCGCCCTGGCAGTGTTGCATGCACAACCCTTCATCCGGTATTTCGCGGTGTTCTGTAGCCGCCCTTCCAGTTTCGCTTGTGCCATTCATATGTACACCCCCCGCCGGTGGCAAGGCCCCGTCAGTCCCCCTTGGCGCGCCCCTGTGCTCCCCATGGGAGCCCCAGGGTGCTGTTCCAGCTCGGTGGTGCGGTGCTCGTGCTTGTGTCTGCCTGCCTGCCGTGCGCCATATCGTGCTGTGTCTTGCGGGTCATGTGGGCGGCGTGCCTGTGTTGCGGTGCTGAGTTTGGTGGTTAGGATGGTTAGGGCGGTTCGGCTTGTGCTGTGGTGCCGGGACGTTCCGTCCGACGTGGTGGGTTGGGCTCGGCGTAACACATCCGTGCCCGCTGGTAGGGGGTCGGCGTGGCCCCGTGTGGCGAGCCTGTGGCCCCCCGCGTGCCCCAGGTGGGATTTCGGAGGACAGGAATACCGGGCAGTGTTGCAGCCCCCCTCCCGCTTAATGACTTTGTTAACTTTCTGCAGGGAGCGTGTCCCTCGTACCATTCGCGTAGGTTATATGTGCCGTAACCCCCCCGGCGTCCCAGGCATGTAACTTTCCCGGAGGAGCTGCGCGCCGGTCCCCGCGGTGCACGTACCCCTGGATGCTCGCCTTGGATGGTAATACTCTGGATGATTGTTCGTTAACATTCTCGTGGTCATCCGCCCGGCCGTGGGCCTCGCGTGTTTGGCCGGGCCCTTTCCCTGGTCCCTTGTGGATCCAGCTCGCGGGAGAGGAGGGTGAGGTGGAAGGACGGGTCCGGGCGTGGTGCCGCCCCTTTCGCTGTTGCAGGCGGGTTGCGGGAGTCCGGGAAGCGTGGTCCCCGCCCGGGGGATGTAGAAGGAAGTCGTTGTGCTTTCGTTCGGGCTCGACACCACGGGCTGCTAAGGCTAGCCCCCATTCTTTGGGTATCTGTTGCACGCGTCGGGCAGGTTGATGTCGTTCCCGTCAGTGTGTCCGACCGACAGGCGTTGCCGGGGTGTGTTGCGCAGCCGCGCGCCGTTGGGCTGTACAAGGGGGTCCTTTTGGGCGGGGTTGGCTCGCTCGGGGTCGTCGCGGTTTATGGCCGAGTGCGCAGTCGTTGGTGTCACGTCCATCGGCCGGCCCCCTGGTGGGAGGAGGCGTCCCCGCAGCCGTCGTGTCGTCTCCTCCCTTGCGCATGGCCGGCGCGGGACTCGTGTCGCGCGTGTGTGGCTGTGCGCCGCCGCTGTGGGTCCTGTGCCCGGGTGCGGCTCAGGCTCCTGGGGGTTTCTCACGCGTCGCACAAGGGCGCTGCGGAGGGTACCGAAGATTTCGTGCACAAGGGCCGTGCGTGCCGCCCGGGCCCCCGTCTCAGTGCGGATGGCGGGCTGCCGTCGCTCGCCCAGCGCCAGCGCCCGGATCTGGTGGATCGCGGTGTTTGACAACACTCCCGCGGTCATCGGCTTGGCCGTGGGCCCCGCGTGTATGGCTGGCCCCTTTGCCGGGCCCCTCGTGGATCCGTTACGCGGGAGAGGAGGGTCAGGTGGGATGCCTGGTCCGGGTGTGGCGCTGCCCCCTTTTCCTGTTGCAGGCGGGTCGCGGGGGTCCGGGAAGTGCGGCCCCCGTCCGGGGGATGTGGGAGGAGGTCGTTGGGGCTTCATTCGTGTCGGACACCATGGGCTGCTAAGGCTAGCCTCCACCCCTTGGGCGCCCGTTGCACGTGCCGGGTAGGTTGACGCCTTCCCCGCTGGTGTGCCCGGTCGACTGGCGTTGCTGGAGTGTGTTGCGCGGCCGCGCGTTGTTGCAGTGTACGAGGCGGTCTTTTTGGGCGAGGTCGGTTCGCCCGGGGTCGTCCTGGTTCGTGGCCGACTCCGCAGCCTGTGGCGTGACGTTCATCGTCCAGTCCTCCAGCAGGAGGAGGCGATCCCGCGTCCGCCGTGTCGTCTCTCCCCTTGCGCATGGCCGGCGCGGGACTCGTGCCGCGCGTGTGTGGCTGCGCGTCGCCGCTGCAGGTCCCGTGGCCGGCTGTGGCTCAGGGCCCTGGGGGGTTACCCACGCGTCGCACAAGGGCGCTGCGGAGGGCACTGAAGATTTCGTGCACCCGGGCCGCCTGCGCCGCCTGGGCCTCCCTCTTAGTGGGGATGGCGGGCTGCAGTTGCTCGCCCAGCGCCAGCGCCCGGATCTGGTGGATCGCGAAGACGGGGCACAGGTTGGTCGCAGTGGGGGTCTCTGCCGTCCGTTCCGGGATGGCCTCCAACTGCTGTCGGCCGTCGAGGTAGAACCTCCACGCCGCTGACCACGCCCTCGTGTTTGGCCAGCGGCGTCGCACCCACCGCCAGAGGCAGTAGAGGGCATGGCCTGGGTGCCAGGTGCCTGCCGTCCCCGACACGACGGCCGTCAGGGGGTCCGGGGGTTGGTCCGGGAGCAGGGGGGTGGGGCTGTCCGGCAGGTCCGTGGTCGCCGGGAGCATGGAATCGACGGCCTCCAAGCTCCAGTGGCCCCTGTGCGGGTGCGGGATTATCCGCACTTGGTAGTAGTGGCCATTCTCCAACACGATCATGGCGATGTTGCCGGGGTCGCGTTCGCGCGGTGGGGGCGCCGCGCTGGTCGTCTCGGGGTAGCGTGCCGCCAGGCTTGTGGGGTTTTGCCCCGTGCTACGGGCGGTCCCGCTTTCGCGTGCCGCCAGGCCTTCGTGCGGCGGGATACGGAGGTTGTCGGGCCTCGGTGGCGGGGCGGCCCGCTCCCGGCCCCCGGTGCTGGGCGCGGGCCTGGGGTCCGTCGGCGGCGCTATGAGCGTGTGCACGCAGCCCAGGTGTGGGACCCACACGCCCCCCTGGGCCGGTTGGTGGGTGTTGAACCACCAGATCCACGCTTCAACCAGGTCGTCGGAGACCTGTGCCCCGGGGGTGACGAGCGCCTGGAGCTGCCGCATGAAGATTTCGGTTGTTGCGGCGTGTGGCAGGGGGACCATGGCGAAGAGCCTGTTCGGGTCGACGTCACGGAGGTGTCCCCGGAGGGTTGCCACCAGCTCGCTCGAGGGCGTGGAAGCGTGGATGCCGTAGAGCGCCCTCAGTTCCGCGTCGTCGAAGGGACCCGCGCCCCTTTTCTGCGGCGGTCGGGGAGATGGGAGGGGCATGGCCACCCGGTCCTGGTCCAGCGTTGCGCCAGCCGGGAAGGGGTGCCGTGAGATGGTGCCAGGGTGTCCCCCAGGCACGTACTCCGTGGAGGGTTCCTGTTGCTGGGGCACCGAGCAGGGCATGGTGGCGGGCAGTGGGCCAGGTAAGTCCTGAGGGCTGGAGGTCCCCGTCATTTCTGTGTCCGCCCTTGTGCCGCTCGCGTCGTGCCCTGGTTGCCGCGATGTGTCTTCCGTGGCTTGGCGGCCTCTGAGCTGCGAGGGGGGCTGCCCCCACGCTCCTTGCGTAGGGCTTGGGTCGGCCGCAGGCTCCCTTGGTCGCGTGTCCGCGGCGTGTGGTCCTCCCGACATTGGGTTGGCCGCTGACCCTGGGAGGAACGCGGCGGACGAGCTTGATGCTTCGCCCGCCGCCTGGTGGGGGTCCGCGTGAAGCGCTGCCTGTCGTTCGCGCTCGACTGGCGCGACGATGGTGGGGATGTGCGTCCGTTCGGTGCGGGGCCTCTTGGACCGGCGCCTGGGATCGGCGGTAGATGATGGTCGCCGGGCGTGGGGGTCGCAAGGGCCCCCGTGGTCCCTGTCCATATCCTCATGGAAGACAACTCGCCGCGCCGCGGAAGGCGGCGTGCGGCTGCGGCGACGGGATTGGCCAGGGTTCCTTGTCTCTTGGCGTTGTTCCGGCGTGCCGCCTTGCACCCCCGAGGCGCGGGGACTGCCCAGGCTCCTCCGCGGGGCGAACGGTCGCAGGGGGCTGCTGTATGTGCCAGAGGGGGAACCCCTCCCGGGTGGTGGACCCTGCTGGCGTTCCGGGGAGTTTCGGCGTGCCGCCTGCTTGGGAGGCTCCGGGACGTCCTGGGACCGCGGCCGCCGGTGGCCTGAGGTGTGTCCTTGGTCGCCCGGTGATCCAGGGATTTCCCAGATACCATGATCCTGCATGGCCGTACGGATGCGCAGGGCGGCGCGCTGGTGCCACTGCCAGTGGAGTCCATTCATTTCATCCGGGCTGTAGGCCCCCATATGCGCCATGAGCCGGGTGGCCAGAGAGTGCCATTGGCCGGGGTGGTCCATGGTGGCAGGGGCCGTGTGCCCCGTCAGATGGCCAAACGTGACGTCCGCCATGGTGCGGGTTCCCTCTGCGAGGTGGCGGGACCGCGAAGAAAGCACCCATCGTATGCTGACAGCCAGGGCGAGCTGCTCCCCTGCGATAAGCCTGGGGATCCAGAGGCCCAGGTCTTGGGTCGCCGCGTGCTCCGCTTGTTCGCTGGGGTGGCTGACGTCGCCCTCCAAGCGTGCGTAGTCCAGGTGCCCCCGCCCCCAGGGCGGGACGGTCCCCGGTGGTGGGCCGATAGGTTCGCTACCGCTGTTGGTGGCGGCTTCCACGCGCGCACCCTCTACTGGGGCGCCGCGCTCGTCCGCGGTCCGGTCCGCCGCGACGCTCGCGGTCGCCTGCCCCTCAGCCCCAGTGGTAAGCTGCCCCAGGGCGGTGTAATCGCGCTGAGGGTGTGCTTGTCGTGATGCCGTGAGGGGTGTGTCTTCCGCCTGGTCGCGTCGCGGCTATGGGTGGACGCGTGGCACCGCCGGTGCTGGGACCGCGCGGGGGTCATCCCTGCAGGACTCCATGAAGGCATCGAAAGAGTCGTCGTCGCGGTTGTGTCCGTCAGGTGACGTTCCCCCCTCGGCCGCGCGCTGGGGCGTGTCGGGTGTGGCTTCCCGGGTCTCGGACCCCGCGCGGGTTTCCGGTGGATCTCGCTGCGGCGCCCCCCCCGGCGTGCTTGCGTCCGCGCGAAGTGCCAGGTTCACCAGGGGGGCGGCGCTTGCGCGATCTGCGGCTGAGGGTCTGTGGAGACCGTCCTCACACTCGGTGTCCGGAGTTGGTCCCTTAGGTTCCGCGCCAGGCCGGCCAGCGGCCAATGCCTCGTCGCTTCCGTGTGCCGCTTCGTGCGGCGGGTCGGCACTCTGCATTGGCGGCCGGTCCGCTCCCCCGCCAGGCTCCCCCATTTGTGTCGGCGTTGGTGTCCGTTGTGGGGGCTCCTGCATTTCTTCCGCGCCCACCGTGGACTCCTCGCGCTGCGGTTGGGTCGGCGGTGCAGGCGGTTTGGCTTCATCATTCGTCGGTTGGGGTGCCCCTCGGGTGTGGCCTTCCGCCACGGGCGGTGGCTCGGGTCGGCTCCCCGGGCCCGCGGGTTGTGGGGCGCCCGCCAGGGCGGTGGTGCGTGCCGGATCCGGGCCGGGGCTCGTGCCGGGGGCTGGGCGACCGGGAGATGACGGCTCTGCCGGCCGCGCCGGCGGCCCGGCTGGTGGGGCGTGGCGCCGCTGGGGCGCCGGTCTGTCGCAGGTTATGGCTGGTAGGTCCCCCGTGCCGGACGTTGCCGGAGCCTGGGCCACACCAGCACCAGCACGCACGGATCACCAGGGAAAACGCGCGCACACGCCCGGTGCCCGAACCCGCACCCTCGTTCTCGCTACTTGCAGGACCCAGCATCATACGCCCGCCCTCGAACCCCAGGACCCTCGGCGGTCTCCCACAGCCCTCTCCTCCGCCTCCGACTCCACAACCTCCACCACCACGACCACCTCATCCACCGCCACCACCACGTCCTCATTCGGCACTCCACCCCCCAGGCCGCGGGGGACACCTCCCAAACGGGCCCCCAAACACGCCCCCACCGCGAGCAGCCCCGCCGCCGCCAAGGCCCACGCCCCGACGAGGCCCACACCCGCGACCCAGCCTAAGCCCAAGACCGCCGCCAAACAGCCACCCAAACCCGTCAGCGCGCCACGACCGCAACCCACAGCCAAGCCCAAACCCAAGTCCAAACCCGGCGCCACGACGGCAGCGCGAACCCGGCCCCCCGAGAACGTCCTCTATGACACTCGGCCCCAGCCGTCCCAGGTCCGAAGGCAGCAGCGCCCAGCGCGGCGCCCCCCCACCGTCACCGACGCCACCGCCACCATCTTCATGGCGGAGCGCGCCGCGGCCGAAGCACGACGCACCTTGTCCCGCCGCCTCTCAAAGCCCGCACCCCAGGCCCACGGACCGCCCCTGACCAGGCCAGAACGACGCCAGGGTCCGCCAACAGCGTCCCCGCCCCCCTACCAACCCTCGATGACAGCCCACATACAGCGCATGCCCCACTACCGCCGCCGCCGCGAGTCCCCGCCCAACCCCGAGGCGGAGACCGTACGCGCACACCCGCGGGTCCACATCCGCGCGCGCCCCCCCTCCCCACGCACCCCGACGGAACAGGACTACGAGGAATCCCCCAGGCCCGCCACCGCCACCGGTCCCCACGACCCCGTCACACCCACACACGCCCACTCCTCAGCCCAAGACCGCGGGCCCGCCCAGGAACAATGGTGGCAGCGCTGGACCCACATGCAGCTCTGGGAGCTGCGAAAGTGGGCCCGGGGAGAGCCCTCCCTCGAGGGCCTGGTCCATCGGCCCCGCAAGGGGTCGGTGGAGAACTGCCGCCTCCAGCCAGCGGGGGGGTGGATGCCGCAGGCCGCATGGGAAGCCATGCTGGCCGATGCGCTCCACCCCCTGGGAGTCCACCCCAGCAACCTCCCCGCGCCCCAAAACCAGCCGTATGTCCTCAGGCGCCTGCGGGAGACCCTCCAGGAGACACAGCGAGACGGCATCCGCCTGTGGGACATCACCCAAAGCCCAGCCCCGCACAAACACACCCCCTCACCACCCCACAAGCGTCGGCGCACCGACACCGGCGACACCCACAGCACCCCAGGAGCCCTGCGCGCCACACAACACGACGCGCCTGACCCCCCGGCCAGCGGCGCCGCCACCTAACCCCGTTACCCAGCAAACCACCACAACGGGGCGCCACGGCGGGCCCCGCCCAGAAGTCACCAAACGAACCGGACGCCGAAGGAAGCCAACGCACACGACAACGAGCACCACTACGCCCAAAGGCACCGAACCCAGGCCCGCTACCGTCGCAACCGCCTAACCGAGCCAGAACCCAAGCACAAATCAAACCCGAGCCACACCCCGAAACCGCTAACCCTTGACTCCTAACCAAGCCCGCCGAGGGAACAACGTAACCACAGCCCACACCCACAGCCCACACAGCCGCCTAACCAGCCAGCTCCAGAAGCAAAGAGACACCTCACCAAACACACCCTGACCCAAGCCCGTGTACATCAGGACGCGCGAGCGGCACCCCTGGGGCGCGAAAGCCGCCACAGCACCGACGAGACACGCCAGAGGACACAACGCTATTGCACCGCCGCACCAGCTGCCCATGCCTGTGCCTGCAGTGTACGCGCGCCCCTGTTTTTCTCTTTATTGTTTTTTTTTCCCAAAAAAAAAACGAAAATTAGGGGGGGAGGAAGAGGGACACAACCACCAATCGCACACGCGCACCGCACACAGCACGCACACCGGTGAACGGGAGCCCAGTGGCCCAGGACACCGCACATGCAACACAACACACCGAGCGAGCACACCGGTGAACAGGAGCCAGCTGGCCCAGGACACCGCAGACGCAACACAGCAAACCGCGCGGGCACACCGGTGAACAGGAGCCCAGCGGCCCAGGACACTGCACACACGTAGGGCGGCCCAGGGACAGGAAAGAACCAATACCCCATGGGTCGGACGCACTGGGGCGACCCAGCCGACCCACCGGGCCAGTGGCAGGTGCGGTACTCCAAGGCCACTGGTCTGAGCCCGGCCAGGCTGCATCGGGGACCATGGCAAAGGTCACCCGGAGCCATGGAAGCAACCGGTGACAGGCGAGCCGGTACACAGTCCAGGAGGGGGTCACCTGCCAAGCAGAGTGGCCCCGCAACTCAAGCCACAAGGGTGAGGCGGTTGTACCGTAGACAAGCGGGAGCAATACCCCTTGTGGTGAGAGATACTCCACACGGCTGGGCAGCCCCCCAGAGCTGCCGCCCAAAGGGGGGGGCATGTGGCCCTACCCATGGACACATGTGGGGACACCCTCCCACCTGGGACACATGGACCGGGTGGCCGCGACAATGCCTTCCCAAGCACATGCGGGAGCGGCTCAAGAGGCACCTGACATAGGGCAGTGGGAGGGACAGGACGTCCCCTTGATAAGACCTTCTTCCTGCAATGTCAAAGGAGGCATCCCGAGCTCCCGAAGATACCTACCTACCTAACTTCCACGCGCGCACCCTCTACTGGGGCGCCGCGCTCGTCCGCGGTCCGGTCCGCCGCGACGCTCCCGGTCGCCTGCCCCTCACCCCCAGTGGTAACCTGCCCCAGGGCGGTGTAATCGCGCTGGAGGTGTGCTTGTCGTGATGCCGTGAGGGGTGTGTCTTCCGCCTGGTCGCGTCGCGGCTCCGGGTGAACGCGTGGCACCGCCGGTGCTGGGACCGCGCGGGGGTCATCCCTGCAGGACTCCATGAAGGCATCGAAAGAGTCGTCGTCGCGGTTGTGTCCGTCGGGTGACGTTCCCCCCTCGGCCGCGCGCTGGGGCGTGTCGGGTGTGGCTTCCCGGGTCTCGGACCCCGCGCGGGTTTCCGGTGGATCTCGCTGCGGCGCCCCCCCCCGGCGTGCTTGCGTCCGCGCGAAGTGCCAGGTTTGCCAGGGGGGCGGCGCTCGCGCGATCTGCGGCTGAGGGTCTGTGGAGACCGTCCTCAGACTCGGTGTCCGGAGTTGGTCCCTTAGGTTCCGCGCCAGGCCGGCCAGCGGCCAATGCCTCGTCGCTTCCGTGTGCCGCTTCGTGCGGCGGGTCGGCACTCTGCATTGGCGGCCGGTCCGCTCCCCCGCCAGGCTCCCCCATTTGTGTCGGCGTTGGTGTCCGTTGTGGGGGCTCCTGCATTTCTTCCGCGCCCACCGTGGACTCCTCGCGCTGCGGTTGGGTCGGCGGTGCAGGCGGTTTGGCTTCATCGTTCGTCGGTTGGGGTGCCCCTCGGGTGTGGCCTTCCGCCACGGGCGGTGGCTCGGGTCGGCTCTCCGGGCCCGCGGGTTGTGGGGCGCCCGCCAGGGCGGTGGTGCGTGCCGGATCCGGGCCGGGGCTCGTGCCGGGGGCTGGGCGACCGGGAGATGCCGGCTCTGCCGGCCGGGCCAGCGGCTCGGCTGGTGGGGCGTGGCGCCGCTGGGGCGCCGGTCCGTCGCAGGTCATGGCCGGTAGGTCCCCCGTGCCGGACGTTGCCCGAGCCTGGGGGGTTAGGCCCTCGCCGGGGCCGGGGGTGTGGGGGTGCACGGTGCCGGAGGGCCGGGCGGCGGTGGTGTCGGTCGGGGTAGCGGTGTGCGCCTGTGTGGGGAGGCCGTCGGGCGGCGCGTGTACTGGGTCCGCTGCCGGCCGGTCAGGTGTGCCATGGTGTGGGCGGGGTTCCGGGTGGGCCTGTGTTGCTGCCGCCTGGTTGGCTGCCGGCCGCGGACCGTGCGCAGGCGCGACGGGTGGTGTTAGTGGTGTCAGGCTTCCTGTTGGGCTCTGGGCCGGTTCCCTGTGCGGGTGTGCGGTGCCGGGGGGTCGTTCGGGCTGGGTGCCCACCGCCCCCGTATTCGTGGGGCTGGGTGTGGTTCCGCTCCCGGCAGGCGATGCCCGGTGTCCCCTGTCCCCTGTGGTCGTGTGGTGTTGTGTTGGTTGTCGTTGCGTCGCCCGTTTGGACGCATGCTCTTGTCGGGGGCTCTGTGGCGTGCCCGTCCTAGATGGTGCCGGATCGCCCGTTGTCCGCGTGGCGTCGGTGGCGTGCTGTTGGTGTGGTGCGGCGACGGGTGTTGGGGGGGCGGAGGTGGACGGGCTGGGGGACGTGGAGGACGTTGCGGCCGACGTTCGGGCCCGTACATTCGTGGCCCTATTTGCCGTCGTGGCGCGGGATCGGGGCGGGAGGGTGGTGATGGTCGCGGTGGTTCTCCGGGGGGAGTAGGATGAGCCGTCGAGCCGCGTACCTCTGGCCATCATCCTGGCCACTGCCGCATTGCCGTACGTGCCCGGTTGCGGCGGCAGGACGTGCGGCTGTTGGGCACGCTGTACCAGCGACCGGAGGCTGCGTGGAGGGGGGATGCCCCTCCACGTGAGGTAGGCCGCCATCAGCCTCTCGGTCGCCCCCGGGGTCAGGGCCCCGACACGGTGGAAGAAATCCCCCCACTCAGCGCCATGGGCGCCGCGGGCGACGCCCATCGCCCATTCCGCGTCCCCCACCAGCCAGCCGAAGGCGATCGGGAGGCCGGTGGTGAGGGTGACGACGATGGTGCGGTAGTTGTTGAGGTTCGTGGGGGTGACGTAGCCCGAACTGTCTGGTAGATTGCCAATCGGGGGCAGACTGCCCCATGGCGCGTCGTCGTAGTGTTCGTGGTCGGGGACGTAAATCGTCGGGTCCGCCCCCGGGTCTGGCAGCGCCCAGGTTGGTGCGCGCCAGGAGGGGCGGGGGGGTGGTGTCGCCGGGTCCTCGTCCGTGAGGACATCCAGCCACTCGACGTCGGGGCTGTCCTCCCTCGCGCCGTCGTTCCAGACGTTTTGCCGGATCAGAGTGCGCAGCGTCTGGAGTGTGAGGTCTTCGTCTTGCGTTTCGTGCGGCGGCGGAGCCGTGCAGAGTCGATGCGGTCGCCGGCAGAGTGGGCACGACCACAAATTCGCGATGCACGGGCTGCAGAACCAGTGCAGCTGCTCAGTGCCGCCGCAGCCGAGGTCATGTCCACGAAGCGGGTTGCCGTCTTCGTCGTTCACCTCCATGCAGACCCCGCATGGGTTCCCCGGCCGCGGATGTGGTGCTTCACCTTCGGGCATCCTGACGAGAGGTATTGTTTGTAGGACGATCGGGCCTCTACACGGGAGGGGGCGCGCGTGCTCCGGGCGGTGCGACGGCAGGTTCTTGGCGGTCGCCGCGGGCCCGTGCGTGTGGCTAGTCGCTCGGCTGTACATGTTGGTAGTGTATGAGGAGGTTATAGTACGTGCGGCGGTCGTGGGATGTTTGTTGTGCTTCCTGTGCGTACACCTGGACGCGGTGCTGTAGCTGTGCGTCCGCCCTCTTGATGGCGGTGAGCTGCATGTGACGTATGGTGGCCCTAGGTTCTGGGGCGTGGTCGGCGACGACCCTGTAGAGCTTGAGTGGCACCGCTCCCCTGAGTACCGCCTCCTTGATCTCTGGTTGCCGCATCAGGCGCCGAACCTCATTTGCCGGTGGCGTGGCCGGGCCCCATCCGGCGTGTTGCGCTATGGTGTTCTCTGGTGTCCACGTGGCCAGGTGGTTGTCCCCTTGGGCTAATGGGCAGCGTTTGAAGTGCTCCCATGTTTCTGGCTGTTGGAGGTGGCAGGGGCATATGGTGTATTCCGGGGGTATGTCTATACCTCGCCGGGCATACCACCGTGCCACCCTGTCTAGGAGGGGCAGTTATTCGAGCAAGAGCTGGGCACGTCGTGTCTGCAGGTGTACCGGTATTGGGGACGGGTCAAGAGCCGAGAAGTACAATGCGGTGCGCAGTGTATGTTGGAGACGGCTCAGAAGGGCGCTGTCGGCCTGACTGCCCCGAATGTGCGCCATGGTGCGGACGGGTTGTGGGTAGTGGTATGCCCGTCCCGTGTCGTTATAGATGCGATCGTCTGGCACCCAGTCTGGTGGTTCCCCGGGGCGTGGGACTGGCGGCAGGTGTTGGAGGTGTGTGTGCATGTGGTCTTGTAGCGGCGGGTCCTCGCCGTCCGGCATATGCTGGGCAAGTTGGTTGTTGGTGTGCAAGTCTATGTGTATGTTGCCCAGGCTATACCATTGAGATTCTTGTTTGACGAGATGCAGGACGACGTGTTTCGGGAGGCGCCGCAAGGCTGTCCAGAGGTGTAGGGCCTGGGTACCCAGGCTGGAGTCAGTCGCCTTGTGTAGGGGCTGTCGTGCCAGCCTGCGGACGATTTGGAAGTCCACCGCTGCGTCTACCACTACCCATACATGGTGCGCGTGGTCACGCGGTTCTTGGTGGGTGTCATTGACGGCGTCCACGACGATCCCCGGTGTCTTCAGTTCCCCGTGAGAGGAGGCCCCGAAGATGGTTGCCCCCGTGAGGTGGTGCTGGTGCAGTCGGCCTGTCGTGTCTACTTTCGACTCTAAAGCCGCCCCCCCGCCCGCTGGGGTGAGGCTTGTAGTGCCGGAGGCATCCGTGAAAATGATTGTGTTGTGGTTGTCCGGGTGTGGTAGGCGGCATGGCATCGTTGGTTGGTAAGCATGGATGTGTGCTCCCCGTTCCGTGGTGGCCCACGGCGTGTTGGTGTCCGGCCGGAGTCTCCGGGTAGCATACACGCCCACCCCCTGGCGGATGATCTCGGTGGCCGCTGGGTTCATGCGGACATAGTCGCTGTTTCCCTCATGGCCCTGCCATGCGCCACGTCGAAACCCAAATATTCCATCTCTTCTTTCATAAACTCACAGTTTTCGAGTTTGATTCGGAGATGGTTTTCTTGACAAACAATGAAAATTCACCGAGGGGAAGGACATGGTCCTCTTGGTCTAAGCTATTCCCTTTGAGAAAGCTCCTTCGAGCCTGCCCGGAGGGCTCAGGGCCGGCATGGGGAAAGGGAACAGAGGGCAGGTATCCCTTCTGTGCGTCCCGGTGGTATAGAGGGGTCGGTGCTGGGGCCTTGCCCTTGGGGTCCATGAGGTACAAGCAGGACAGTGAAGACAATGAAGATGAAGATACGAACTTGCAAAAAATCCCAGTCTACAAGAAAATGTAGGCGGATAATATGATACATATGATTCCGGAATATTCTTCCTGTATACTTTATAAAAAATCGGATTGTGAAAAAATATTTGGCTGATTTGATTTGCGCACGCGCGCCGGCGATCCCACCAAATCATTGGAACGCGACCATCTCAGCCGCAACGGACACCAGAATTGAATCCGGCGTGTCCATAATATACAGGAACTGTTCGGGTAAAAATTTGGGAGGGCTTCCATATATAAATGTCCGGTAATGAGCTGAATCTGACTGAATGGGGGTGCATTGACCTGAATTGACCTCAGATCTGCGCGGATGGAGGGTAGCCGCACTTACACTCCCCCTCCACGAACACACTGGGGTGTGTTACCGGGTCAACGAAGGCGTGACTGTGGCAAAAAGCCGAAAAACGCGCCTCGTAGCAGCAAAATCTGTCCAGATCTGCTCACAATCCAATGGATTGAGACTGAATCAGGGTAAATGACACCAGAATGTACAAGAATGAGACATGGAAAACAACCAAAGGAAACAAAATTAAGGCAAAAGACACGTAAACGTATCTCGAAAGGATACCAAACCGTGTCCTGGTCGAGAATGAGGATCAAAATCAGGCAAAATTCCACATGAAATGCAGGGGGATTTGACACAAATGACCTGTTCTGAGCGGTTGTTGCTCTCGCGGGCACGCTACGGTGTCCTCCACGTACTCTACATCGTGTTATTCCCGCTTTTCTCTTGTCGAACCGACAGCATGTGCTCAAGATGGCCAAAATGCATACAGAATTGGCAGGGATTAAGACAATTGACACTGAATTGGGCTTTGATTGAGGAGTCAAAATACACACAGAGAGCAATCGTTAACAGAGATAGTATATATTCACTTCAAAGTGTCCTGCCTAGGTCCGCGGCAGGGCAATTGGAGGAAGCCGTCACTAAATCCTACAGAAATCCAAGAAACTGACACCACAATGTCCTGGGATGCAGGAAGGTACAAGATTAAGGCTGGAATCAGCTGAAATCAGCAATAATGAGTAAACGGAGAGTGGGCAAACAAGCACCACAGCAGTAAACAAAAGTCAGTTCACCTTGCATAGGCGATTTTTTATCTCACAAAGCGAGCATCTAACAGATTCTAAGAAAATGGTGGCATGATGAATCATTCATGATGATGGACATGATGACCTTAAATCCTGCAGCTAAATCATAACAGACCCCGCCGAAGGTTCACTGAAGGCGATAGCCTGTGGGCCACAAGCTGCAACACACCGTATATAACCGTATTTACAGTGGCGGTGGTGTTTTGGAAGGAAAAGTAGGTCAATCTCTTGCTTTCAGACCACAATCTGAACAATTCTACTGATTTAGAACCTGAATTCGCAAATGAGGCTCACTTTTCTGACGAAACAATTTTCGCCTGTGCCACCAGACTCCAGAAGTGTCTGCTTGAAGTCCGTAGAAGCCATATATAAAGTTCCTTAAGAGAACTGACGTCGCAGTTTAGCCAAATGGTAGAAACAAGTCAGTAGGATGCTCTCAAATCAAGACAAATTTGGAGGAATCTCCACACATGAAGCTGGAATGAAGTCTACCGGCAGCAGAATGAAGCTCAAAACTAAGTTTCTGGTTGTGTTCGGAACACTACCAGACTACAGGGGGTTCCTGTAGGGAGTAAGCGGCTGCGCAACCTGAGATTTATCTACATTACATCATCTGCTGGTGGTAGAAATTCAGGAATTCCAGTTCCACAGTTCAGATTACCCCTAGTCTGTCCTTGTGGAAGCCTGGCGCTGACCTTCCCACACATTACAGCACTACACCGGACATACCAGTAGCGTTCTTACGCTCCAGTAATTAACCGGAGGGGCACCACGCAAAATCTGAAGGAATGAGGGGCGAATGATCAAGCTTCCCTCACTCATGACACTCTAAAACAAGTGCTCTCCGCTCCTGGTCTAGCGGATTGAGCACGCAGCTGCAGCTTCGAAGGAGCCAGTTCGGTCCCCTTTGGAAGAAGGGGACAGAAAGAAAAAGACGAGGCAGCGGCCCTGGGCCGGCGCCATCGCCGAGGAGCTGCTGGCCGCGACGCCCCGCGACGCCAGAGGTCACGATATACGGGGCACGACGCCCCTGGAGGTGGTCAGGCTGAGGCCCGACCGCGTCACAAAGTCACGGCGACTTTTTACGAGACGCTTGCTTTCCCTCCGCAGCCAATGCGTGGGACCGCAGGCGTAACCAATCACGCGAGGGTCCAAGAGCTGGGTAGGCCATGCCGGAGATATTGGTGGAGTGAGCATCTATAGGGGTTCGAACCAACGACCCCTAGCTCTGGAGGCGGCATGCCTATCCACTGTACTGACGAAGGTCCTTAATACAATCTGGTGTTCGGCGGTAGAAACACCGTCTTAGGCTGAGCGCTCGGTACATGTACATGACGGAAAAATGTAAATAAAACCTGAATGAACTCCGCCGTCCGGAGACGCAACTAAATATGTAAAACCATCCATACCGGCCTCCAAGGGACAGTCCCATGGCGCTGATGCAGCCCCGGATGCAGGCGGTGGATGGGCGGGCCGGTGTCACACACAATGGACATGCCTGAGACGAAGTGGGAGACGGACCCTACTGGGGTTCGAACCAACGACCCCGGCCCGTTGACGAAGGCATTTACCAACTAGAGTAGCACCGGCCATGCCAGTATCGCACAGTCAAAGTTTAACAACCGGCTTCGGACTTACCGGAGATCAGGCATCAGACATTCGTATATCTCTGTGCTTCCCTCGGACTTACCGGAGATCAGGCATCAGACATTCGTAAGTGTTCTGTGCTTCCGTCAAGAAAAAGTGGAGTTCGCCGAGTACGTCAGGTACACCGAGAATGGAATGTATGTGACAGGCAACTGTGCCCGAAGCGAGCAGTGTTGATGATACACCCCAATCCCCTCCACTGACGAAGCCGCAGGGTCAGGAGCGCACATCTATCGACAGACTGTTCCGGGTCTTGAACCTACGACCACGGGCCGGGAACCAAGTGCACTGCCCAACTTGACTGACGAGCTGTATGCCGATAAATGGCGAACGAAGTTCAAACCTCTCATCTGTTACCGGATTTATACATGAAACCTCCAACTTCTAGTAATCAGCTCAGATCTTCGCCTGTCCGGCTCGAACTGGACTTTTAAGGGCCAGGACAGTTAGTGCACCTTCGCCGGCAACACATGGCGGCTTCAGTCGCACAAGTCCAATGTAGGCCGATTTTCTCACTCATGTGGCCAAAGTCATCCGTTCACCAGTAACACCTCAGAATTGAACCTGAAAAATACGCAAAAACTTGTCTCGAGACTACAACACACCTGGTGTACTGGGTGGCCCCACAGTCAACTCGAAGGGGACGTAATTGGGCCTGATGTACCAGGAATTTGAAATTTGGATCAGAATTTGATGAAACGGATGTGAGTGAGTAATGTACAAAAATGAGCTCAGAATGTCTCGGAATGTGGAGGAACAACCACCTGGCTCAACGCTGCAGGCCTGCCGCCACCGCGGAACCGGTCTGGTGGTCTTCGTTCACGCACCAGACGCCCCTCATTGCCCTCCTGTGCACGTGCTGGAGGGGGGCGTGGTGCTTCTGGTCGCACGGCACCTTGAGGCTCCAGATTTCGTGCAGAATGTGCTGGAATCTATGGCGGAGGAGCTGAATCTCCGTCCACCACGACGGCCTTTGCTCCGTCCTTTTCAACTACAAGGTCTGGCTTGCTCAGACAGTCAGTAAATAGGACCGGAATCTCAGGATGAGCTCGCAGGTAATTTCTGAAACCTGTGGTATAACCATGTACAAAGGAAGAGGGAGGTTCCCAAGTGTTCTCAGACTCAGGGAAACCCTTGTACTTGACAAAAAACCGCCAGTTACCCTCATCATCCTTATAATGGTCGACAAGGCGTTCTACCTCGTAATTACCACCTTCAATCCTGCGTTCGGAAAGCCATTTGGAGGTCCAGAAAAGGGGTTTGACCCTGCCCTTTGGACTCGGAATCTCAGGCTTAAGCCTGTCTCCGCTCACCTCCAACTCCCGATTCACATCCACACGCACCTTAAAACTGTTCTCCCTGACTCGAGAAACAATTTCAAAGGGACCTTCCCACAGGGGGAGAAGTTTGGAGTCTCCCTCCTGGGTAGTTTCGCTCTTGCGGAGCCAAACACGGTCTCCTTTTTTGAGATCTTGTGGTTCTTTTCTGCCCTGGTTGGCAATGCTCAACCAATCTGCCTGAAATTTCTCAACAAGTCGCTTGGCCTCCTTTTCCCCAGCCTGAATCTCGTCGAAAAATGCTGATGCATCCTTACATTCCCGTGGATGATTGTACGGGAGGTTCCACCAGCACTTGTTTCGACCGAAAACAAGCTGATTGGCTGAGTACCCGTGATACCACTCTGTGTTGTGGTACCGGCGGAGCAGGGCGAAAAGGATCTCAAGCCAATCGACATCCTTGTCACTGGCGAGTTCCTTTCGCAACATATTAATTATGGTTTTTCCTGCTCGTTTTGCCGGCAATGCCCTGTGCTGGTGGACCTCACATCGAAGATGATGGATTCCCAACCGAGCACAAAGGGTTTTCCACCACTCAGAAATATATGCACTGCCTGAATCAGTTAAAATCTCCGAGGGAACATCCCAGCACCCCATCCATGTCTGCGCACACCATTTGGCGGCAGCCTTGCCAGTCATGGCGTTCACGTTGCAAGGCAAGACATGAATGTACCCTGAGTGTCTGCATTGAATTAATAACACACCATTGATTTTTTTGTTGGTCCAATGGCATTCCTCTCCCTCCAGGTCACCGAGGTAGAAGAAATCAGAGGTGACTCGTTCAAAGAGTCGCTCGGGTACGGGATGCGGCCTCAGATAGCCCTTAGGCTTGGCCGTGGCAGGCACCGCCACTGCACATTGGGCACATGATGAGGCCACCTTCATACAGTGGGTGTGCAATCGAGCTCCAAAGAGACGATGCTTAATGGATTTCCAGAGTTTGGCGCCATGGGAGTGAGGAGTCTCCCATTTGTGCCACCAGTTGACAACTCTGGACGCCAATCTGTCAGGCACGCACAGTTTCCCATTCATCCACAGTTTTCCGTTGTCCAAAAAATATTCGGAATAAATTCCGTCCTGAAATGCTTACTTTGAAGTCAAATGTTCGTAGATTTCTTGAAACATATTATCAGATTTATATTCTTTGGACCAATCCTTGGTGAGCAGGGGGTCCTTGGGGATCGCCTGGGCAGATGCCACAGGTTTTCGACCCAATGGATGGACACATCTGAACCGCACCACAGGATTTCGTCGTCTAACGAACTGGGGGGTGGATTCTCCAGATTTAACTACTCTGAGGGTGTCAACACGCACTGCAGAGCATTGGACATGGGAATGTGGGGGATGATTCTCCACTGTGATATCGTGGCAGGGCAATCGACCCTGCCGGACTGAACACTGTAGACAGTGGCGCTTAATCAACTGCCTTTCCTCAGCATCCCAGTCAATTACTAACCCACTGTCTTGTTCAGTCCCATGGATGTTCGTCGACAGGCACGCTTCGGAAGCAGGATATGCCCATCTGCTTAAAGCGTCAGCGACAGTGTCGTACTTGCCTGGAAGGTAAGCCACATGGAGATCGAAAAGACTCAAAAACTCGTGCCATCTAGCACGCCGTCCAGCAGGACCTGACGCCGTGTTGACATGTTCTGTCGACCAATACTCAAGAGAGCGATGATCCGTCAGAATTTCAACTCTGTTTGTGCCTATCCACGATTGATATTTTTTTAAGGCACAGATGATGGCGTAGGTCTCCTGCTCACGGGGGGACCACTGCATTTGTCTGGGAGAAAGCTTCCTCGACCAGAATGCAAGTGGATAATGAGCCCCAGTTTCTGAATTTTGCTGTTCTAACACTGCCCCAACCGCATACTTACTAGCATCAGTCCTAAGGTAGAAAGGGCGATCGAATTTGGGAACGTGCAAAGTGGCGACTTCGCAAAGGGCGGCGTTTAATTGCACAAACGCCTCATCGCACTCGTCGGTTCACTGCACTCGCACCTTCGAGCCCGCACAACCAGCCTCCCTACCAACCTTGAGTAATTCAGTGAGGGGGGCGGCGTACCTGGCATAATCCTTGACGAAAGTATGGTAAAAATTACAACAGCCAAGGAATCCACGAAGGGCCGAAATGGTCTCAGGGCGCTTCCACTTCAGAATTGCAAGGAGCTTCCCTGGACTCGGCTGGCGAGTCCCATTTCGTAGCAAACTGCCACAGAATTCGACACTTTCCAGGAATAATTTACCCTTCTTGGGACCGCAGATGAGCTGATTCTTGTCCGGAATGTCAAGGACCATGTTCAGCTGTTTCTCATGCAGGTCCACAAGCTCCTGTTCGGTTAAATCGTCGCCCACAGTGGCGATGATTATGTCGTCGATGTATACGGAAACGAATTCGCGAAGCTCAGGGTGCTCTGAAAACAAGACTTCTTCCATCATGCGTTGGAAAAAGCTTGGAGCATTCTTCAAACTCATAGGCATGACGGTCCACTGAACGGGACCCACTGGACTGCACATGCACGTCAGGGGTCTGGATGACTTCGCCAGAGGCATCTGGTGGAAGCCATGCCTTAGATCCAGAGCCGAGAATAGTTTCCCCTTGGCCGTTTTCACGATTTCCTCCTCAATGAGGGGTAAAGGGTGCGAATCAGCCTTAGTTTCCGCATTTAAATTACGAAAATCAACCACCATGCGCCAACCATCGATGAAATTCTGGTCTGCTGGGGGCCGTTTAGGCACTGTGAAGGGCGCACAACACCACTCAGAGGTCATGCACGCCTCCAACCAGCCGAATTCTCGCAGATTTCTCTGAATGATGTCACGAAGAATTTCATGCTTCTTGCCATGATTTTCGTAAGGTCGCTGCTTTTTGGGTTTTACTCCCTCCTTTAGCTCCATGAACGCCTCTCCGTGCTGGCCACGCACTGGAGGGTTCTTGACGAGCTTACCAGAGAGGGTGGTGTCCTTTCGCTCGGCGAAAATCTTTTCCCTTCGCTCGTTGCAAAGTTGACTTTCAACCTGTTCACCAGCCACCACCGTAGAGCAAATTTTCGCCAGATCTCGCGTTCCAGCAGGCAACAGACCTTGTTTCAACGACTGAAACAGAGAGGGATCAACTCCCTCTTAGGGGTATGTCATGGATGCCCGAACCTGCTGAGCATGTTCCACATCCTCACAGACAAAGGGGTCCAAAAAGGCTCCAAACTTGGGTTTTTCGTAAAATTGTCTGAATATTACCTTCTTTCGGAATTTTTTTCCCCTGACCAGGTGGGAGATGCTTGATGGATCTGATCGTATTGGGGTCTGACTACAATCAGACGTTCCAGACTCCAGGTTCGGCACCGTATCATCTCCTTCCAAAAAATCGGAAAAATTCGAATCTGAATCCGTACCATGGTCAACACCTGGTTCTGACCCATGGTCTGATGTGCAAGATCCGTCAGAGATCAGACCTCCATCGACCAGAAAAGCGACGGAAGGCCACGGCCGCTGTCGCAGGGGACCAGTGTCGTCCCTGGCGTACAGCTTGACGTCGTGGGGGAGGCGGAAGGAGTCGACTGTCATGGCCAAAACATCCTTCCACCATGGTTTCCAATCCCATAGTGGTACGACAAGGATGGCCTGTGTGCGATCCTCCTTTATTTTTTGAACGACCTCTCCCAACAAATGAAAAGGGGGGTTTATCCACAGCCTTTTGTCCCACTTTACTGCCCATGCATCGTCCGCTAAGCGCTTGAAACGCTTGTTTAACTCGTTGCAAAAGGCATCCTTGGCGGGCACAAAATCGTGGTTCTCCAAAAAATAGGAACATATATAATCACGCCACTTAGCTACAACGCGGTAGTTGGAAGACTTCCAATTGTGCGGTTTGGGACGCTGAGTGTCCCTTCCTCGCTCCTGTAGCAAGATGCTGTTAGCTGTAGTGGCGTTTATCTCACTAATCCCTTCATCCTCACCAAAAACTGTGTTCACCCTTCGACTCAAAAATTCTTTTGCATTTCGGTACCCGGAATGCAAGAACCGAAAGCTGGGAGCTTCCTGCTCTCCCGATTCCAAAAGAAAACAACATCTGTGTCCTACAGGGCCAACCTTGTTCTTCGTTAAAAATGGATGACCTAAATAAAGGTCGTATTTGATGGACGCTCTATAAAAATAATCCTCTAAAACAACATCCTCTACCTTACCTTCCTCCCATAAATCCTGGGCGACCATGTGCGCCTTGTAACCGCTGCATAGTGGTTGATCTTTGTTGTAACTGCGAAGCCTATAGCCTTGATGCCCCAGGGGTCGTAACGCCCGACACTGCCCCTGATATCTCCGAACCCACATAACCCTCTTCAGACCCATATCCAGCCTCGGGGAGCGACATATGCGAAGCACTTGTAAGTCCTTTGAACTCCATGGTAGAATATGAAGAGTACGAAAACCCGGTCTACAAAAATGGAGCAGACATGGAATCTCAATGCGCATTCATCGCACATAATGACACAACGTGAAATCATTCAAAAAAATTTAAATAAATCCGATTGGGAAATCACGAAAGACAAATGCGACTCGACGCGCGCTCACAGGCGACATCTGGCGGCGAACGGAAAACATGAAAACAAGCGGAAAATTTACTGCACTAATGTACATCTGAGAATCATTGAAATTCTGATCACATCAGTGTATAATTGAGTGCTGTCACTGCTGCCGTTACACTCCCCCTCTGAAAACATACGCCAGTATGTCAGGCTGGGTCAAGTGAAGTGAACGAAACGGCAAAAGTGACCAAAAACCGACTAATCTAAGGCAAAATGTGTGAAAATGAGCTGAATTGAGCAAAATTGTGCTGAGATCTGTGCTTCGCGATGGCCATTGACTTGAATGAAACGCTTAGGTACCTCAGGGCATACAGAAAAAGCTTCGTTCAAGCTCGAAAATTCGAAAATTGAAAGTCTGAGTTAAGAATGTACATGCTGATCCATGATCCATGATTCATGATCAAATCAGGATCTGACATCCCACTGCCAGAAAACAGAAAACGAGCGTCGCCATGTCGTGGAGCGTCAAAAAAAGAGGGTATCCCTTCATGGAGTCCAAGATATGTGAAACTGGCTGGTGTCATTTGCAGTCATGAGACCAGATGCCAGATTATGGTACAAAATGTGCCTGAATTGAGACCAAAATCAGTGAATCGCACACGGATTGAGGGTGGCGAAATCTGCAACAAGCCAATACAGGTCCAATTCATTGTCGATAGACTCAGTGTGTTGTGTTGAACGGAAATCCAGTTCTCATTCATAGCCAATCCAGGTCAAATCCTCATCATGATGATGAATCCCATGATGGAAATCCAATCATGCAAGAGTAATGATAGCCAAGAAAACCCAGTGAGTGATGACCACACTGTCAGTATCGTCTCCAGGGCTTCATGTTTAATGCAGTATGAGCCAGAAGGGGTAATTTACTCGTTACAGTCCCAGCATGTATAACCATTCAATGCTTGGTACCAGGAATTTGCCAAAATTGAGCTGATTCTGAGGGGGATTCCAACACAATCCACAGATGAACAGCGAGTCGACACAAGTAAGAACACCATCGTCGTCACTTGGTCTATATAAGCCCTTTGACAGTGGTCGATTGGAAAACAAACAAACTGTCTCAATGTAAGAGCTGATGGAAATGACATTCTGAGCAGATCCGTCAAACACATGAAATGGATCAGACTCAGTCATGTGCCAGAATCTCTGTAATGAGCACGAACTCGAACCAGTCCTTCCCAAGGCGAGTAGAGGGGTCCAGTCGACAGATAAACACGAGAGTGTCGTCGTGGTTGAGGATAATGGCCTTTCGGATCTTCGGATTGGAATCCTCTACAATGAAGCACATGATTCACATGATGACCATGATGGGAATGATGGATGGAATGACAAGGATGACCCCAGAATGTCCCATCATCTGTTCATCGAACCACATAGACGATGCGTCAGGACTGTTTTGTCCCCATGCCAAGGGTATATGTAAACCGTAAACCCTTTGGTGAGTTTCGGCGATCAGATCTTGTCTCGAATGGATTCTGCCACGATTGGAGCTTCTTCTTGAGCTTGTAAGTCCTCCTTGGTGACACAATCCTTGATCAGCGAGAGCTCACGGTCAATCTCAGGGTGCTTCTTCAGAAACTTGATGAAAGTGTCCGTATACCCATGGATGAAACTTGAAGCTGGCTCCCATTTGTCCTCCTCTGGACCGAATCCTTTCCATCTGCACAGAAAGTACCACTTGTTTCGAGCATTCTTCTTGTAATCAAGGATCTTCTCCAACTCGAAACTGCTTCTGACCATCTTCCTGTCGCTCAGGTACTTCGAAGTCCAATAGAGAGGCTTGAACCTTCCTTTGGGGCAGGGTACTTCGGCCTTCAAACGATCTCGATGTACTTCTTGATGCCTGCCTGGCTCAATCTGAATGTTGAATGTAGTCTCACTTAGTTGACCACTGACTTGGAAGGGGCCATCCCACAAAGGTAACAATTTGTTGTCGTCCTTCAGGGTCTCGTCTGACTTACAAAGCCAAACTTGCTGGCCTTTCTCGAAGGGTTTTCCTTGCGTTCTTGACTTATTTTTGAAATTCAACCAATCTGCTTGACTTTCCACTTTGGCTTGGATCCACTTGGACTCTAGATCCTTGATCCTTTCAAACCATTGCAAGGCGTCGTAGCACTGCCTTGGATGATACATCACTGGTCCTGGACCCATCTTTTCACGACCAAAAACAAGCTCATTCAGACTTAATCCAGTGTAATTCTTGGTACGATGGTATCTTCTCAAGACACAATAAAATGGCTCCAGCCAATTGTAGTCTTTTTCAGTCGCCAGGAATTTTCTCAGAATTTCCATAAGAATTCCTCCAGCGCGTTCAGCAGGGAGAGCTCGATGGTCGTAGACTCGGGCACGAAGATGATGAACTCCCAATAGAGCACACATGTTCTCCCACCAAGTCCCAATAAACTCCTTCCCACTGTCCGTCAGAGTTTCACTGGGAACATCCCAGTTACTCATCCACTGACTTGCAGTCCACTTGGCAGCCATTTCAGAGGTGAGATGCTTCGTGTTGCAAGGGAGGACCTGGATGTAGCCACTGTGGCGGTCTTGAATTAACAAAACCCCATCGATAGGCTTCCTCGTGTAGAGACATTCCTGAAGCGGTACCCAGAACCCCATGGCCAGGTTACGGCATACAACCGGTCTCCGGTCCACTAACCCCATGTACGGCGTGTTCCGTGCCGCAAAGCCCCGCATCGGCAACCGATGCACCGCCAGCGGAGATTTGGGTATCAGAATATCAGGAATCAACAGGGTTTTACTTTCATATTGTTTCCGTCAATTTTTACGCTTCCGTTCTGATATTCACTGTTTTGACTGCTGGCGGTTGGATCGCGACTTTACCGTAACCGCCAGTTTAACTGTTTATAATGGAAATTTTAACGCTATCCGTCACGAAGGCTCCAAAGTCGCCAGGAACTGCATGGATGCTTCCGCAATTTTCATAATTAATACTCGCAACCTTAATCCGAATTTTCCAGGATGTCGAAATCGGATTTTCGACTTCGACATCCCCGCACTTGATTTGACCTCTTTCGAGTGGACCTACGTGCTTCCCTATGCACGAATCAACTTCCCTTTTATCCTGCCCTCCATTTGTCTTAAAGATATGGGCAAAACAAAGTTGATTCGTGAGGCCACTTGTGAAGGTCATATCTCGTGTTGCTTGCGAGGAATTACGATAAGGAAACGTGGGATGTATTCACAATACTCCCGACGCAATTTAGGAAGCATTATATGCCTTGCGTTTCCACACGTGCGCGCTAGTGTAATGGATCATGGTCAAGAGGGTAGAGTTTGCGTTGTAACTCTATGGCCATGATGTTGCGTGCGTTAAGATATCTTTCGAGTGTAGCGCGCAAGTGTTGGTGATGCATAGGAACTCTCCTTGAGTTCCTATGAGCGATTGACACAAAGTTATGCCCTTGGAGGGGCATGACATATCGTGGTGGGAGCTACCTTTTTGGGCAATATGTGGTATGTGCCATGTGTTGTGTTGCGTGCCCATTTGGCGGGTCCATTGCTCCAAGCCAAACCCGCCAATGGACCTCATATTGTGCAAGCCCCTTCTCCATACTCCCTACGGTCAATTGCGAGCCTAACCTTCGTGAAGCGAAGCTTGTGTGGTGAAACCGAAGCGATGCGTTGGGAGCAAGGTGTGTATTTTGCAATTTTCCATATTTTCATGTGCCCACTTGGGAAGCAGCGCTCGTAACCTTTCAAGGCGCCCCAAGTGGAGCACATATGTGGGATCAAAGGTCATTGGTGTCAAGTCATTGTGTTTAGAAGGATTAAGTGATTGCACGATCCAAGCCGAAGATATTATAATATAATTATGCACCTTTCAAGGCACTTTTGTGTGTGCTTGTGCCAATTTTGCCATTTTTGGCCCGTCATGATGTCAAGTGGCGACCGTGTATCTCAACGTTGCGCTCAATTGACATCATGACCCAAGTATGTTATGAGGGTACATACTTTGGTGCCCAACATATCTTGGACCCGGCGAATAACTCCTCTTAGGCTTGGCATACCGTGGCCGCCATGTTGGCGATTTGGGACTATCCCAAATCATGGGCTCACTTGGCGACCCTGCCATTCCCAATACCGGAGGAGCTGGGCGACGCCCAAAAGATATGTTGGATACATATGACTTGATACCAATCCTATGGCACACTCCGGTCCGAGTCTGGCATGTGCCTTATTTGCCCCAACCATGAGTGTGCGCATTTTTGGCCATTTTGAGCAATTTTCCACTTTTGCTGCCCGCCGTGCACTATGTTCTAACCCTTGTGCACGCCGGACGCATGGACCAATGGACCATATATGACATGGGTGTTATGAGTAATGGTCCCCATGGTCCACACACCACGTGGGCGAAGCGGAGCCGCCCTCGTTAAGGCGCTAGGCCAATTTGAGTATGGGCAATTTTGCCATTTTTGCATTTGTGGACCCAATTGGGATCGTCACCACGCCGAGTGGCATGGAGATCTTTGAGAGCCAAGGGCGTGGGAGTCTCCATTGGACTCCTGGTGGATCGCGTATGGGATGGCGGATCCGATCTCCAAGCCGGCGTGGAGATATACTATTGGGAGCACACCGAATTTTGGCTCATTTCAAGCAGCCAAAATGACCCAATTTTGGGACCCCAATTTCCCCCTTCCGTGTGGTCAATTGGCGGCCCCATTTCTCTAAGCCCATAGAGAGCCCGGACCTAAATCCAAGTTGTACACTGAGATATAAGTCCTAGGTCCTGCCTCCTACCCTGTGAGCCAATGGCCCCACCTTGGCCGAGCGAGCCGCGCGTGGGAATGACGCCAATTTTGGTGATTTTGGCATCATGACCCCACTTGACTCCTCCGTGTTGCCCTGATGCTGGAACCTCAGAGGGAACCAGGTTGGGTGAGGGCTCCAGGGAGTTCGTACTCGAAGGGCATAGGGTCAGTTGCCTCGTCCCTACCTCTGGCGGGTCCGGACGAGGGGTCAATTTTGGGGATTTTCGAGTTAATTTCAGTTTGGGCTGAAACAGCCCATTTTCAGCTACCAACTCCTGGGTGATAATGGCGGGGCCATATCCCAGGCTCAGAGAGGAGTTGGGACCTGCCGTTAAGGGAGCATAAGGAGCTACTGTCGGCTGACCTTGGAGTACCTTGGTTCCCAGGAAATCGCCTGTGGCTAGGTGGGACACCTCTCCCTTTAGCAGGGTTTCAGGGTCCGGACTGAGCAGGGCATGGGTTGTGTTTGAGCCCCCGCCCCCATCAGCCACTGAGAGGGTCGGACCTGGGATTGGGATATGAGTTGGGACTGAGTGTCTATGGTCCTGTGATGCCCTTACCCCAGTCCAGTCTTAACCCCATGTGTACATATCCTGATGTGTTGCTGTACATACTTTCGTTCCCTCTTTGCAGAGTGGCAAGGATTCTGAAACGCTTTGTCACATGACATGAGCGCATTGATGCCCCTGTGAGCGTAGTGCTTTGCCTGCCTGCTCACTTGCGCGTGTCCCGCAGCGTCCCGTGGCCGGCCCCCCACGGGAACGCGTCAAAAGCGTTTCACCGCCGCGGGGTTACCCAACCCTCGCGTGCCACTCGGGGCCACCAACCCCGATCAGCGCGTCGCAGCAGCGCGGCGCAGCTCGCAGCTCGCAGCGCAGCGCAGCGTCTCGCAGCGCAGCGCAGCGGCTCGCAGCGCCACTCAGCGACAGCGCCGAGTTCGTCACGGAGCCCGCAGCGCCGTCCAGAGCACTGCCCTGACCGCGCAGCAGCCGTGAAAGAGGTGCACAGACCAGGACTCCTGCATCAGCCCCATCGGCCGACCCGGAGTCCCATCGGCCGACCAGCAAGGCCGCGTCAACCACCTCCACAACCACCGGCTGACCAGCACCAGCCGCACTTCCAATCCAGTGCTGCAGCACCCTCCTCAACAACCACAACCAGTTCGTTGAGTTGAACGAGTGCACATCAAGGACCTCAAGACCAACTACGCCCCCGCTGCCATGGTGAATTGGCAGGAAGCGGGCAGGACGTGGCCGCGGCCCCACCCCCATGCAGCACGCCTGCTGCGTGGGTTGGTTTGGGACCAGCACTACCGCCACAGCCACCCCCAGTGCGAAGGCGGCATGCCCAGGAGCTTCGAGCTCCGCACGGACATCGCCCCCGACCGCCTGCAGGCCGTGGAGGACTGGTTGCGGGCGGAAGGGTACGAGTACCGCCACCAGCAGAGGCGCTGGAGGACGTGGACCCGGCCGGACAGGCCCGGCGAAGGCCTGCGTCCCGACGGGATTGAGGAGGACGAGGAGCCCAACGTGTACCCGTCGGGCGCCTCGATCAACGTCTCCTTGTGGGACGTGATCGAGAAGAACTTCCCGGAACCGGGGAGCGAGCGCAGGCTGCAGGGCGGCAGCAGCGCGTCTCCGGGGAAGGAGAAGCGGTCCGCCGGGGACAAGAAGAGGGACCGGAGGTGGCGGGAGTACCAGGAGTCCCTGGCCGCCGAAGCCGCCCAAGGCGCCAAGGGCGGAACCCCAGCCCCCAGTCCCCAACGGGCCAATGGTGGTCACCACCCCGGCTCCACCACCCTTGGCGACTACATCCAAGTCGCCAAGCAGACCTAGGCCAAGCCCCGTCCGCTGCTCCTGAGGGCCCGGCAGGCCCCAGCAGGCCCCAGCAGCGACGTGGAGTCGGCCCACCGCGGGAGGATGCCGGCCGACCAGGCCAGCTCCAGCAGCAGCGTCGCTCCCGAAAGGGACGTGGCGCGCGCCTGTGAGCGCGCCAGTGGGGTGCCCTGCAACCGTCGGGTTGCCCGGCAACGGGCCAAGCAGTACAGCGCTGCCGTGGAGGGCGCCGCCGGCATCGCCCAGGAGGAGGCTGCGGAGTGGGCGCATGGCATGGCCATTCACACCCAGTCCATGGCGGCCATTGCGGCCGGACTCACGGCCGTAGCCGCCCATGGGGCAGCAACCGCCCAGGTCAACGGTGAGTTGGCGGCAGCCGACGAGGAAGCCCGCCTGACGCAGGAGGCCATTGCCTGCAAGGAGGCCGAGGTGAAGGCGCTGGAAGAGGCGCTTGCCCAAGAGAGGGCAAAGAAGGAGGCGGAGGAAAGGGCCCACGCCGAAGCGACGGCTAAGGCCCAGGAGGACGCCGCCAAGAAGGAAGCCATCGAGGCCGCGCGACGGAAGGTCGCTGAGGAGAAGGCCAAGACGGAGGCGGAGCTGGCGGCGTTGGAGGCGCAGAAGGCGCAGCTGCAGCAGGCCCGGGAAGCCGAGGCGGCTCGTGCTCGAGAAGAAGCCGAAGCGCGAGCTGCTGCAGCCACCGCCGCCGCCATGGAGGAGGCAGAGGCCAAACTCCGCCGCGATACTCCCCCGGGAGGATCACGAGTGGAGACCCTTCGAAAGCTTTTCGAAGGGGACGCCTCCTCCAGGATGAAGCTGGATGAGGCGGACACGGGCAGCAGTGGGAGCAGTGGCACCACCGCCCATCGACGGAGGAAGGGCAAGGGGAAGACCCCCGAGAGGCCGCGGAGGCCAACGGGTGGACACCCCCACGACAGTGACCCCTTCTTCACCGCCAGTGACGGGGATGAACGAGGCCGTCGACATCGCCAAGTGGTGGCTTGGACGGGCGGAGGCGGCGGAGACGTCCCCATGGAACCGGAAGGTGAGGATGAGGATCCCCCTCCTCCCTACCGGAGCTCCGAGTCCTCCGTGACCGAGACGCCCAGGCGGGGCGACATGGACGAGGATGACGACATGGAGTTCGGCATCACGAGGAAGCGCCCATCCTCGGACCCACCGAGGCGACCCGGCGGAGACCCACCGGGACCCCCTGGCGGAGGACCTTCTGGACCCCCTGGAGGACGCCCACCAAGTGGACCCCCTGGGGGCGGACCACCGGGCGGGGGAGGACCCCCTGGACCGGGCGGACCCGGCAGAGGCCCTCCTGGAGGACCCCCTGGGGACCCCGACGACCCACCAGGGAACGGCGACCCGGATACCACCTGGCGGTGGATTGTCTACCTCCGCAGGAGAGTCCAGTTGCTCGAGCTGGAGGTAGACACGGGCAAGAGGGAGATGGCTCGCATCTCCACGGTCGCCGCGCGCGCGCAGAAGGACCTGGACATCGCCAGGGCCGAGACCAAGTCGCTGACCAACGTCGTCAGCGGCCTGCAGGAGAGGCTGGATGCGCTGGAAGCCCGCGGGAGCTTCGGCAGCGACCACCCACCCCTGGAGTCTGGCTCGTCGGACGACGGCTGGGGACCCGGACCAGGTCCAGGCAGACCCCACGCCCCCGGCGGAGCTCCCAGGAGTCGCCCCAGTGCCAGTGCCCCCTCTCTCACCGCCCCCTCTCACCACAGCGCGGGCCGCCGCAACGAGCGCGTGCCGCCCGGCAGTGGCAGTGAGGAATGGCGTGATGAGTGGCTCGGCGCGGAGTACCGCAACCGCCGTGCTCCACCGCGGACACCGGTACGCCCCCGGCGCCCCGCACCACCACCTGGGCCACCACCTGGCCCGGTGCCAATCCCAACGGCTGGAGGACGTTATGGTGGACTCAGGGACGAGGTCCCCAGAGGAGACGTGGAGTGGGATGTCGGCGAAGGTGAGGACCTGGACCTGGACCTGGAGGAGTTCGACATCAGCCCGCCGCGTGGTGTAAGACGGGAGGCCGCTGAACTCAGCCGCCGGCGCCGTGATGAAGAAGCGTACATGGAAAGAGTACGGCGTGAACATTTTGGTTCAGCGTACGTGGAGGAACCGCGGCGTAGCCACAGGGATTCCATGGAGGAGATGGACGTGGCGGCCGTGGGAGTCCGTGGGCGAGGCCGATGGGAACCTCGGTCGACCTCGCGGCCGGCGTTCATGGTCTCTAAGGCCGCGGACGCCGCCGTGTGGGAAGACTTGAAGGACATCAAGCCCCCCATGTACGATGGCAACCCCCTCAACCTCGACCGCTTCTTGGAGAAGCTGGACGATTGGGGGCTGACCGTCACTGAAGACCTGCCTCCCGCGGATGCGGAGAGATACGTCTTCAAACGGTTCAGGTACCGCCTGCCGGAAGTGCTCGGCGAGCTATACTTCGTGGCGACCAAGGAGGGGAGAATCAAGACCCTCAAGGAAGCCAAGAAGTGGCTCAACGAGCAGGAGCGGGTGGACGCTCCGCAGGTGGCTGCCAAGCGCTGGAAGTCCATCAAGCTTGAGCATGATGGACGGGAGATCCGCCTACGAGATTGGCGGGACTTCCGAGGGAAATACACCCTCTTCCGCCGCAACGTGGAGGACTGGAACGAGGGTGACGAGCAGGCTCGCCTGCTCTCCATGCTGCCGGAAGCATGGATCAAAAGGGTCACCAAGGAGGAATCCAAGCGGGCCAAGTCCAACCACACGGTCAAGATGATGCTCCCCAAGGAGTATCATACGAACGTGGTGGCTTGGGCGAAGAAGAACGAGGCCCGGGATGTCAAACGGCACTCCCTGCGGAACGCTCTTCTCATCACCGTCTCGGGCGATCGCGAGAAGACCGCGATGTGGCGCCTTGACGACTGTGAGTTGAGCGGCCAGACCATCCGTCTGCAGCCCATCCCGGCGCGGATGAGCTGCGACGAGATCCTGGAGTGGGTTGGCGAGGAAGTACTCAAGGAGTACCGAAACCTCCACCACACCCGGGGGTTGAGGCCCGGCGACCGCGACGTCAACTACGTTGGCGAGGGACCTGGCGGGGAAGATGCCATGGACCCAGCGGGAGCCGGCGGCGATGAGACTCTCGTCGACGATGACGACGACGATGAGCCCGCCGAAGTGGCCGTTTGTGCCTTTGTGGCCAAGAACCTGAGCGCGGGGAGCAAGCCGGGAAACTGGAAGCCCCTGCAACAGGGTTGGAGGAAGCAGGAGAAGAGAGACCCTCGCCGTATTGGCGACCCTCCGCTGTCCTTTGGGGAGTTCATACGAGCTCACCCGCAGGGCTGTTTCGTGTGTTATGGGAGGAAGAAAGGCTTCAACCATGACCACCGAACATGCCCCGTCCACAAGGCCGACACGGAGGCTTACAAGAAGGCGCACGGGTCGAAGAAGCGTGCGCCCGCGGGTATCCGGGAAGCCAAGATGGAGGTGGACAAGGACGAGCTGGCCAAGCTGATGTCGTCGGTGGGGACCGAGTTGGCCAAGGAGATCCAGGAGATCAAGCGGAACTGGGTCCCCAGGTCGGACAACAAGAACAAGGAGAACAACCAGAACCACCAGAACAAGGACAAGGACAAGAAGCCTACTCGTAGTGAGAGTGACGCGTTCCCGTGGGGGGCCGGCCACGGGACGCTGCGGTGGACACACGCAAGTGAGCAGGCAGGCAAAGCACTACGCTCACAAGGGCATCAATGCGTTGTCATGTGACAAAGCGTTTCAGAATCCTTGCCACTCTGCAAAGAGGGAACGAAAGTATGTACAGCAACACATCAGGATATGTACACATGGGGTTAAGACTGGACTGGGGTAAGGGCATCACAGGACCATAGACACTCAGTCCCAACTCATATCCCAATCCCAGGTCCGACCCTCTCAGTGGCTGATGGGGGCGGGGGCTCAAACACAACCCATGCCCTGCTCGGTCCGGACCCTGAAACCCTGCCAATAGGGGGGGGGTCCCGCCCAGCCACAGGCGAGTTCCTGGGAACCAAGGTACTCCAAGGTCAGCCGACAGTGGCTCCCCATGCTCCCTTAATGGCAGGTCCCAACTCCACTCTGAGCCAGAGACATGGCCCCGCCATTATCACCCAGGAGTTGGTAGCTGAAAATGGGCTGTTTCAGCCCAAACTGAAATTGACTCAAAAATCCCCAAAATTGACCCTTCGTCCGGACCCGCCAGAGGTAGGGACGAGGCAACTGACCCAATGCCCTTCGAGTACTAACTCCCTGGAGCCCTCACCCAATCTGGTTCCCTCTGAGGTCCCGGCATCAGGGCAACACGGATGAGTCAAGTGGGGTCATGATGCCAAAATCACCAAAATTGGCGTTATTCCCACGCGTGGCTCGCTCGGCCAAGGTAAGGCCAATGGCTCACAGGGTAGGAGGCAGGACCTAGGACTTTTATCTGAGTGTACAACTTAGATTTAGGTCCGGGCTCTCTATGGGCTTAGAGAATTGGGGCCGCCAATTGACCACACGGAAGGGGGAAATTGGGGTCCCAAAATTGGGTCATTTTGGCTGCCTGAAATGAGCCAAAATTCGGTGTGCTCCCAATAGTATATCTCCACGCCGGCTTGGAGATCGGATCCGCCATTCCATACGTGATCCACCGGGAGTCTAATGGAGACTCCCACGCCCTTGGCTCTCAAAGATCTCCATGCCACTCGGCGTGGTGACGATCCCAATTGGGTCCACAAATGCAAAAATGGCAAAATTGCCCATACTCAATTTGGCCTAGCGCCTTGACGAAGGCGGCTCCGCTTCGCCCACGTGGTGTGTCGACCATGGGGACCATTACCCATAACACCCATGTCATATATGGTCCATTGGTCCATGCGTCCGGCGTGCACGAAGGTTAGAACATGGGGCACGGCGGGCAGCAAAAGTGGAAAAATGCTCAAAATGGCCAAAAATGCGCACACTCATGGTTGAGGCAAATGAGGCACATGCCCGACTCGGACCGGAGTGTGCCATAGGATTGGTATCAAGTCATGTTGGTCCAACATATCTTTTGGGCGTCGCCCAACTCCTCCGGTATTGGGAATGGCAGGGTCGCCAAGTGAGCCCATGATTTGGGATAGTCCCAAATCGCCAACATGGCGGCCACGGTATGCCAAGCCTAAGAGGAGTTATTCGCCGCGTCCAAGATATGTTGGCTACCGAAGTATGTACCCTCATAACATACTTGGGTCATCATGTCCATTGAGCGCAACGTTGAGATACACGGTCGCCACTTGACATCATGACGAGCCAAAAATGGCAAAATTGGCACAATGACACACAAAAGTGCCTTGAAAGGTCTACAATTATATTATAATATCTCCGGCTTGGATCGTGCAATCACTTAATCCTTCTAAACACAATGACTTGACACCATTGACCTTCGATCCCACATATGTGCTCCACTTGGGGCGCCTTGAAAGGTTACGAGCGCTACTTCCCAAGTGGGCACATGAAAATATGGAAAATTGTAAAACACACACCCTGCTCCCAACGCATCGCTTCGGGATCACCACACAAGCTTCCCTTCACGAAGGTTAGGCATGCAATTGACCGTAGGGAGTATGGGTAAGGGGCTTGCACAATATGAGGTCCATTGGCGGGTTCGACTTGGAGCAATGGACCCGCCAAATGGGCACGCAACACAACACATGGCACATACCACATATTGCCCAAATAGGTAGCTCCCACCACGATATGTCATGCCCCTCCAAGGGCATAACTTTGTGTCAATCGCTCATAGGAACTCAAGGAGAGTTTCTATGCCACACCAACACTTGCGCGCTACACTCGAGAGTTATCTTAACGCACGCAATATCATGGCCAAAGAGTTAGAGCGCAAACTCTACCCAATTGACCATGATCCATTACACTAGCGCGCACGTGTGGAAACGCAAGGCATATAATGCTTCCTAAATTACGTCGGGAGTATTGTAAATACATCCCACGTTTCCTTATCGTAATTCCTCGCAAGCAACACGAGATATGACCTTCACAAGTGGCCTCACGAATCAACTTTGTTTTGCCCATATCTTTAAGACAAATGGAGGGCAGGATAAAAGGGAAGTTGATTCGTGCATACGGAAGCACGTAGGTCCACTCGAAAGAGGTCAAATCAAGTGCGGGGATGTCGAAGTCGAAAATCCGATTTCGACATCCTGAAAAATTCGGATTAAGGTTGCGAGTATTAATTATGAAAATTGCGGAAGCATCCATGCAGTTCCTGGCGACTTTGGAGCCTTCGTGACGGATAGCGTTAAAATTTCCATTATAAACAGTTAAACTGGCGGTTACGGTAAAGTCGCGAACCAACCGCCAGCAGTCAAAACAGTGCGTATCGGAACGGAAGCGTAAAAATTGACGGAAACAATATGAAAATAAAACCCTGTTGATTCCTGATATTCTGATACACAAATCTCCGCTGGCGGTGCATCGGTTGCCGATGCGGGGCTTTGCGGCACGGAACACGCCGTGCATGGGGTTAGTGGACCGGAGACCGGTTGTATGCCGTAACCTGGCCATGGGGTTCTGGGTACCGCTTCACCCCCCTCCTTAGAGCAAACCCTGGGGGGGCTCGATAACACCCACGCATGGCAGCGGGTACCCAGGACCACTCCCTGAAAGGGGGGGGGTGTCACATCCTCACTTCAGTAAGTCACAGTAAGATAGGTATCCCACAGTGGGATAGGTATGCTGCTGTAACAGCTCGTAGCACATGTATAGTATCAAGTATCAAGTCCCGGGTCCTGGCGGCGATTGTTCGGCATCCAAGGGACCCGTTAACCCATACCAGGCGCACCGGGTGCCGGCTGCTACGGTCACCACCACAGTGGCAGTGGCATACACGGCCAACATAGGCGTCACACGACGGCCGAGGTGGCCCCACAAGTCGAGAGCGACCACAAAGATCCATCAGGCTACCCCAAGCTTCCCAAGGCCCGCCGACTGGGGAGAGTCCCCACGGGTCCTTCCTCGGGCGCACCATGTCCATATCCATACGACGCGAGTCCAGAGTGCCATAGTCGAACTCCTTACGAACCCCAAATCGTAAGGGAACTCCTCCTGAAGGGATCGGGCATCAAGGCCGTCTTTTCCCTCGCCCTACTGCCACGAAGGCCATACATGAGGGAGTCCTCATGCAGTGTGGGCGGAGGCGTCGACTCCTCAAACCACCAGTTTCCCAGGCAGACTGACCGAGGTCAGGAGCACCGGAGGCCGCCATCCGAATGCAAGTGCGTCTGCAAATCGGTAGGCTCACACTGGGACTGACAGTGGCGGACCGCTGGGAGTGTGGTCAGGCAACCGGGCTTCCCGCCTGGCGCCATCAGGATCTCCACACATCACAGCGAATAGGGCAACACGGTATCACGGGCACTCAAACAGTAGAATTTGTAATCAAGTACTGGTCCAGGCTGGACCAGGCTGTAAGGATATGTACACGGCGACTCAAGGCGCCTCTGTATCCCGATTCGTGGTGAAAAACAGTCCATCCCTCAGCGATGGGCTGATGACACTTAACATACAGATGCACATATCCTGGAGGGCAGAAAAACAAGCAACAATTTGGGTAAAAAGGCGTGTAAACACACTCAGAACAGAGTACCAAACCACGCCACGGTCAGGATAAGGCAAATGCAGGAGGATGGACAGGATAACGCCTGAGTTCAGGCATATATAGTCTCGAGACACACGTCGACTGGTCTGGATTCCGCAAATGCCATGGAACCAGACCACACACCAAAAATCGCAATGCCGATGACAGCGGCATCCGTTGCGCAACGTCGTATGGGCTTCAAGGCCCCAAGAGCTCAGAATTATGAAGGTCAGTCGCCCTACCTGGTTTCCCAAGGATTCAGCAGGGGGGGTGAGTGACGAATAGAATTGAAGAGAGGGGCCATCCTCCTCTGGATGCAGCAGGGGGGGGTACATGGCCACTCCGTCACCGAAAGATGGAAGAGAGCAAGCAAGTAAGGGACGATTCGTCGGCCTCACAAGCGCTCAAGACGCATCAGGGGAGAGCTCAGGGCGCTGATCAGGCACCCCTGGCTGCAATCGCCCGGGTGAGTGCTGCCAAGTCCGAAACGTGGATCTTGGTCTTGTGCTTGCGGATGTACTCCATGAAGGGAGTATTGACCCGCGGCACGAACGAGGAGACGGGTTCCCAGGTGTCGTGGGACGGCCCATAGCCTCGCCAACGAACCTTGAACTCCAGACCTCCGGGTGCCGAGCCCTTCGGACGCTGAGCCAGGATCTTCTCGACAGTATAGTCGTCCTGCTCAGCATAGTCGTCGTCCGAATCGGCCTCATGTTTGGCGTAGTCCAGGGACACATGTCGGCCACGGAGGTCGGGTTCCCGCACACGGAGTTGACTCTCGTGGCGCTCCCGGAACTGTCCGTGACCCACCTTGATGCGGTAGGTGTCCTCACCAATCCTGCGGACCACCTCGCCGGGTGTGAACCAGGTCTTGGTGCGGTGGGTGCCCATAGGGCGGGGTCTGATCACCCACACCGGGTCTCCCACCCTGAACTTCTGCGCTGTCGAGCTCGGGGCGGACTTCTGACGCTCAGCATGCTCCTTCTCAAGCTGCTGGCGGATGTCCCGCGCCGTTTGCTCTTGCCGCGCGAAGAACTCCTTGGCATCCATAGCCATGCCATCACCAGACAAGGGAAGTCCCCTACCCAGGGGGTCCCTGCCAAACAGAATCTGGTGAGGGGACAAACCGCCCGGAGTGGGGGTGTCATGATGGGCCTTCAGAGCAGGCCACATCTCCTCGAACCAGTTCCGCCGTGGATTGGTGATGTGGATCTTGCGCAGCTTCTCGAACAGCTGCCGTCCAGCCACTTCAGCACGGCCGTTAGACCGGCTGAGATAGGCGACGCTCTTGGCGTGTCGTATTCCCATCAGGGAACACATGGCCTTGAACCAGCCACCAGTAAACTGGGGCCCTCGGTCACTGCAAATGGTGCGGGGGATGTCAAAGACGGTCAGCCAATGACGAATCATCATGACTGCCACTTCCTTGGCAAGCAACCCCTTTTTGCGTGCCGGAACGGCTACAACGTAGCCGCTGTGGCGGTCCACACAGAGAACCACACAGTCAAAGGTCTCTTTGCCAATGTGCACCTCGGGCATGGAGAAGACGTCCATGGCCACGCTTTCCATGGGCTGGTCAGGAACCGGGGTCCATTGGGGTTCCCCCTTGACGTTCCGGTTGTCGGGATTGCAGGCCTGACAGACCGAGCAACCCTTCCTGACCTTCTTGATGGCGGTGTAGAGAACGATATGGTCGATCTCGAACCGACGCTGCATGTCAAGAGCTTGCTTCTTGACCCCTGGGTGCAGCATGTGGTGGTGCCAAGCTTTACACAGCTCGAGCACCCGGGACTCCGGGACTAGCAGCTTACCATTCCGGTAGAGCTTGCCATCTTCCTCGGTCAGCCCCTTTGGCCACTTCTGCCCCTCGTCAGGGTCGGTCACAGCCCTATACTCGGCCGCAAAGGCCTCAGACTTGGCGTAATCGTCGGTCCAGTCGTCCTGGAGGCAAGACTCCGGGAAGAGGTGCTTGTCGGACTCAGTTCCCACAGGGGGTGCCGGACCGGGCCTTCCGCCCGCGGCACCCACAGGGGCGAGCACACTGACCGTTCTGCTCACCCTCGAAGCGAGGGGGGCATCGGCAGCCATGACGACGAAGCATTTAACATCCTCCTCCTCCATCAGGCGCTCCATTTCAATGATCTTCTTGGCTTCAGCGGTCTCAGCCTCATCGCCATGGGCAGAGATATCCTGCATGCCCTTGCTGGCGGGATAGGCCCACCTACTGAGACAGTCCGCCACGGTGTTATCCTTTCCAGGAATGTAAACAACCGTAAGGTCGAACTTGGCCAAGGTCTCGTGCCATCTTGCCCGTCGGGAGGCGGGACCTGAGGGGGTGTCCACGTGCTCCTTGTGCCACGACTGCAGACTCTGATGGTCGGTGCAGACGGTGACGGGATGGAGGGCTATGTACCCAGCCCATTTCCTGAGAGCCATGACGATGGCATACGCCTCCTTTTCACGGGGCGTCCACGTCCGTCTCTGGCCTTCCGCCAGGACTCGGCTCCAGAAGGCTACGGGCACGTGCCTCCCGTCGTCAAGCACTTGCTCCAACACAGCGCCAATGGCGTAGTCGGAAGCATCGGTGCGCAGGACGAACCCTCGGTCGGGATCCACGAGGTGCAGACCCACTGCGGATAGCAGCGCCTGCTTCATCCCCTCAAAGGCCCGGTCGGACTCTTCAGTCCAGACCAGAGCCTTCTTGGACCCCTTCTTGGTCTCCTCTCGGTTGCCCTTGAGCATGGTCGTCATGGGGGCCGCATACTCGGCATACATTTTGATATACCCCGAGTAGTAATTGCAGAACCCCAGATACGCCCGTAGCTCAGAGACCGTTTTGGGCTTTTCCCAGTGCTCAATCGCAGCCACCTTGCCAGGGATGGGCTTTCGCTGCCCGTTCCCGACTACGTGGCCAGCGAAGACCACCTCGCTTACCGCAATGGTGGCCTTGTCACTGCTGCCCGTGAGCTTGTGCCGAACCAGAAGGTCTAGCACTCGAGTGACGTCCCTCTCGTGTGCCTCCAGGAGCTCCTCGTAGCTCATGCTGGGGTCCCCGGACGCGATGATCACGTCGTCCACGAAGGGGTCCGCACAGTCGCGCACCGGCTCAAGCAGGTTCTCCAGCATCCGCTGAAAAGCCGCATTGCCGTTGGTGACGCCCATGGGCATCACCTTCCACTGGAGAGGTCCAAGTGGAGTGCTCATGGCTGTGCAGGCACGGGACTCTTCGGCGAGAGGCATCTGATGATAACCATGTTTCAGGTCAATCACCGTGAAGATCCTCCGCCGGTGTTGCTTTTGCAGCATGTCCTCAATGAGGGGCAGCGTATAGCTGTCGTGCTGCGTTTGGGCGTTCAGGCCGCGGTAGTCGACCACGAGCCGCCACTCACCGGCAACCTTCTTGGGGACGACGAAGCAAGGAGAGGCCCATTCGGAGTGGCACGGCTCGAGCCAGCCTCTCTGGATGAAGTCACGGAGGATCTTCTCCATGGCCTCTTTCCTCTCGCCCCTCAGGGCAAACTCCCGGTGACGATACACACGGGGGTCCTGCTTCAGTCGTATCTTGGCCTCGCCATACGGTCCACGCACCGGTGGGGGGAACACAGGCTTGCCGCTGAAGAAGGTCTCGCCATACTTCTGCTTCAGCCTGGCCCTCAACGCCTGGATCTTGGGGCAGTCATCGGACTCCGCCTTGGCTTTTCCGGGCACTTGAACCACGGAGCTTACTTGAGGGGTAGCGACCCCGCTCGCTTTCGGCTCAGGCGGTCTTCCCAGGTGGCCCAAAGGGCCATCTCTGGTCTTGCCTCGGAATAGATCGCCGTAGGTGGGTGGGTTACCCCCGATTGGCTCGTCCTGGCTGGACAGGTGGTCCAGTACCCTCCTTACGAAGGTATCTCCATCATAGGAACCAGAGACGATCGAGTCCACTTCCCGCCAGGCTTTGTCCTGGCCTTTGCCCTCACGCTGGTTTCCCCAGTCGTGAAAGGGCTGATCCATATACCCCTGAACCAGATCCCACTCCTCTTCAGTGAGGGGCTCTTCCGAATCCGATTCTTCGATGTCAACAGGGGGAACCGCAAAGCATTGCCTCCAAGGCTCCGCTATGATGCGGTTGACACACACGCAGTCCGTGGTGTCGGCCTGATCAAGGCCCCCATCCACATAGTGGAATTCCGTTGGCCATCTCTGGGGTGGCATGGGCTGTCCCTTAGCGTCCTGATAGACACTCTCTCCAGCCGGTAGGACGACCTTGTTCAAGGTCATGTTGGTCAATGAGGCTACCCAATGTCGGGTACTCTCCTCCTCGGTGCATCCCATAGGAACAACCAGCACTGCCTTGGATCGGTCCTTGCGAATCTTCGCTATCGCTCTTGGAATGTCCCAACGGGGGCAATGGATCCACATCAATCCCTGATGCGGACCCCAGTGCTTCTTCCACGCGGAGTCCTGGGCGCTCCAGTACTTCTCACATACCCGCAGATGGGCGGAGGTTCCTGAAGAGAACGCATCCAGGGCCAGATCCGACGCTCCCAGGTCCGCGACCACTCGGTACGCCACTTCCGGCCTTACGCCGTACTCCTGGTTCGCTGGCCCAGTAGGCTCAGTGTCCAGCGCGGCCACTTCGAGCTGATTGCGTTCAGGGTGGATCCATTGGCATTCCACATGGTGCTCAGGTGACGAAAGCCACGAGAGCTGGTCGTCCTGGTACAGGGTCATGGAGGCCTGGGCCGGGAGGACGCCGGAGTCCGTCTCCATCATGAAGTCGTACCCGACGATCATGTCCCAGTCCATCTCGGCCTCGTAGAAGCTACCGTGCAGGAGGATTTCCTTGCCGAGGTCTGGGCGGCTCAGCTCACGATGGTTCACGAACTGCAGCCCAATGGCCGCTTCCTTCGTGCCTCCCACCATGTACTGGCCGTTCGCCACCTTCAGCCTGACAGGTTTCCGACTGTCGGTCAGACACTCTGGTGGAAGTAGGCCAGCCTTGACCAAGCTGACTTGAGCTCCCGTGTCGACCAACACGTCGAAAACCTTTTCCACTTCCCCGCATAGGGCACGGACCTTAAGATGCAACTGCCGCTCGCGACCGACACGGCGCACGGCGTGCAAACTCAGGATCTCCGGCCGTTCCAGAAGCTCAACAAGCGACTGGTGCAGGTCGTGGACAATGGGCTCAGGCTGCCCATCTGCAGCATCCAGCTGCGGTCCGGGTGATCCTCCGATACTCTCGGATAGATCCTGTAGTACATCAAACACGTTCTTGGTCGCGAAGGACGGACGGGTGCAAGGGTTCGTGCCTTCACTTGCCCTCACCCCGCCTCCGCGACTGGGCGCCGGACCGGGCCTTCCGCCCGCGGCAGTCCCCTTGTGCTTATTGACTCCCGACTGGGATGGTTCGGCGCTTCCCACGTCACCATCCTGCGACCGCCCTAGCTGGGGCCCTTGGCTGCAGGGGCTCCGCTAGGGGGCGTCGGTTGTGGAAGAGGGGGTGTTCTCCTCGGCCTCAACGTCGTTGACGCCCTTCTTTCTTCCCCCTTTACCTCCTCCTTTACCCTTCTTGTCCTTGTCCTTGTTCTGGTCATTCTGGTTGTTCTCCTTGTTCTTGTTGTCCGACCTGGGGACCCAGTTCCGCTTGATCTCCTGGATCTCCTTGGCCAACTCGGTCCCCACCGACGACATCAGCTTGGCCAGCTCGTCCTTGTCGACCTCCATTTTGGCTTCCCGGATACCCGCGGGCGCACGCTTCTTCGACCCGTGCGCCTTCTTGTAAGCCTCCGTGTCGGCCTTGTGGACGGGGCATGTTCGGTGGTCATGGTTGAAGCCTTTCTTCCTCCCATAACACACGAAACAGCCCTGAGGGTGAGCTCGTATGAACTCCCCAAAGGACAGCGGAGGGTCGCCAATGCGGCGAGGGTCCCTCTTCTCCTGCTTCCTCCAACCCTGCTGCAGGGGCTTCCAGTTTCCCGGCTTGCTCCCCGTGTTCAGGTTCCTGGCCACGAAGGCACAAACGGCCACCTCGGCGGGCTCATCGTCGTCGTCATCGTCGACGAGAGTCTCATCGCCGCCGGCTCCCGCTGCGTCCATGGCGTCTTCCCCGCCAGGTCCCTCGCCAACGTAGTTGACGTCGCGGTCGCCGGGCCTCAACCCGCGGGTGTGGTGGAGGTTTCGGTACTCCTTGAGTACCTCCTCGCCAACCCACTCCAGGATCTCGTCGCAGCTCATCCGCGCCGGGATGGGCTGCAGACGGATGGTCTGGCCGCTCAACTCACAGTCGTCAAGGCGCCACATCGCGGTCTTCTCGCGATCGCCCGAGACGGTGATGAGAAGGGCGTTCCGCAGGGAGTGCCGTTTGACATCCCGGGCCACGTTCTTCTTCGCCCAAGACACCACGTTCGTATGATACTCCTTGGGGAGCATCATCTTGACCGTGTGGTTGGACTTGGCCCTCTTGGATTCCTCCTTGGTGACCCTCTTGATCCATGCTTCCGGTAGCATGGAGAGCAGGCGAGCCTGCTCGTCACCCTCGTTCCAATCCTCCACGTTGCGGCGGAAGAGGGTGTATTTCCCTCGGAAGTCACGCCATTCCCGTAGGCGGATCTCCCGTCCATCATGCTCAAGCTTGATGGACTTCCAGCGCTTGGCAGCCACCTGCGGAGCGTCCACCCGCTCCTGCTCGTTGAGCCACTTCTTGGCGTCCTTGAGGGTCTTGATTCTCCCCTCCTTGGTCGCCACGAAGTATAGCTCGCCGAGCACTTCCGGCAGGCGGTACCTGAACCGTTTGAAGACATATCTCTCCGCATCCGCGGGAGGTAGGTCTTCAGTGACGGTCAGCCCCCAATCGTCCAGCTTCTCCAAGAAGCGGTCGAGGTTGAGGGGGTTGCCATCGTACATGGGGGGCTTGATGTCCTTCAAGTCTTCCCACACGGCGGCGTCCGCGGCCTTAGAGACCATGAACGCCGGCCGCGAGGTCGACCGAGGTTCCCATCGGCCTCGCCCACGGACTCCCACGGCCGCCACGTCCATCTCCTCCATGGAGTCCCTGTGGCTACGCCGCGGTTCCTCCACGTACGCTGAACCAAAATGTTCACGCCGTACTGCATCCATGTACGCATCCTCATCACGGCACCGGCGGCTGCGTTCAGCGGCCTCCCGTCGTACACCACGCGGCGGGCTGATGTCGAACTCCTCCAGGTCCAGGTCCAGGTCCAGGTCCTCACCTTCGCCGACATCCCACTCCACGTCTCCTCTGGGGACCTCATCCCTGAGTCCACCATAACGTCCTCCAGCCCTGGGGATTGGCACTGGGGCTGGTGGCGGGCGTCGGGGGCGTACAGGCGTCCGCGGTGGAGCACGGCGGTTGTGGTAGTCCGCGCTGAGCCACTCATCGCGCCATTCCTCACTGCCACTGCCGGGCGGCACGCGCTCGTTGCGGCGGCCCGCGCTGTGGTGAGAGGGGGCGGTGAGAGAGGGGGCACTGGCGCTGGGGCGACTCCTGGGGGCTCCGCCGGGGGCGTGGGGTCTGCCTGGACCTGGTCCGGGTCCCCAGCCGTCGTCCGACGAGCCTGACTCCAGGGGTGGGTGGTCGCTGCCGACTCTCCCACGGGCTTCCAGCGCATCCAGCCTCTCCTGCAGGCCGCTGACGACGTTGGTCAGCGACTTGGTCTCGGCTCTGGCGATGTCCAGGTCCTTCTGCGCGCGCGCGGCGACCCCGGAGATGCGAGCCATCTCGACCTTGCCCGTGTCTACCTCGCACTCGAGGGCAAAGACCCTCCTGCGGAGGTAGACAATCCACCGCCAGGTGGTATCCGGGTCGCCGTTCCCTGGTGGGTCGTCGGGGTCCCCAGGGGGTCCTCCAGGAGGGCCTCCGCCGGGTCCGCCCGGTCCAGGGGGTCCTCCCCCGCCCGGTGGTCCGCCTCCAGGGGGTCCACTTGGTGGGCGTCCTCCAGGGGGTCCTGATGGTCCTCCGCCAGGGGGTCCCGGTGGGTCTCCGCCGGGTCGCCTCGGTGGGTCCGAGGATGGGCGCTTCCTCGTGATGCCGAACTCCATGTCGTCATCCTCGTCCATGTCGCCCCACCTGGGCGTCTCGGTCACGGAGGACTCCGAGCTCCGGTAGGGAGGAGGGAGATCCTCATCCTCACCTTCCGGTTCCATGGGAACGTCTCCGCCGCCTCCGCCTGTCCAAGCCACCACTTGGCGATGTCGACGGCCTCGTTCATCCCCGTCACTGGCGGTGAAGAAGGGGTCACTGTCGTGGGGGTGCCCACCCGCTGGCCTCCGCGGCCTCTCGGGGGTCTTCCCCTTGCCCTTCCTCCGTCGACGGGCGGTGGTGCCACTGCTCCCACTGCTGCCCGTGTCGGCCTCATCCAGCGCCATCCTGGAGGAGGCGTCCCCTTCGAAAAGCTTTCGAAGGGTCTCCACTCGTGATGCTCCCGGGGGAGTCTCACGGCGGAGTTTGGCCTCTGCCTCCTCCATTGCGGCGGCGGTGGCTGCGGCAGCTCGCGCCTCGGCTTCCTCCCGAGCACGAGCCGCCTCGGCTTCCCGGGCCTGCAGCAGCCGCGCCTTCTGCGCTTCCAACGCTGCCAGCTCCGCCTCCGTTTTGGCCTTCTCCTCAGCGACCTTCCGTCGCGCGGCCTCGATGGCTTCCTTCTTGGCGGCGTCCTCCTGGGCCTTAGCCGTCGCTTCGGCGTGGGCCCTTTCCTCCGCCTCCTTCTTTGCCCTCTCTTGGGCAAGCGCCTCTTCCAGCGCCTTCACCTCGGCCTCCTTGCAGGCAATGGCCTCCTGCGTCAGGCGGGCTTCCTCGTCGGCTGCCGCCAACTCACCGTTGACCTGGGCAGTCGCTGCCCCATGGGCGGCTACGGCTGTGAGTCCGGCCGCAATGGCCCCCACGGTCTGGGTGTGGATGGCCATGCCATGCGCCCACTGCGCAGCCTCCTCCTGGGCGATGCCGGCGGCGCCCTCCACGGCAGCGCTGTACTGCTTGGCCCGTTGCCGGGCAACCCGACGGTTGCAGGGCACCCCACAGGCGCGCTCACAGGCGCGCGCCACGTTCCTTTCGGGAGCGACGCTGCTGCTGGAGCTGGCCTGGTCGGCCGGCATCCTCCCGCGGTGGGCCGACTCCACGTCGCTGCTGGGGCCTGCTGGGGCCTGCCGGGCCCTCAGGAGCAGCGGACGGGACTTGCCCTGGGTCTGCTTGGCGACTTGGATGTAGTCGCCAAGGGTGGTGGAGCCGGGCTGGTGACCACCATTGGCCCGTGGGGGACTGGGGGCTGGGGTTCCGCCCTTGGCGCCTTGGGCGGCTTCGGCGGCCAGGGACTCCTGGTACTCCCGCCACTTCCGGTCCCTCTTCCTGTCCCCGGCGGACCGCTTCTCCGTCCCTGGAGACGCGCTGCTGCTGCCCTGCAGCCTGCGCTCGCTCCCCGGTTCCGGGAACTTCCTCTCGATCAAGTCCCACAGGGAGACGTTGATCGAGGCGCCCGACGGGTAGGCGTTGGGGTCCTCGTCCTCCTCAATCCCGTCGGGGCGCAGCCCTTCGCCGGGCCTGTCCGGCCGGGTCCACGTCCTCCAGCGCTTGCGGCAGAAGCGGTACTCGTACCCTTCCGCCCGCAGCCACTCCTCCACTTCCCGCAGGCGATCCTCCCCCATGTCCTCGCGGAGCTCGAAGCTCCCGGGCATGCCGCCTTCGCACTGGGGATTGCTGTAGCGGTACTGCTGGTCCCACAGCAATCCGCGCAGCAGGCGCGCCACATGGGGGTGGGGCTGCGGCCACCTCCGACCCGCTTCTTGCCAATTCACCATGGCAGCGGGGGCGTAGTTGATCTTGAGGTCCTTGACGTGCACTCGTTCAACTCAACGAACTGGTTGTGGTTGTTGAGGAGGGTGCTGTAGCACTGGATTGGGCGTGCGGCTGGCGCTGGTCAGCCGGTGGTTGTGGAGGTGGTTGACGCGGCCTTGCTGGTCGGCCGATGGGACTCCGGGTCGGCCGATGGGGCTGATGCAGGAGTCCTGGTCTGTGCACCTCTTTCACGGCTGCTGCGCGGTCAAGGCGAAGCTCTGGACGGCGCTGCTGGCTCCGTGACGAACTCGGCGCTGTCGCTGAGTGGCGCTGCGAGCTGCTGCCCTGCGCTGCGAGACGCTGCGCTGCGCTGCGAGCTGCGAGCTGCGCCGCGCTGCTGCGACGCGCTGCTCGGGGTTGGTGGCCCCGAGTGGCACGCGAGGGCTGGGTAACCCCGCGGCAGTGAAACGCTTTTGACGCGTTCCCGTGGGGGGCCGGCCACGGGACGCTGCGGTGGACACACGCAAGTGAGCAGGCAGGCAAAGCACTACGCTCACAAGGGCATCAATGCGTTGTCATGTGACAAAGCGTTTCAGAATCCTTGCCACTCTGCAAAGAGGGAACGAAAGTATGTACAGCAACACATCAGGATATGTACACATGGGGTTAGGACTGGACTGGGGTAAGGGCATCACAGGACCATAGACACTCAGTCCCAACTCATATCCCAATCCCAGGTCCGACCCTCTCAGTGGCTGATGGGGGCGGGGGCTCAAACACAACCCATGCCCTGCTCGGTCCGGACCCTGAAACCCTGCCAATAGGGGGGGTGTCCCGCCCAGCCACAGGCGAGTTCCTGGGAACCAAGGGGCTCCAAGGCCAACCGACAGGAGCTCCCTATGCTCCCTTAATGGCAGGTCCCAACTCCACTCTGAGCCAGAGACATGGCCCCGCCATTATCACCCAGGAGTTGGTAGCTGAAAATGGGCTGTTTCAGCCAAAACTGAAATTGACTCAAAAATCCCCAAAATTGACCCTTCGTCCGGACCCGCCAGAGGTAGGGACGAGGCAACTGACCCAATGCCCTTCGAGTACGAACCCCCTGGAGCCCTCACCCAACCTGGTTCCCTCTGAAGTTCCAGCATCAGGGCAACACGGATGAGTCAAGTGGGGTCATGATGCCAAAATCACCAAAATTGGCGTCATTCCCACGCGTGGCTCGCTCGGCCAAGGTAAGGCCAATGGCTCACAGGGTAGGAGGCAGGACCTAGGACTTTTATCTGAGTGTACAACTTGGATTTAGGTCCGAGCTCCCTATGGGCTTAGAGAATTGGGGCCGCCAATTGACCACACGGAAGGGGGAAATTGGGGTCCCAAAATTGGGTCATTTTGGCTGCCTGAAATGAGCCAAAATTCGGTGTGCTCCCAATAGTATATCTCCACGCCGGCTTGGAGATCGGATCCGCCATTCCATACGTGATCCACCGGGAGTCTAACGGAGACTCCCATGCCCTTGGCTCTCAGAGATCTCCATGCCACTCGGCGTGGTGACGATCCCAATTGGGTCCACAAATGCAAAAATGGCAAAATTGCCCATACTCAATTTGGCCTAGCGCCTTGACGAAGGCGGCTCCGCTTCGCCCACGTGGTGTGTGGACCATGGGGACCGTTACCCATAACACCCATGTCATATATGGTCCATTGGTCCATGCGTCCGGCGTGCACGAAGGTTAGAACATGGGGCACGGCGGGCAGCAAAAGTGGAAAAATGCTCAAAATGGCCAAAAATGCGCACACTCATGGTTGAGGCAAATGAGGCACATGCCCGACTCGGACCGGAGTGTGCCATAGGATTGGTATCAAGTCATGTTGGTCCAACATATCTTTTGGGCGTCGCCCAACTCCTCCGGTATTGGGAATGGCAGGGTCGCCAAGTGAGCCCATGATTTGGGATAGTCCCAAATCGCCAACATGGCGGCCACGGTATGCCAAGCCTAAGAGGAGTTATTCGCCGGGTCCAAGATATGTTGGCTACCGAAGTATGTACCCTCAAAACATACTTGGGTCATCATGTCAATTGAGCGCAACGTTGAGATACACGGTCGCCACTTGACATCATGACGAGCCAAAAATGGCAAAATTGGCACAATGACACACAAAAGTGCCTTGAAAGGTCTACAATTATATTATAATATCTCCGGCTTGGATCGTGCAATCACTTAATCCTTCTAAACACAATGACTTGACACCATTGACCTTCGATCCCACATATGTGCTCCACTTGGGGCGCCTTGAAAGGTTACGAGCGCTACTTCCCAAGTGGGCACATGAAAATATGGAAAATTGTAAAACACACACCCTGCTCCCAACGCATCGCTTCCGGATCACCACACAAGCTTCCCTTCACAAAGGTTAGGCATGCAATTGACCGTAGGGAGTATGGAGAAGGGGCTTGCACAATATGAGGTCCATTGGCGGGTTCGACTTGGAGCAATGGACCCGCCAAATGGGCACGCAACACAACACATGGCACATACCACATATTGCCCAAATAGGTAGCTCCCACCACGATATGTCATGCCCCTCCAAGGGCATAACTTTGTGTCAATCGCTCATAGGAACTCAAGGAGAGTTTCTATGCCACACCAACACTTGCGCGCTACACTCCAAAGTTATCTTAACGCACGCAATATCATGGCCAAAGAGTTATAACGCAAACTCTACCCAATTGACCATGATCCATTACACTAGCGCGCACGTGTGGAAACGCAAGGCATATAATGCTTCCTAAATTGCGTCGGGAGTATTGTGAATACATCCCACGTTTCATTATCGTAATTCCTCGCAAGCAACACGAGATATGACCTTCACAAGTGGCCTCAGGAATCAACTTTGTTTTGCCCATATCTTTAAGACAAATGGAGGGCAGGATAAAAGGGAAGTTGATTCGTGCATACGGAAGCACGTAGGTCCACTCGAAAGAGGTCAAATCAAGTGCGGGGATGTCGAAGTCGAAAATCCGATTTCGACATCCTGAAAAATTGGAATTAAGGTTGCGAGTATTAATTATGAAAATTGCGGAAGCATCCATGCAGTTCCTGGCGACTTTGGAGCCTTCGTGACGGATAGCGTTAAAATTTCCATTATAAACAGTTAAACTGGCGGTTACGGTAAAGTCGCGAACCAACCGCCAGCAGTCAAAACAGTGAGTATCGGAACGGAAGCGTAAAAATTGACGGAAACAATATGAAAATAAAACCCTGTTGATTCCTGATATTCTGATACACAAATCTCCGCTGGCGGTGCATCGGTTGCCGATGCGGGGCTTCACGGCACGGAACACGCCGTGCATGGGCTTAGTGGACCGGAGACCGGTTGTATGCCGTAACCTGGCCATGGGGTTCTGGGTACCGCTTCAAGAGGAGGAAGAAGGGCGTCAACGACGTTGAGGCCGAGGAGAACACCCCCTCTTCGACAACCGACGCCCCCTAGCGGAGCCCCTGCAGCCAAGGGCCCCAGCTAGGGCGGTCGCAGGATGGTAACGTGGGAAGCGCCGAACCATCCCAGTCGGGAGTCGATAAGCACAAGGGGACTGCCGCGGGCGGAAGGCCCGGTCCGGCGCCCAGTCGCGGAGGCGGGGTGAGGGCAAGTGAAGGCACGAACCCTTGCACCCGTCCGTCCTTCGCGACCAAGAACGTGTTTGATGTACTACAGGATCTATCCGAGAGTATCGGAGGATCACCCGGACCGCAGCTGGATGCTGCAGATGGGCAGCCTGAGCCCATTGCCCACGACCTGCACCAGTCGCTTGTGGAGCTTCTGGAACGGCCGGAGATCCTGAGTTTGCACGCCGTGCGCCGTGTCAGTCGCGAGCGGCAGTTGCATCTTAAGGTCCGTGCCTTATGCGGGGAAGTGGAAAAGGTTTTCGACGTGTTGGTCGACACGGGAGCTCAGGTCAGCTTGGTCAAGGCTGGCCTACTTCCACCAGAGTGTCTGACCGACAGTCGGAAACCTGTCAGGCTGAAGGTGGCGAACGGCCAGTACATGGTGGGAGGCACGAAGAAAGCGGCCATTGGGCTGCAGTTCGTGAACCATCGTGAGCTGAGCCGCCCAGACCTCGGCAAGGAAATCCTCCTGCACGGTAGCTTCTACGAGGCCGAGATGGACTGGGACATGATCGTCGGGTACGACTTCATGATGGAGACGGACTCCGGCGTCCTCCCGGCCCAGGCTTCCATGACCCTGTACCAGGACGACCAACTCTCGTGGCTTTCGTCACCTGAGCACCATGTGGAATGCCAATGGATCCACCCCGAACACAATCAGCTCAAAGTGGCCGCGCTGGACACTGAGCCTACTGGTCCTGCAAACCAGGAGTACGGCGTAAGGCCGGAAGTGGCGAGCCGAGTTGTCGCGGACTTGGGAGCTTCGGATCTGGCCCTGGATGCGTTCTCTTCAGGAACCTCTGCCCATCTGCGGGTGTGTGAGAAGTACTGGAGCGCACAGGACTCCGCGTGGAAGAAGCACTGGGGTCCGCATCAAGGATTGATGTGGATCCATTGCCCCCGTTGGGACATTCCAAGAGCGATAGCGAAGATTCGCAAGGACCGCTCCAAGGCAGTGCTGGTTGTTCCTATGGGATGCACCGAGGAGGAAAGTACCCGACATTGGGTAGCCTCATTGACCAACATGACCTTAAACAAGGTCGTCCTACCGGCTGGAGAGAGTGTCTATCAGGACGCTAAGGGACAGCCCATGCCACCCCAGAGATGGCCAACAGAATTCCACTATGTGGATGGGGGCCTTGATCAGGCCGACACCACGGACTTCGTGTGTGTTAACCGCATCATAGCAGAGCCATGGCGGCAATGCTTTGCGGTTCCCCCTGTTGACATCGAAGAATCGGATTCGGAAGACCCCCTCACTGAAGAGGAGTGGGATCTGGTTCAGGGGTATATGGATCAGCCCTTTCACGACTGGGGAAACCAGCGTGAGGGCAAGGGCCAGGACAGAGCCTGGTGGGAAGTGGACTCGATCGTCTCTGGTTCCTATGACGGGAACACCTTCGTGCAGAGGGTGCTGGACCACCTATCCAGCCAGGACGAGCCAATCGGGGGTAACCCACCCACCTACGGCGATCTATTCCGAGGCAAGACCAGTGATGGCCCTTTGGGCCACCTGGGAAGACCGCCTGAGCCGAAAGCGAGCGGGGTCGCTACCCCTCAAGTAAGCTCCGTGGTTCAAGTGCCCGGAAAAGCCAAGGCGGAGTCCGATGACTGCCCCAAGATCCAAGCGTTGAGGGCCAGGCTGAAGCAGAAGTATGGTGATTCCTTCTTCAGCGGTAAGCCTGTGTTTCCCCCACCGGTGCGTGGACCGTATGGCGAGGCCAAGATACGACTGAAGCAGGACCCCCGTGTGTATCGTCACCGGGAGTTTGCCCTGAGGGGCGAGAGGAAAGAGGCCATGGAGAAGATCCTCCGTGACTTCATCCAGAGAGGCTGGCTTGAGCCGTGCCACTCCGAGTGGGCCTCTCCCTGCTTCGTCGTCCCCAAGAAGGTTGCCGGTGAGTGGCGGCTCGTGGTCGACTACCGCGGCCTGAACGCCCAAACGCAGCACGACAGCTATACGCTGCCCCTCATTGAGGACATGCTGCAAAAGCAACACCGGCGGAGGATCTTCACGGTGATTGACCTGAAACATGGTTATCATCAGATGCCTCTCGCCGAGGAGTCCCGTGCCTGCACAGCCATGAGCACCCCACTTGGACTTCTCCAGTGGAAGGTGATGCCCATGGGCGTTACCAACGGCAATGCGGCTTTTCAGCGGATGCTGGAGAACCTGCTTGAGCCGGTGCGTGACTGTGCGGACCCCTTCGTGGACGACGTGATCATCGCGTCCGGGGACCCCAGCATGAGCTACGAGAAGCTCCTGGAGGCACATGAAAGGGACGTCACTCGGGTGCTGGACCTTCTGGTTCGGCACAAACTCACGGGCAGCAGTGACAAGGCCACCATTGCGGTAAGCGAGGTGGTCTTCGCTGGCCACGTAGTTGGGAACGAGCAGCGAAAGCCCATACCTGGCAAGGTGGCTGCGATTGAGCACTGGGGAAAGCCCAAGACGGTCTCTGAGCTACGGGCGTACCTGGGGTTCTGCAATTACTACTCGGGGTATATCAAAATGTATGCCGAGTATGCAGCCCCCATGACGACCATGCTCAAGGGCAACCGAGAGGAGACCAAGAAGGGGTCCAAGAAGGCTCTGGTCTGGACACCTGAGTCCGACCGTGCCTTTGAGGGGATGAAGCAGGCGCTGCTATCCGCAGTGGGTCTGCACCTCGTGGATCCCGACCGAGGGTTCGTCCTGCGCACCGACGCTTCCGACTACGCCATTGGCGCTGTGTTGGAGCAAGTGCTTGACGACGGGAGGCACGTGCCCGTGGCCTTCTGGAGCCGAGTCCTGGCGGAAGGCCAGAGACGGACGTGGACGCCCCGTGAAAAAGAGGCGTATGCCATCGTCATGGCTCTCAGGAAATGGGCTGGGTACATAGCCCTCCATCCCGTCACCGTCTGCACCGACCATCAGAGTCTGCAGTCGTGGCACAAGGAGCACGTGGACACCCCCTCAGGTCCCGCCTCCCGACGGGCAAGATGGCATGAGACCTTGGCCTAGTTCGACCTTACGGTTGTTTATATTCCTGGAAAGGATAACACCGTGGCGGACTGTCTCAGTAGGTGGGCCTATCCCGCCAGCAAGGGCATGCAGGACATCTCTGCCCATGGCGATGAGGCTGAGACCGCTGAAGCCAAGAGGATCATTGAGATGGAGCGCCTGATGGAGGAGGAGGGTGCAAAATGCTTCGTCGTCATGGCTGCGGATGCCCCCCTCGCAACGAGGGTGAGCAGAGCGGTCAGAGTACTCGCCCCTGAGGGGTCCGAGTCCGACAAGCACCTCTTCCCGGAGTCTTGCCTCCAGGACGACTGGACCGACGATTACGCCAAGTCTGAGGCCTTTGCGGCCGAGTATAGGGCTGTGACCGACCCTGACGACGGACAGAAGTGGCCAAAGGGGCTGACTGAGGAAGATGGCAAGCTCTACCGGAATGGTAAGCTGCTAGTACCAGAGTCCCGGGTGCTCGAGCTGTGTGAAGCTTGGCACCACCACATGCTGCACCCAGGGGTCAAGAAGCAAGCTCTTGACATGCAGCGTCGGTTCGAGATCGACCATATCGTTCTCTACACCGCCATCAAGAAGGTCAGGAAGGGTTGTTCGGTCTGCCAGGCCTGCAATCCCGATAACCGGAACGTCAAGGGGGAACCCCAATGGACCCCGGTTCCTGACCAGCCCATGGAGAGCGTGGCCATGGACATCTTCTCCATGCCCGAAGTGCACATTGGCAAGGAGACCTTTGACTGTGTGGTTCTCTGTGTGGACCGCCACAGCGGCTACGTTGTAGCCGTTCCGGCACGCAAAAAGGGGTTGCTTGCCAAGGAAGTGGCAGTCATGATGATTCGTCATTGGCTGACCGTCTTTGACATCCCCCGCACCATTTGCAGTGACCGAGGGCCCCAGTTTACTGGTGGCTGGTTCAAGGCTATGTGTTCCCTCATGGGGATACGTCATGCCAAGAGCGTCGCCTATCTCAGCCGGTCTAACGGCCGTGCTGAAGTGGCTGGACGGCAGCTGTTCGAGAAGCTGCGCAAGATCCACATCACCAATCCACGGCGGAACTGGTTCGAGGAGATGTGGCCTGCTCTGAAGGCCCATCATGACACCCCCACTCCGGGCGGTTTGTCCCCTCACCAGATTCTGTTTGGCAGGGACCCCCTGGGTAGGGGACTTCCCTTGTCTGGTGATGGCATGGCTATGGATGCCAAGGAGTTCTTCGCGCGGCAAGAGCAAACGGCGCGGGACATCCGCCAGCAGCTTGAGAAGGAGCATGCTGAGCGTCAGAAGTCCGCCCCGAGCTCGACAGCGCAGAAGTTCAGGGTGGGAGACCCGGTGTGGGTGATCAGACCCCGCCCCATGGGCACCCACCGCACCAAGACCTGGTTCACGCCCGGCGAGGTGGTCCGCAGGATTGGTGAGGACACCTACCGCATCAAGGTGGGTCACGGACAGTTCCGGGAGCGCCACGAGAGTCAACTCCGTGTGCGGGAACCCGACCTCTGTGGCCGTCATGTGTCCCTGGACTACGCCAAACATGAGGCCGATTCGGACGACGACTATGCTGAGCAGGACGACTATACTGTCGAGAAGATCCTGGCTCAGCGTCCGAAGGGCTCGGCACCCGGAGGTCTGGAGTTCAAGGTTCGTTGGCGAGGCTATGGGCCGTCCCACGACACCTGGGAACCCGTCTCCTCGTTTGTGCCGCGGGTCAATACTCCCTTCATGGAGTACATCCGCAAGCACAAGACCAAGATCCACGTTTCGGACTTGGCAGCACTCACCCGGGCGATTGCAGCCGGGGGTGCCTGATCAGCGCCCTGAGCTCTCCCCTGATGCGTTTTGAGCGCTTGTGAGGCCGACGAATCGTCCCTTACTTGCTTGCTCTCTTCCATCTTTGGGTGACGGAGTGGCCACATACCCCCCCCTGCTGCATCCAGAGGAGGATGGCCCCTCTCTTCAATTCTATTCGTCACTCCCCACCTGCTGAATCCTTGGGAAACCAGGTAGGGCGACTGACCTTCATTCTTCTGAGCTCTTGGGGCCTTGAAGCCCATACGACGTTGCGCAACAGATGCCGCTGTCATCGGCATTGCGAATTTTTGGTGTGTGGTCTGGTTCCATGGCACTTGCGGAATCCAGACCAGTCGACGTGTGTCTCGAGACTATATATGCCTGAACTCAGGCGTTATCCTGTCCACCCTCCTGCATTTGCCTTATCCTGACCGTGGCGTGGTTTGGCACTCTTTTCAGAGTGTGTTTACACGCCTATTTACCCCGCTTGTTTTGCTTTTCTGCCCTCCAGGATATGTGCATCTGTATGTTGCTGTCTTCAGCCCATCACCGGAGTGTGGACTGTCTTTCACGAATCGGGATACAGAGGCGCCTTGAGTCGCCGTGTACATATGCTTACAGCCTGGTCCAGCCTGGACCAGTACTTGATTACATGTTCTTCTGTTTGAGTGCCTGTGATACCGTGTTGCCCTATTCGCTGTGATGTGTGGAGATCCTGATGGCGCCAGGCGGGAAGCCCAGTTGCCTGACTACACTCCCAGCGGTCCGCCACTGTCAGTCCCAGTGTGAGCCTACCGATTCGCAGACGCACTTGCATTCGGATGGCGGCCTCCGGTGCTCCTGACCTCGGTCAGTCTGCCTGGGAAACTGGTGGTTTGAGGAGTCGACGCCTCCGCCCACACTGCATGAGGACTCCCTCATGTATGGCCTTCGTGGCAGTAGGGCGAGGGAAAAGACGGCCTTGATGCCCGATCCCTTCAGGAGGAGTTCCCTTACGATCTGGGGTTCGTAAGGAGTTCGACTATGGCACTCTGGACTCGCGTCGTATGGATATGGACATGGTGCGCCCGAGGAAGGACCCGTGGGGACTCTCCCCAGTCGGCGGGCCTTGGGAAGCTTGGGGTAGCCTGATGGATCTTTGTGGTCGGTCTCGACCTGTGGCACCACCTCGGTCGTCGTGTGTCGCCTATGTTGGCCGTGTATGCCACTACCACTGTGGTGGTGACCGTAGCAGCCGGCACCCGGTGCGCCTGGTATGGGTTAACGGGTCCTTTGAATGCCGAACAATCGCCGCCAGAACCCGGGACTTGATACTTGATACTATACATGTGGTACGAGCTGTTACAGCAGCATACCTATCCCACTGTGGGATACCTATCTTACTGTGACTTACTGAGGTGAGGATGTGACACCCCCCCCCCCTTTCAGAAAGTGGTCCTGGGTACCCGCTGCCATGCTTGGGTGTTATCGAGCCCCCCCAGGGTTTGCTCTAAGGAGGGCAGTGAAGCGGTACCCAGAACCCCATGGCCAGGTTACGGCATACAACCGGTCTCCGGTCCACTAACCCCATGTACGGCGTGTTCCGTGCCGCAAAGCCCCGCATCGGCAACCGATGCACCGCCAGCGGAGATTTGGGTATCAGAATATCAGGAATCAACAGGGTTTTACTTTCATATTGTTTCCGTCAATTTTTACGCTTCCGTTCTGATATTCACTGTTTTGACTGCTGGCGGTTGGTTCGCGACTTTACCGTAACCGCCAGTTTAACTGTAATTATTGAAAATTTTAACGCTATCCGTCACGAAGGCTCCAAAGTCGCCAGGAACTGCATGGATGCTTCCGCAATTTTCATAATTAATACTCGCAACCTTAATCCGAATTTTTCAGGATGTCGAAATCGGATTTTCGACTTCGACATCCCCGCACTTGATTTGACCTCTTTCGAGTGGAAACCTACGTGCTTCCCTATGCACGAATCAACTTCCCTTTTATCCTGCCCTCCATTTGTCTTAAAGATATGGGCAAAACAAAGTTGATTCGTGAGGCCACTTGTGAAGGTCATATCTCGTGTTGCTTGCGAGGAATTACGATAAGGAAACGTGGGATGTATTCACAATACTCCCGACGTAATTTAGGAAGCATTATATGCCTTGCGTTTCCACACGTGCGCGCTAGTGTAATGGATCATGGTCAAGAGGGTAGAGTTTGCGTTGTAACTCTATGGCCATGATGTTGCGTGCGTTAAGATATCTTTCGAGTGTAGCGCGCAAGTGTTGGTGATGCATAGGAACTCTCCTTGAGTTCCTATGAGCGATTGACACAAAGTTATGCCCTTGGAGGGGCATGACATATCGTGGTGGGAGCTACCTTTTTGGGCAATATGTGGTATGTGCCATGTGTTGTGTTGCGTGCCCATTTGGCGGGTCCATTGCTCCAAGCCGAACCCGCCAATGGACCTCATATTGTGCAAGCCCCTTCTCCATACTCCCTACAGTCAATTGCAAGCCTAACCTTCGTGAAGGGAAGCTTGTGTGGTGAACCCGAAGCGATGCGTTGGGAGCAAGGTGTGTATTTCGCAATTTTCCATATTTTCATGTGCCCACTTGGGAAGCAGCGCTCGTAACCTTTCAAGGCGCCCCAAGTGGAGCACATATGTGGGATCAAAGGTCATTGGTGTCAAGTCATTGTGTTTAGAAGGATTAAGTGATTGCACGATCCAAGCCGAAGATATTATAATATAATTATGCACCTTTCAAGGCACTTTTGTGTGTGCTTGTGCCAATTTTGCCATTTTTGGCCCGTCATGATGTCAAGTGGCGACCGTGTATCTCAACGTTGCGTTCAATTGACATCATGACCCAAGTATGTTATGAGGGTACATACTTTGGTGCCCAACATATCTTGGACCCGGCGAATAACTCCTCTTAGGCTTGGCATACCGTGGCCGCCATGTTGGCGATTTGGGACTATCCCAAATCATGGGCTCACTTGGCGACCCTGCCATTCCCAATACCGGAGGAGTTGGGCGACGCCCAAAAGATATGTTGGACCAACATGACTTGATACCAATCCTATGGCACACTCCGGTCCGAGTCGGGCATGTGCCTCATTTGCCCCAACCATGAGTGTGCGCATTTTTGGCCATTTTGAGCAATTTTCCACTTTTGCTGCCCGCCGTGCACTATGTTCTAACCCTTGTGCACGCCGGACGCATGGACCAATGGACCATATATGACATGGGTGTTATGAGTAATGGTCCCCATGGTCCACACACCACGTGGGCGAAGCGGAGCCGCCCTCGTTAAGGCGCTAGGCCAATTTGAGTATGGGCATTTTTGCCATTTTTGCATTTGTGGACCCAATTGGGATCGTCACCACGCCGAGTGGCATGGAGATCTTTGAGAGCCAAGGGCATGGGAGTCTGCATTGGACTCCCGGTGGATCGCGTATGGTATGGCGGATCCGATCTCCAAGCCGGCGTGGAGAAATACTATTGGGAACACACCAAATTTTGGCTCATTTCAAGCAGCCAAAATGACCCAATTTTGGGACCCCAATTTCCCCCTTCCGTGTGGTCAATTGGCGGCCCCATTTCTCTAGGCCCATAGGGAGCTCGGACCTAAATCGAAGTTGTACACTCAGATATAAGTCCTAGGTCCTGCCTCCTACCCTGTGAGTTATTGGCCTTACCTTGGCCGAGCGAGCCGCGCGTGGGAATGACGCCAATTTTGGTGATTTTGGCATCATGACCCCACTTGACTCATCCGTGTTGCCCTGATGCCGGGATCTCAAAGGGAACCAGGTTGGGTGAGGGCTCCAGGGAGTTCGTACTCGAAGGGCATAGGGTCAGTTGCCTCGTCCCTACCTCTGGCGGGTCCGGACGAGGGGTCAATTTTGGGGATTTTCGAGTTAATTTCAGTTTGGGCTGAAACAGCCCATTTTCAGCTACCAACTCCTGGGTGATAATGGCGGGGCCATATCCCGGGCTCAGAGAGGAGTTGGGACCTGCCGTTAAGGGAGCATGGGGAGCTCCTGTCGGTTGGCCTTGGAGCACCTTGGTTCTCAGGAACTCGCCTGTGGCTAGGTGGGACACCTCTCCCTTTAGCAGGGTTTCAGGGTCCGGACTGAGCAGGGCATGGGTTGTGTTTGAGCCCCCGCCCCCATCAGCCACTGAGAGGGTCGGACCTGGGATTGGAATATGAGTTGGGACCGAGTGTCTATGGTCCTGTGATGCCCTTACCCCAGTCCAGTCTTGACCCCATGTGTACATATTCTGATGTGTTGCTGTACATACTTTCGTTCCCTCTTTGCAGAGTGGCAAGGATTCTGAAACGCTTTGTGACATGACATGAGCGCATTGATGCCCCTGTGAGCGTAGTGCTTTGCCTGCCTGCTCACTTGCGCGTGTCCCGCAGCGTCCCGTGGCCGGCCCCCCACGGGAACGCGTCATTCCTCTTGGATTTGTCCCAACTCGAAGACATCCGCCGTCACCATGTCGAACAGCCTCTCAGGAATTGGTAATCCCTTCAGTTGTCCTTCTGCCTTTTGATTCTTGGGGATGGTCGCCTGACATTGCTTGCATCCTTTGGCAACTCGTTCACAGGCACTCTTGAGATCCCGTGTGTACACTCTGTGTCGTAGCTCCTGCTCCAGAACACGAGAATGTGTGTGGGCTGTCTCATTCTGATGCCAATGTTTGACATATTGGTCAATTAGACAATCAGGAACACAAATCCGTCCTTGCCAAAATAACTTGTCGCCTTGGATTTTGAAATCAGACGTCTCTTCAGAGTCGTAAGGCTTGTCCCCTTTCAACTTGTGGTATACAGACCCAAAGAACCTGTCCTCCTTGTACATCTTCGTCCAATCCACATAGAGGAAGGAAGTTTCCTTGTCCTTTTGTTGTGGAGGGAGCGTGGATTTTGCTTTTGATCTCGTCGTAGGAAATACATTCAGGAGTGGCAGCGAAGACTCAGAGTCAGAGTTGACTCCTGCAGTCTGATCTGCCTTGGTAATCTCCTTGCATCTGACCAAATTCACCTTCATCCGATTTTTAATCGAACATTGAAGACAATGTTTCTTGATCAGTGCTTGTTCCTCCTTGTCGAACTCGATCACTTCAGCTTTATCCGTCGCTGTCCCATGAAAACTCACTTCAGAGTAAGCCTCTGAGGCTGGGTAGGCCCAGCGACTCAGGGCGTCCGCCACTGTATTGTAGCGACCCGGAATGTAAGTCACATGGAGGTCAAATCTGCTGAGAGTTTCATGCCAACGGCCTCTTCTCCCAGCTGGTCCACCAGGGGTATCCACATGTTCTGTCCTCCACCTCTCCAGTGACTTGTGGTCAGTCAGTACCTCAACGCGATGGCCCAAAATCCAACCCTCATAACGCCGTAAGGCACAAAGAATTGCGTAGGCTTCTTGTTCCCTTGGACTCCAATTTTGCTGCCTTGTTGTAAGCTAGCGAGACCAGAAAGCCAGAGGATGATGGTGACCTTCGTCATCGACTTGTTCGATCGTAGCACCAATGGCGTAACGACTGGCGTCTGTACGAATATAAAAAGGTCTTCCATCCAACCACAGAGTCTTTAATGTAACCACATTTGCCAGTGCTTCCTTGAGACCAGTAGATGCCTCTTCACATTCCGGCGTCCACTTGAGCTTGACTTGAGATCCTTTCTTTCCTTCTATTTTGCCAACCTTGAGTAACTCTGTCAATGAGCCAGAGAACTTGGCGTAGAGAGGAAGGAACTCGTGGTAGTAATTGCAGCAGCCTAAAAAGGCACGAAGCTGCGTGATGGTTTTAGGCCTTTCCCAGAGCTGTGTAACCGCTGCATAGTGGTTGATCTTTGTTGTGACTGCGAAGCCTGTAGCCTTGATGCCCCAGGGGTCGTAACGCCCGACACTGCCCCTGATATCTCCGAACCCACATAACCCTCTTCGGACCCATATCCAGCCTCTGGAAGCGACATATGCGAAGCACTTGTAAGTCCTTTGAACTCCATGGTGGAATATGAAGAGTACGAAAACCCGGTCTACAAAAATGGAACAGACATAGAATCTCAATGCGCATTCATCGCAATTAATGACACATCGTGAAATCATTCGAAATAATTTAAATAAATCCGATTGGGAAATCACGAAAGACAAATGCGACTCGACACGCGCTCACAGGCGACATCTGGCGGCGAACGGAAAACATGAAACAGAACGGAAAATTTACTGCACTAATGTACATCTGAGAATCATTGAAATTCTGATCACATCAGTGTATAATTGCGTGCTGTCACTGCTGCCGTTACACTCCCCCTCTGAAAACATACGCCAGTATGTCAGGCTGGGTCAAGTGAAGTGAACGAAACGGCGAAAGTGACCAAAAACCGACTAATCTAAGGCAAATTGTGTGAAAATGAGCTGAATTGAGCAAAATTGTGCTGAGATCTGTGCTTCGCGATGGCCATAGACTTGAATGAAACGCATAGGTACCTTAGGGCACACAGAAAAAGCTTCGTTCAAGCTCGAAACTTCGAAAATTGAAAGTCTGAGTGAAGAATGTACATGATGATCCATGATCCATGATTCATGATGAAATCAGGATCTGACATCCCACTGCCAGAAAACAGAAAACGAGCGTCGCCATGTCGTCGAGCGTCAAAAAAATAGGGTATCCCCTCATTAAGTCCAAGATATGTGAAACCGGCTGGTGTCATTTGCAGTCATGAGACCAGATGCCAGATTATGGTACAAAATGTGCTTGAATTGAGACCAAAATCAGTGAAACGCCCACGGATTGAGGGTGGCGAAGTTCACAGCAAGCCAAAATAGGTCCAATTCAATGTCGATAGACTCTGTGTGTTGTGTTGAACGGAAATCCAGTTCTCATTCATAGCCAATCCAGGTCAAATCCTCATGATGATGATGAATCCCATGATGGAAATCCAATCATTTAAAGTAATGATAGCCAAGAAAACCCAGTGCGTGCACCACACTGTCAGTATTGTTCCCAGGGCTTCATGTTTAATCCAGTATGAGCCAGAAGGGGTAATTGACTCGTTATAGTCCCAGAATGTATAAGCATCTAATGCTTGGTGCTGGGAATTTGCCAAAATTGAGCTGATTCTGAGGGGGATTCCAACACAATCCACACATGAACAGCGAGTCGACACAAGTAAGAACACCATCGTCGTCACTTGGTCTATATAAGCCCTTTGACAGTGGTCGTTCGGAAGAGAAACCAACTGTCTCAATGTAAGAGCTGATGGAAATGACATTCTGAGCAGATCCGTCAAACACATGAAATGGATCAGACTCAGTCATGTGCCAGAATCTCTGTAATGAGCACGAACTCGAACGAGTCCTTCCCAAGGCGAATAGAGGGGTCCAGTCGACAGCTAAACACGAGAGTGTCGTCGTGGTTGAGGATAATGGCCTTTCGCATCTTTGGATTGGAATCATCTGAGATGAAGCACATGATTCACATGGTGACTATGATGGGAATGATGGATGGAATGACAAGGATGACCCCAGAATGTCCGATCATCTGTTCGTCGAACCACATAGACGATGCGTCAGGACTGTTGTGTCCCCATGCCAAGGGTATATGTCGACCGTAAACCTTTTCGAAAGTTTCGGCGAGTGAAATGCTGATCAGATCTTGTCTTGAATGGATGATGCCACGATTGGAGCTTCTTCTTGTGCTTGTAAGTCTTCCTTGGTGACACAATCCTTGATCAGCGAGAGCCCTTTGTCAATCTCAGGGTGTTTCTTCAGGAACTTGATGAAAGTATCCGTATACCCATGGATGAAACTTGGGATGAAGCTGGCTCCCATTTGTCTTCTTCTGGACCGAATCCTTTCCATCTGCACAGAAAGTACCACTTGCCTCGAGCGTTCTTCTTGTACTCAAGAATCTTCTCCAACTCGAAACTGCTTGTGACCATCTTCCTGTCCCTCAGGTACTTCGAAGTCCAATAGAGAGGCTTGAACCTTCCTTTGGGGCAGGGTACTTCGGCCTTCAAACGATCTCGATGTACTTCTTGATGCCTGCCTGGCTCAATCTCAATGTTGAATGTAGTCTCACTTAGTTGACTTTTGACTTGGAATGGGCCATCCCACAAAGGTAACAATTTGTTGTCGTCCTTCAGGGTCTCAACTGACTTACGAAGCCAAACTTGCTGGCCTTTCTGGAAGGGTTTTCCTTGCGTTCTTGACTTATTTTTGAATTTCAACCAATCTGCTTGACTTTCCACTTTGGCTTGGATCCAATGGACTCTAGATCCTTGATCCTTTCAAACCATTGCGAGGCGTCGTAGCACTGCCTTGGATGATGCATCACTGGTCCTGGACCCATCTTCTCACGACCAAAAACCAGCTCATTTGGACTTAATCCAGTGTAATTCTTGGTGCGATGGTATCTTCTCAAGACACAGTAAATTGTCTCCAACCAATTGTAGTCTTTTTCAGTCGCCAGGAATTTTCTCAGAATGGAGATAAGAATCCTTCCAGCGCGTTCAGCAGGGAGAGCTCGATGGTCGTAGACTCGGGCACGAAGGTGATGAACTCCCAATAGGGCACACATGTTCTCCCGCGAAGTCCCAATGAACTCTTTCCCACTGTCCATCAGAATTTCACTGGGCACATCCCAGTTTCTCATCCACTGACTTGCAGTCCACTTGGCAGCCATTTCAGAGGTGAGATGCTTCGTGTTGCAAGGGAGGACTTGGATGTAGCCACTGTGGCGGTCTTGAATTAACAAAACCCCATCGATAGGCTTCCTCGTGTAGAGACATTCCTCTTGGATTTGTCCCAACTCGAAGACATCCGCCGTCACCTTGTCGAACAGCCTCTCAGGAATTGGTAATCCCTTCAGTAGTCCTTCTGCCTTTTGATTCTTGGGGATGGTCGCCTGACATTGCTTGCATCCTTTGGCAACTCGTTCACAGGCACCCTTGAGGTCCCGTGTGTACACTCTGTGGCGTAGCTCCTGCTCCAGCACACGAGAATATGTGTGGGCTGTCTCATTCCGATGCCAATGTTTGACATATTGGTCAATCAGACAATCAGGAACACAAATCCGTCCTTGCCAAAATAACTTGTCGCCTTGGATTTTGAAATCAGACGTCTCTTCAGAGTCGTAAGGCTTGTCCCCTTTCAACTTGTGGTATACAGACCCAAAGAATTTGTCCTCCTTGTACATCTTCGTCCAATCCACATAGAGGAACGAAGTTTCCTTGTCCTTTTGCTGTGGAGGGAGCGTGGATTTCGCTTTGGATCTCGTCAGAGGAAACACATTCAGGAGTGGCAGCGACGACTCAGAGTCAGAGTTAACTCCTGCAGTCTGATCTGCCTTGGTAATCTCCTTGCATCTGACCAAATCCACCTTCATCCGATTTTTAATCGAACATTGGAGACAATGTTTCTTGATCAGTGCTTGTTCCTCCTTGTCGAACTCGATCACTTCAGCCTTATCCGTCGCTGTCCCATGAAAACTCACTTCAGAGTAAGCCTCAGAGGCTGGGTAGGCCCAGCGACTCAGGGCGTCCGCCACTGTATTGTAGCGACCCGGAATGTAAGTCACATGGAGGTCAAATCTGCTGAGAGTTTCATGCCAACGGCCTCTTCTGCCAGCTGGTCCACCAGGGGTATCCACATGTTCTGTCCTCCAGCTCTCCAGTGACTTGTGGTCAGTCAGTACCTCAACGCGATGGCCCAAGATCCAACCTTCATAACGCCGTAAGGCACAAAGGATTGCGTAGGCTTCTTGTTCCCTTGGACTCCAATTTCGCTGTCTTGTTGTAAGCTTGCGAGACCAGAAAGCCAGAGGATGATGGTGACCTTCGTCGTCGACTTGTTCGATCGTAGCACCAATGGCGTAACGACTGGCGTCTGTACGAATATAAAAAGGTCTTCCATCCAACCACGGAGTCTTTAATGTAACCACATTTGCCAGTGCTTCCTTGAGACCAGTAAAGGCTTCTTCACATTCTGGCGTCCACTTGAGCTTGACTTCAGATCCCTTCTTTCCTTCTATTTTGCCAACCTTGAGTAACTCTGTCAATGGACCAGAGAACTTGGCGTAGAGGGGAAGGAACTCGTGGTAGTAATTGCAGCAGCCTAAAATGGCACGAAGCTGCGTGATGGTTTTAGGCATTTCCCAGAGCTGCAGGGCAGCCATTTTTCCTGGGGCTGGTCTTCTTGTCCCATCTTCCAAGACAGAGCCACAAAATTCCACACTCTGGAGGAACATCTTGCCCTTCTTGGGTCCACACACGAGCTTCTCTTGTCGAAGGACTTCGAGAACTTTTCGAACTTGTTCTTCGTGCAACTTCAGGCACTCATCAAAGTTTTTTCCCAACGGCGTGGCAATCAGAAGGTCGTCAATGTAGATGCTGCAGAATTCTTGTAATTCCAGAGACTTGTGCTTCTGAAATAAAATAGTCTCCATCATCTTCTGGAACATCGACGGCGCATTCTTCAGACCCATCGGCAGTACAGTCCACTGGACAGTGCCACAGGGCGTGCACATTGCCGTCAAATGCCTATCCTCCTTTCGAAGTGGCATTTGGTGAAAGCCATGGCGCAAATCCAACACAGTAAAGAGCTTGCCTTTGGCTCTCGAGGCGATCTCCTTCTCAATTAAAGGAAGAGGATGCGCGTCTGGTACTGTGGCGGCATTCAGGGCTCTGTAATCCACCACTAGACGCCAAGCATCTATGCTGGATTGGTCAGCAGGTGGGGGTTTTGGCACTGTAAATGGTGCTGAACACCACTCAGAACTCATGCAGCCCTCCAACCAACCGAACTCATAGAGATTGCGCTCAATAATCTTTCGCAGGGCATCTGCTTTGGTGCCGTGTAGATAGAATGGACGTTGTTTGTGCACCTTCGAGCCTTCGATTATGTCAATCTTGGCTTCCCCATTTTCACATCGAATTGGGAGGTTTTTCCACAACTTCCCACTCAGCACGTCATCTTGATAATATTCGAACACTGCGTCCCTTCTTGCAGATATCTTGTCTCCGTCGACGTGATTCCCACATTTAATCACCGACATTATGTCCACGAATGTGCGAATTGTTGGTCGTGGTCTCATGTTCTTGGCCACTTCATTCCAAACTTCTTCGTCGCATTGGTGGCAGATGAAGCTCACCTGAGCTCGCTCCTCCGTGGGATCCCACCAATCAAAGGGGTCCACGAATGTCTTGAAGGGATGGTCGGACGAATTCAGCTTCATTCCTGTCAATTCAGGCGAGATTCTTGGAGATTTGTCATCATTCTTGCTTGAAATCTTGACATTTTTGGCTTGATTCTTGTCTGATGGGGACGAATTGTAATGGATGGAGGCGTTCTCTTGAGGGACGCTGATTGTCCTTCCCTCCTTCCGCGACGATACGTCGGGATTCCGCTCTCGATCGTCTTCATCCACCTCAATTTCGTCGATTCTTGAGGAATTTGAGATAACCTCTTCTGTTCCCATTTCACTGCCATCTTGCCAATAATCACCCAGATTCCCGTCAACTACGCACGCCAACGTGCTCCACGAACGCTGTGGCAAAGGCTTGCCATTGTCTTCGCAATACAGCTTCACTCCCTTGTGAGGTAGCTCGACAATGTCGATAGAAATGTCCATAATGTCCTTGAACCACTCTTGTCTTGGCCAATTGGGGACAATTAAAATCGCCTTCGCGCCGGATTGCTTCAGCTTCTGCACTACACGAGGGAAAACGTCGAAGGGCGGATTGATCCACAAAGGTTCAGACCAGTCCTCACTCCAGGCATCGTCGTAGAACTTCGGAAATCTTTTATTCTTTTTGTTTGCAAAGGCATCAACTTCAGGACGAAAATTGTGGTTCCTTTCGAAATAATCCACCAGAATGTCCCGCCATTTGTCGACTACACGATAGCAAACTGACTTCCACTTCTTGCTGTTCAACGAATCCACCTTTCCTTCGTCGAAAACTTCTTGATTCCTTGTCCATTCCTGCCCATCTTGCTGAAAATGCAGCTTATTTCTCTCCTTGAATTGGTGGATACTCTTGGTATATGGGTGCAGATAATACAGTTCGGACAGGTCGTTGGTCGACGGATCTTGGAGGAAGCACCTCCTGTGTCCCATGGGCGACACACGGTGAGCGTGAAGCCATGGTTGACCCAAGAATAAATCGTCCTTTATGCTGGCTTCATAGAATTTTCCAGCAAACCACTCCTCAGTGACCGTCTCTTCCACACTCCAGACTGATTGTTTCACCAATCTGACCCCCAATTCTGCTTCTCTGTCGCCACCGTCAAGGCGATGTCCGCTGACTCCCTCCAGCTGGACAGGGGTGGAGGACATCTTCGTCTCATCCTCCTGCAGAAAGCCTTTCCTCACCAGATTGACTTCTGAACCATTGTCAATCAGACATCTGGCAAGTTTAACCTTGCCATCCGTCGATCTGACCTGGATCCAGCAGACAAACTGGCGCTGCTTGCCTCGCCGGACAGCGCTGAGGACCCAGGCAGGGTACAGGAGGCCGGAGGAGCGCGCCAGCCGGTCCCAGCAGCGTCCATCCACCGCCCCAACTACCCTGATGGGTTTTGTCTCCTGCCACTCAACCCCAGTGTTGGGATTTGGGTCAAGTTGGCTTCCCTATTGCCATTCTTCTTCTTCGTTCGGCTGTACGTCCTGTACTTGTCCTTCGTCAACCCATTCTTCTCCTGCTTCGACAGCATTCACTCCTTTTCCACGTCCACGACCACCAAATGATTTTCCACCACCACCTTTCTTACCACCTTGACCTTTGTTGTTGGGGGTGTTGGAACTGGGGTTGGATTCGTTGGATCTGCCCTTGCCTCGACCTCCAGTATCCTTGTTGTTGCCGAAGGTCTTGTTCGCTGGCGTCTCCGCGTACAGGGGGTTGCCATTCACCTTGGAATCATCTTGATTCCCGGACTTTCCCTTGCCATTTCCACCTTTTTGGCCAGATTTTCCACCATTTTTTCCACCAGCATCGGTCCATCTTGAGTCGCTTGGATCTCCGCCTTGCAGCGAGTAATCTTTTGGTGTCCAGTCTCTGTTCTTTCCTTTGGACTGCCCTTTACCCTTTCCCCTTCCATGCTGGTCAGCATCTCGTGCTCCATCCTGCTGGGGATTTTTGGGAGAATTTCCCTTTCCATCCATTTTGGACTGAGTTGTCTTGAGATCTGAGGGCGTCCACCTGTGATCTGCGGTCGTGTGAGTCGCCGCTCGACCTTCTTTTCCAAGGGCAATGCACACAGAGCATCCCTTCTCACCAACGGCGTTGACCTGGCCTCCGAAGCCATGTGCATCCTGGGACTTCTGGCGCTCTAAGTTTGCATACTTTTCAAGTTGGTCCCAGATCTGCTCGACTCCATACGAGAAGATCCACGGTCGCACCTTCAAAACTGTTCCCTTATACTTCACTTTTCCATCCACCATGCTGCAGAAAAACTCCGACTGTTCAGAATCGTGGAAACCAACTCTCCATCTGCCCTCACGAATAGTGATATCCTTCAATCCAGTAGCACTGATAGAGTGTAGTAACTCACGAACAGCCATTTTTCCCATAGTTTCTGGCAATCCTCGGACTTCAACCCAGTTGCCCAGGACTTTTTGGTCCGCCTGAGAGTCCCTGATCTTCTGCTTGGTCTCCGGCGTGAGCTTGCTCAGGAGGATCTTCTTCATTTCGCCTTCAGAAAGTCCTTCTCCAGAGTTCTCCGCCTCTTGCACCAAAAACTCCCAATCTTGCCTTGCAATTTGAATTTCTTCCAGAAACAATTTCTTGATCGCCCTGAAGTTCTCCAGACGGTTCCTGTAATGATCTTCAGGTAGTCGAGAGCCCTTCTTCTTGAGACTTCTGTACAGCTCTTCGTACGTCAGGGGATCTCCTTGATTCTGCCTTTCCACATACAGATTGTATGTACTTTCCCTTGGCTTGCCGGTCAAGCAGTCCATCAACCCAAGGATCCAGAGTTCCTTGTCGAGCTTCTCCGTCTGCAACCAGACCATGAACTGCCGTTCGAAGGACGCCCAGTAATTTGGGTGCCCTGAGAACTTAGGCTGCTTCATTACTGACCCTCGAAGCCTCATGTGCAAAGGGTTCAGCAAGTGGTTCAGGTTGAAACCTGCGGATGTGCCGACCGGATTGACGAACACTGGGTTGACTGCGGCGCCTCCCATTGCCTGTGCCTGCGCAATTGCGGCCGCCAGCAACGCCTGGTCCACAGTAGGCTGCACGAACGGCGTCTGCGGTGCTTGATGCAGCCTCATCTCCTTCAATTTCTTCTGCTTTTCTTTGATCTTGGCCTCATTTTCTTTCTGCCGCCGGCCCTTCTTCTTCAAGGCCATTGATCTCTCCTTCACGGTGGTCCTTGCTTCTCCATCAATATCTTCGACAGTACCAACAGACAGTATAGACCAATGCGACGAAGATTCTCCTCCTTCGGTACCCAGATTCAACCCAATAGGACTTCCAAATCCAGTAGGGGGGATACCAGAAATTCCAGTAAAAGCTGGATGTGAACCAGTTTGGTGGCCAGTAAAAGCTGGGGGTGCTGGAGAATGTGGAACGCCGTAAGGCGTGGATGTGGGTGCAGCTGAGGAGGTAGGTGCTGGGTGGCTTGCCATTGTAGGCGCTGGTCCAGTGAGCCCAGTAGTGCTCAAATTTTGTACCAGATTCGTAAGCTTTTCCAGCTTCTGCTCCATCTCCTTCCACTTGCTGTCATCATCCCTCTTTTTCTCCTTGGCGGCCTTCTTCAGCTCCTTCACCCTTGATTCCAGCGACGAAATCTGCTGTCGACAGGAGCAGTCCTTGGCGCACTCGCCACAGGAAGGGCATCTCGTCCCCTTTCCTTTGCTTCTCACCTCGTCGACCCAAGTGTCAACACTGGAGGTGGAGCTGGGGAGTTTGGACAGCTGCTCCCTGGAGAGGTGAGAATGCATCGAATCACACCTCATCTCGTTGACCTCGTCGTCGTTCGGACCCCAGGCGCCAGACAGACCAGCGTGCGGATGCACAATCTGGCGTCTCTCCTCGGCAATGATGGCCATCTGCACCATCACGGCTGCCTGGTGGTCGAACTGGTCCAGCAGCTCTTCGCAATCCTCTTGTTCCTGCAGTTGGGCGTCGAATCGCAGGCGGCCGGCGTCCCTGATGAACTGGCACGACGCCCGGAACCAGTCCCTCAGGCGGCCACGATAGCCCGCCTCCGCCAGCAGCCAGTTCTGCCTGTGCAGGAATTCCTCATTCCAGATCTGCTGCAAGTGGTTTTCCCAGTAATTACCACTAATTCCAGTATCAGACTGCTCTCCTTCGCTGCTGCTGTCTTTCAGATCAGGCAAAGCGTGAGAGGAGGAACCAGATTCACTCGAGGAGGGAGATTCTCGACCGGGTTTAAGGTTGGGTGGGGCGTTCATACAGCAATCAGCACAAGTATGTACACCAGGCCAATGTTTATGGCCACAGTCAGGGCACTCTGACGGATGATCCTCGGTTTGTTGGGGAGATGCTACGAAGGTAACCTCGGGGGGAACACGCAGCGACCCAGAAGGAGTAATAGCCCCGCTAAAGTCCGACGATCTCAGAGTATCAGTGGAGATTCCAGAAGCAGAGTCATGTTTTATTCTGCTACCATGTAACCGCTGCATAGTGGTTGATCTTTGTTGTGACTGCGAAGCCTGTAGCCTTGATGCCCCAGGGGTCGTAACGCCCGACACTGCCCCTGATATCTCCGAACCCACATAACCCTCTTCGGACCCATATCCAGCCTCTGGGAGCGACATATGCGAAGCACTTGTAAGTCCTTTGAACTCCATGGTGGAATATGAAGAGTACGAAAACCCGGTCTACAAAAATGGAGCAGACATAGAATCTCAATGCGCATTCATCGCAATTAATGACACATCGTGAAATTATTCGAAATAATTTAAATAAATCCGATTGGGAAATCACGAAAGACAAATGCGACTCGACGCGCGCTCACAGGCGACATCTGGCGGCGAACGGAAAACATGAAACAGAACGGAAAATTTACTGCACTAATGTACATCTGAGAATCATTGGAATTCTGATCACATCAGTGTATAATTGCGTGCTGTCACTGCTGCCGTTACAAGCTCCAGGGCAGCCATTTTTCCTGGGGCTGGTCTTCTTGTCCCATCTTCCAAGACAGAGCCACAAAATTCCACACTCTGGAGGAACATCTTGCCCTTCTTGGGTCCACACACGAGCTTCTCTTTTTTTTTTGGGCATGGCGGTCCCCCGCCGAAGACAATGCACTGAAGCGGCCTGACCACGGGCATAGCATGCGTTCATGGCGAGCCGAAGTTCACCGACGGACAGCTGCAGGTATTTACAGACTTACTTAGGGTGAAAACACTGCAAAATTATGCACCAGAGGCCTGAAGTGAGTCGTGGGGCCTGCAGATGCTATGGCAGTGATGTAGGCAGGTGCAAAGAGATAGATGACCCCTAGGGGACGGGAAAAAACATGCAGAAAAAGAGATATATGATTCCTAGGGGAAAAGGAAAAGGGAACAAACAGCAAACACAAACAGGGCGTGCAGAAAAAAATCAGAGCAGTGTAGCTTGAGCAGATTGGGCTGCAGTAAGACTGGTGCAGTCTTAACCTGTATCTGGCCTGAAGAATTAACTAAAATACAATGCCCATGTGGAAAATTCTGCTCTGCTTTGCTCGATTGCTTCCGCTGCCGATGCCTGAACGAAAAGGAAAGAAGCAAAAGAAGGCTAAGAAACAGGAGCAAAAGATCGAAGGTCACTCGTAAAATACAGATCCTCCAGTGCATTGTGCAGAGTGTGAAGGTGAGTGGTGAAGTGCCGTGAAGTGCAGTGATGTGTGTGTCAGTGCAGTGATGGTACAGTGATGTGGGGTGAGTGACTGGCGAGGGTCGGTGGTTGCTTAGGCTGTAATGTTTGCAGAATGGTGGTGGTGATGGTTGAGGATGAAAGTGGTGAGGGGGGGGGGGGGGTTGGTGCTGCGGAAGGTGGCTGGAGTCTGTGGTAGCAGTTGGTGCAGTTGGAGTGAGTCTGGATGTGGGGAGAGTGGGTTCATGGTGGGGGGGGGGGTTGTCTCTGGATTTGAGTGCGGTTATTGTGTGTTGCTTGACGGATGTTGTTGTGGAGGAGGGATATAGTTTGTTATTTGAGGATGAAGCTCAGAGTTGTAAACATGAAGTTGAAGTGCAGCGGGTTTGCTGGGCTTTGTGGAGAGGGCTGTGGGTCGTCTTTTATGTGGATGCTTGTTGTGTGACTGGTTGTTAGTGGGTTTGGGGAATGTGAGAGGACATGGATGAGTGGAAGATGTGCTGTAGATAGAGAGATGTTCGTTCCAAGGGTTGTGGGGGGATGAGGCTGGAATGGACTGGATGTTGGGAATGGGGTTGTCATGAAGCCATTGTTTGATGTCGTAGATAGCTTTTTGTAATGGTTTTTGTCTTTGCTTGAAAGCGAGGTCCAAGTTTTTGGCGTGTTGGTGGTAAGAGGAGTTCTGAGGGGGGGTGCGAAGAAGGTTGCTAAGTGAGTTGGGGATTAGGGTGCGGATAAAATTTCGTTTGTCACCTGAGGTCGCGGTGGTCCACCAGGAGAGAATCGTGGTTTTAAAGGGTTGGGTCCAGGTGTTGAAGAGTAATTGGCGTAGGTGGGTGGTTGAGGAGCATGTGGTGATGAATGTGATGGGATCGAGGGGGTGATGGGTGTTGCATTTGGGACATAAGTGTTTGTTGAGGATGAAGTGAGGCTTGTAACCTTTGCAGCAGTAAAGTCCGTTGACCCATTTAAAAATGAAAGTGGAAAACCATGAGGCTTTGAGGAAGAATTTGTTGCTGAGGGAGAGGTGGATGTTGTTGTGTTCGTGAGTGGGGAGTTTGTGTTTGGTGTGTTTAGTTGTAATTTTTCCGGGCAGAGGCGTTTGGTGGAGAGCAAGAGTGGTGGATGAGGAGGGGGTAATGTGGAGAGAAAGATGAAGGGTTATCCATTTAGCGATGGAGTCGGCCGTGTCGTTTCCTGGAAAACCTGCATGGCCTTTAATCCAGGTGAAGAAAATGTTTAAATGTTTAAGACGTTGGAGAAGGTGCCAAATGAGATTATACCAAAGGGCACACGAGCTTCTCTTGTCGAAGGACTTCGAGAACTTTTCGAACTTGTTCTTCGTGCAACTTCAGGCACTCATCAAAGTTTCTTCCCAACGGCGTGGCAATCAGAAGGTCGTCAACGTAGATGCTGCAGAATTCTTGTAATTCCAGAGACTTGTGCTTCTGAAATAAAATAGTCTCCATCATTTTCTGGAACATCGACGGCGCATTCTTCAGGCCCATCGGCAGTACAGTCCACTGGACAGTGCCACAGGGCGTGCACATTGCCGTCAAATGCCTATCCTCCTTTAGAAGTGGCATTTGGTGAAAGCCATGGCGCAAATCCAACACAGTAAAGAGCTTGCCTTTGGCTCTCGAGGCGATCTCCTTCTCGATTAAAGGAAGAGGATGCGCGTCTGGTACTGTGGCGGCATTCAGGGCTCTGTAATGGACCACTAGACGCCAAGCATCTATGCTGGATTGGTCAGCAGGTGGGGGTTTTGGCACAGTAAATGGTGCTGAACACCACTCAGAACTCATGCAGCCCTCCAACCAACCAAACTCATAGAGATTGCGCTCAATAATCTTTCGCAGGGCATCTGCTTTAGTGCCGTGTAGATAGAATGGACGTTGTTTGTGCACCTTTGAGCCTTCGATTATCTCAATCCTGGCTTCCCCATTTTCACATCCAATTGGGGGGTTTTTCCACAACTTCCCACTCAGCACGTCATCTTGATAATCTTGGAACACTGCGTCCCTTCTTGCAGATATCTTGTCTCCGTCGACCTGATTCCCACATTTAATCACCGACATTATGTCCACCAATTTGCGAATTGTTGGTCGTGGTCTCATGTTCTTGGCCACTTCATTCCAAACTTCTTCGTCGCATTGCTGGCAGATGAAGCTCACCTGAGCTCGCTCCTCCGTGGGATCCCACCAATCAAAGGGGTCCACGAATGTCTTGAAGGGATGGTCGGACGAATTCAGCTTCATTCCTGTCAATTCAGGCGAGATTCTTGGAGATTTGTCATCATTCTTGCTTGAAATCTTGACATTTTTGGCTTGATTCTTGTCTGATGGGGACGAATTGTAATGGATGGAGGCGTTCTCTTGAGGGACGCCGATTGTCCTTCCCTCCTTCCACGACGATACGTCAGGATTCCGCTCTCGATCGTCTTCATTCACCTCAATTTCGTCGATTCTTGAGGAATTTGAAATGACCTCTTCTGTTCCCATTTCACTGTCATCTTGCCAATAATCTCCCAGATTCCCGTCAACTACGCACGCCAACGTGCTCCACGAACGCTGTGGCAAAGGCTTGCCATTGTCTTCGCAATACAGCTTCACTCCCTTGTGAGGTAGCTCGACAATGTCGATTGAAATGTCCATAATGTCCTTGAACCACTCTTGTCTTGGCCAATTGGGGACAATTAAAATCGCCTTCGCGCCGGATTGCTTCAGCTTCTGCACGACACGAGCGAAAACGTCGAAGGGCGGATTGATCCACAAAGGTTCAGACCAGTCCTCACTCCAGGCATCGTCGTAGAACTTCGGAAATCTTTTATTCTTTTTGTTTGCAAAGGCATCAACTTGAGGACGAAAATTGTGGTTCCTTTCGAAATAATCCACCAGAATGTCCCGCCATTTGTCGACTACACGATAGCAAACTGACTTCCACTTCTTGCAGTTCAATGATTCCACCTTTCCTTCGTCGAATTCTTCTTGATTCCCTGTCCGTTCCTGCCCATCTTGCTGAATATGCAGCTTTTTTCGCTCCTTGAATTGGTGGATACTCTTGGTATATGGGTGCAGATAATACAGGTCAGACGGGTCGCTGGTCGACGGATCTTGGAGGAAGCATGTCCTGTGTCCCATGGGCGACACACGGTGGGCGTGAAGCCAGGGTTGACCCAAGAATAAATCATACTTTATGCTGGCTTCATAGAATTTTCTAGCAAACCACTCCTCCGTGACCGTCTCTTCCAAGCTCCACACAGATTGTTTCACCAATCTGACCGCCAATTCTGCTTCTCTGTCACCACCGTCAAGGCGATGTCCGCTGACTCCCTCCAGCTGGACAGGGGTCGAGGACATCTTCGCCTCATCCTCCTGCAGAAAGCCTTTCCTCACCAGATTGACTTCTGAACCATTGTCAATCAGACATCTGGCAAGTTTAACCTTACCATCTGTCGTCCTGACCTGGATCCAGCAGACAAACTGGCGCTGCTTGCCTCGCCGGACAGCGCTGAGGACCCAGGCAGGGTAAAGGAGGCCGGAGGAGCGCGCCAGCCGGTCCCAGCAGCGTCCATCCACCGCCCCAAGTACCCTGATGGGTTTTGTCTCCTGCCACTCAACCCCAGTGTTGGGATTTGGGTCAAGTTGGCTTCCCTATTGCCATTCTTCTTCTTCGTTCGGCTGTATGTCCTGTACTTCACCTTCGTCAACCCATTCTTCTCCTGCTTCGACGGCATTGACTCCTTTTCCACGTCCACGACCACCAAATGACTTTCCACCACCAACTTTCTTACCTCCTTGGCCTTTGTTGTTGGAGGTGTTGGAATTGGGGTTGGATTCGTTGGATCTGCCCTTGCCTCGACCTCCAGTATCCTTGTTGTTGCCGAAGGTTTTGTTCGCTGGCGTCTCCGCGTACAGGGGGTTGCCATTCACCTTGGAATCATCTTGATTCCCGGACTTTCCCTTGCCATTTCCACCTTTTTCACCGGATTTTCCACCAGATTTTCCACCAGCATCGGTCCATCTTGAGCCACTTGGATCTCCGCCTTGCTGCGAGTAATCTTTTGGTGTCCAGTCTCTGTTCTTTCCTTTGGACTGCCCTTTACCCTTTCCCCTTCCATGCTGGTCAGCATCTCGTGCTCCATCCTGCTGGGGATTTTTGGAAGAATTTCCTTTTCCATCCATTTTGGACTGAGTTGTCTTGAGATCTGAGGGCGTCCATCTGTGATCTGCGGTCGTGTGAGTCGCCGCTCGACCTTCTTTTCCAAGAGCAATGCACACAGAGCATCCCTTCTCACCAACGGCGTTGACCTGGCCTCCGAAGCCATGTGCATCCTGGGACTTCTGGCGCTCTAAGTTTGCATACTTTTCAAGTTGGTCCCAGATCTGCTCGACTCCATACGAGAAGATACACGGTCGCACCTTCAAAACTGTTCCCTTATACTTCACTTTTCCATCCACCATGCTGCAGAAAAACTCCGACTGTTCAGAATCGTGGAAACCAACTCTCCATCTGCCCTCACGAATAGTAATGTCTTTGGATCCAGTAGCACTGATAGAGTGTAGCAACTCACGAACTGCCATTTTTCCCATAGTCTCCGGCAATCCTCGGACTTCAATCCAGTTGCCCAGGACTATTTGGTCCGCCTGAGAGTCCCTGATCTTCTGCTTGGTCTCTGGCGTGAGCTTGCTCAGGAGGATCTTCTTCATTTCGCCTTCAGAAAGTGCTTCTCCAGAGTTCTCCGCCTCTTGCACCAAAAACTCCCAATCTTGCCTTGCAATTTGAATTTCTTCCAGAACCAGTTTCTTGATCGCCCTGAAGTTCTCCAGACGGTTCCTGTAATGATCTTCAGGAAGTCGAGAGCCCTTCTTCTTGAGACTTCGGTACAGCTCTTCATACGTCAGGGGATCTCCTTGATTTTGTCTTTCCACATAGAGATTATATGTACTTTCTCTGAGCTTGCCAGTCAATCAGTCCATCAACCCAAGGATCCAGAGTTCCTTGTCCAGTTTCTCCGTCTGCAGCCACACCATGAACTGCCTCTCGAAGGACGCCCAGTAATTTGGGTGTCCTGAGAACTTCGGCTGCTTCATTACTGACCCTCGAAGCCTCATGTGCAACGGGTTCAGCAGGTGGTTCAGGTTGAAATTTGTGGCTGTGCCAACCGGATTGACGAACACTGGGTTGACAGCGGCGCCTCCCATTGCCTGTGCCTGCGCAATTGCGGCCGCCAGCAACGCCTGGTCCACAGTAGGCTGCACAAACGGCGTTGGTTGAGCTTGATGCAGCCGCATCTCCTTCAATTTCTTCTGCTTTTCTTTGATTTTTGCTTCGTTTTCTTTCTGCTGCCGGTCCTTCTTCTTCAAGGCCATTGATCTCTCCTTCACGGTGGTCCTTGCTTCTCCATCAATATCTCCGACAGTACCAACAGACAGTACAGACCTCTCCGACGAAGATTCTCCTCCTTCGGTACCCAGATTGAACCCAATAGGACTTCCAAATCCAGTAGGGGGGATACCAGAAATTCCAGTCAAAGCTGGATGGTGGCCAGTAAAAGCTGGGGGTGCTGGAGAATGTGGAACGCCGTAAGGCGTGGATGCAGGTGCAGCTGAGGAGGTAGGTGCTGGGTGGCTTGCCATCGTAGGCGCTGGTCCAGTGAGCCCAGTAGTGCTCAGATTTTGTACCAGATCTGTAAGCTTCTCCAGCTTCTGCTCCATCTCCTTCCACTTGCTGTCGTCATCCCTCTTTTTCTCCTTGGCGGCCTTCTTCAGCTCCTTCACCCTGTCTTCCCAGCGACGAAATCTGTCGTCGACAGGAGCAGTCCTTGGCGCATTCACCACGGGACGGGCATCTCGTACCTTTTCCATTGCTTCTCACCTCGTCGACCCAAGTGTCAACACTGGAGGTGGAGCTGGGAAGCTTGGACAGTTGCTCCCTGGAGAGGTGCGAATGTGTCGAATCACACCTCATTTCGTCGACCTCGTCGTCGTTCGGACCCCAGGCGCCCGACGGACCAGCGTGCTGACGCACATTCTGGCGTCTCTCCTCGGCGATGATGGCCATCTGCACCATCACGGCTGCCTGGTGGTCGAACTGGTCCATCAGCTCCTCCCAGTCCTCTTGCTCCTGCAATTGGGCGTCGAATCGCAACCGGCCGCTGTCCCTGATGAACTGGCACGACGCCCTGAACCAGTCCCTCAGGCGGCCACGGTAGCTCGCCTTCGCCAGCAGCCAATTCTGGCGTTGCAGAAATTCTTGGTTCCAGATATCCTGGAATTGGTGTTCCCAGTATTCGTCAGAAATCTCATCTGTTCCAGTATTGGATGGCTCTCCTTCGCTGCTGCTGTCTTCTAGATCAGGCAAAGCTTGAGAGCTGGAACCAGATTCGCTTGAAGAGGGAGATTCTCGACCGGGTTTCAGGTTGGGTGGGGCGTTCAATCAACAATCAGCACAGGTATGAACTCCAGGCCAATGTCTATGGCCACAGTAAGGACACTCAGAAGGTTGATCTTCGGTTCGCTGGGGAGATGCCACGAATGTAACCTCAGGGGGAACACGCAGTGACCCAGAAGGAGTAATAGCCCCGCTAAAGTCCGATGATCTAAGGGTGTCCGTGGAGATTCCAGAAGCAGAGTCATGATTTCCTCTGCTACCATGTAACCGCTGCATAGTGGTTGATCTTTGTTGTAACTGCGAAGCCTGTAGCCTTGATGCCCCAGGGGTCGTAACGCCCGACACTGCCCCTGATATCTCCGAACCCACATAACCCTCTTCAGACCCATATCCACCCTCGGGGAGCGACATATGCGAAGCACTTGTAAGTCCTTTGAACTCCATGGTGGAATATGAAGAGTACGAAAACCCGGTCTACAAAAATGGAGCAGACATAGAATCTCAATGCGCATTCATCGGACATAATGACACAACGTGAAATCATTCGAAATGATTTAAATAAATCCGATTGGGAAATCACGAAAGACAAATGCGACTCGACGCGCGCTCACAGGCGACATCTGGCGGCGAACGGAAAACATGAAAACAAGCGGAAAATTTACTGCACTAATGTACATCTGAGAATCATTGTAATTCTGATCACATCAGTGTATAATTGAGTGCTGTCACTGCTGCCGTTACACGCCTTCAGAAACGAACCTGTATTCCCTCCTGGAAGAGCATGACCTGAAACGCCTTCCAGGTTAACGGGGTGCAGCGAAGTGTCAACACATTTGTCTGGTAAAAACCTTTCTGACTGAAGATTCACTTCACTACCATTGTCACAAAGACACGTAGCAAGGTGTTTGTTCCCCTTCTTGTCAGTAACCCACAGACGACAAATGAATTGACGAGCTCGGTATTTGTTGGGAACACCGATCTCCACAACATTCCTATCTCCATCCGCCTCAACTGGCGGTGGTCCTACAGACAACGCTCCAATAAGAAAAGTTTATAGTGGTTTCAGCACCGTGTTTTTGCTTCTCCTGCTGCTTGCTGTAGGTGTAGGGTTTCCTGCTGCTTGTTTTGGAAGATGAAAACCTTCTGTTTGCAGAAATATAGTCAATCCAGGATAACCCAAGCCAGAAGTGTGCAAGGAGAGGAGAATCAGGATCAAAGCATGAAGGGCTGCAGTGTAAACAGTGAAAGATGATTGGATATTCACAGAAACTGCAACTCAGGTCAAATCGGAATGCATATTCACAAAGATAGCTGAAATGTTTTGGAAAAGAGTTGGAAAACTGCCCCATGGTCACTCTATCTCCATAGTGCCATCTCAGGAGTGTGCACTCTTTGTTTTGGGTCCCATATGTGCTGAGGTGGCAGGGCATGTGGCGATGAGGTCACTGCCATGTCACATGGGATCTTCCTACTTAGCTAGGCTGACCAGGAATTGAACCCAGGACGTCTCAAAAAGAGGTGCCCAGCCCCCTAGTGTGCATACCACTAGGATAGCTAAGAATTCATGGAAAAACATAGATAAATTCATAGGCTTCACCTTGGATATGTCAGTTCTCAGTCAACTCAGGAAAAGATGATTTGCTTCACATTGAAAGGGGATTAAGGGGTCCACTCCATATCCTGATTGGGTGTTTGGTTCCATAGGTCAACATGTGTTATCACCAGTTTTGGTGGGACCAATACTAAGATAAAAATGCATGGATGCTCAGTGCATCTCTAATACAACTAGAGTATGCCTCAAAGCAATGGAAAGGCACTTTTTCTTACTCCCCCCTTGTGCTGTGGTGGCCACCACTGTCGCATTTCCGGAAAAAGGGATTTTTTCTTGGCCTTTCCTTGGTTTCCACATCTACTTTAAAATACCTATAGTTTCCCTCACACAGAAAAATGGGCGCTCACCATGGCTGGCGCTCTTTTGCTGCACTGTTTGTAACATTTCCTACAGAAGACTCAGCGCTCATGGCGCTGCCAGGGCTCCTGTGGCTTGGTTGGGTTAGTATGGGAGCATGCCAAAACATGTGCATATGCATCCCTCCCTCCAAGACGCAGCGTCGACACAACCTCAACGCAAGACACAATATACACACTCGCATGGGTTCTCGTAAACCTGCTGGCGACCTGTGACCTGTCTTAGGGCGAAGGGAGTCTCAAAAAAAATTAAATTGCCCCTTGGTGGGGTCTTGGGTTCTGCTCAGTCTCTCCAGGCTGCTGCGTTTCGGCCCGAACACGGCCTACTCAGCGTAGCTGCGCGTGGGTATCTGCAGAGGCAGGAATGGGAGAACTATGGACGAATCCACGCAAAAACGAAGCGACGACATCAAAATCCGTCAAATGACGGCCTAGAATTTTTCTGAAACAACACACCTGAGCAGAATCCAATTGTGCATCAGAAGCACATTTTTATAAAAATTATAGTCATCTCTAGATTTTTTAAATCTAGAAATTCATACGCATAAAAAGGCGGCGCGCAGGAGCGGCTCCTAGCGAAGCGCCGGAAAATGGAGAAATAATGGAATTATAAACGTATGTCTCACGGAGTCTTGAAAATGACGAGACACACGTTAATAAATAAACATACAGATTCCACCCACACTATTAGAAGAATCAAAAATTCAAGAATTCAAAAATGAACCAAAAGACTTCAATGAATCAGGTATAAACTACAGGTATGCTCGTCTCGTATGCCGCATACACATTGCTCGTCTCGTGTCTCCGTGAACAAGTCTTGTAGCAGCGCTAACAACGATAGGACGCGATAGAGGGATCCCCCCTAGACGGGGAGAACACCGCACGGTGATACGGTGTCCATCCACTGATAGGATCTTGTACGGCCCAAAGTATGGGTCATCGCTGGTAGAGCGTGGCCAGGCGGGTAGTCGACTGTGGTGCACCAGCACCCAGTCCCCCTCTTGGTAGGTGGCCGGTACTCGGTGCTTGTTCTTCTTGTTCCACTGACGCTTCCTCACTCTCTGGAGCATAGCCTTGGCCTTGTCCACCTTCGCTTGTTGCTCTTGGACCCATTCACCCACAGAAGAATGGGTGTCCTCTGGATAGGGGGCATGTAGGAACCATGCCGGGCGCCCTAGGAATAGCTCATGGGGCGAGTAGCCAGTAGCTGAACTCTCTTGGGAGTTCATCATCAAGGATATGACGGGGAGTAGTCTCACCCAGTCTCTGGTGCGTTCAGTTTTGCACCATATCCTTACATTCTTTTTGAGGACACGGATCTGTCGCTCACATAGGGGGTTGCTCGTCTGAGAGTAGGGAATCCCCGTAGACACCTGGACATTGAGGGATCTCAGGACCCTCTTGTACCAGCCAGTATCTGAGCGTACTCGTACATCCTCATCGGAGTTGATCTCCTTGTGCGCCCCATAGACACAAAACCACTCCTCCAGGAGTCTCTTGATAGTCTTCTCCCCGGTAATGTGCTTGGTACATGGGAACACCCTGGTAAACCTGGTCAACCCACAGGTTACCACGAGGGCGAAGTCATAACCCCCGAACTTCGCCATCTCCGTGTAGTCCACGTATAGAACACTGTTAGCACAGTGAGGGATGGGCAGGGTCGAGTAGAGACCTCTGTCCCTGATATCCCCTGGTTTACAGGACCTGCACGGGCACTTGTCCACGATAGGCTGGAGGGTCTTCCGCAGTTGGTCATCAGTCCACGTAGTGTGGAACCACTGCTTGAACAGCCTCAGGGTACGGTCAGCACCCACATGACCACTGGACTCATGGGTCCACTTCAGCAGCGCTGAGACTCGGTCACTAGGCACCACGATGCGGTCCTCGTGCCATAGGCAGCTCTTGTCCCTCTTCCACTGGTCTTGGTTGACAAGGAGGGGTTCAAGGCGTTTCTCCAGGCGCTTGTAGATATCCCCAAACTCCTTCAGGTACTCCGATTGTTGGAGTCCATCCACGGGGCGTATCATCGTCATGTTGAGGTCCAAGTGGACGTCCATACGGCTGAACGCCTCCTTAGCCAGCGCTTCAGACCGGGCACCAATCAGGGCGTCGAAGTTGTTGCGGCTGATGTAGTCGGCACACTCGTTCTTCACTCCCTGGATATGGTGTACCGTCAGCCGTAGTTGACTGAGGTAGGTCCACCAGCGCCGTAGCTTGGCCTTCTCCGGTGGGGGACCCTTCTGGAAACTGCGGAACGGTTCTTGGTCGCACAGCCAGACCACAGGGTTACTCCCCAACAGTCGTGCTTGTGAGGATAGCACCAGCATACCCGCGAGCAATTCCTGCTCATAGGTGGAGTAGTTCCCCCTGGCCTGGTTCCACTTCCAGTTCCAGTGGCCCAGAGGTACTAGGACCCACTTGTCGTCAGGGTAGCTGTGCTTGAGGGTTCCATCTCGGTTGAGACCTTCCGTCCCCCATTGGGAAATGGCCGAGTCGAACTCCTCCTTCTCTAGTGCTTGCCATTGGAACAACGTTCCACCACCGCCCACATTGCTGGCGTCGGTCACCAGGATAATCTCCCCTTGTGCTCTAGGCACGCCCAAGCACTTAGCGTTGGCTACGTTGTCTTTGAGCTCGTCAAACGCTTGTTGCTCTTGTGGGCCCCAGCGCCAAGTAGTACTCTTCTTGATCAAGTCCGTCAGAACGGCGCTGGTGTAGGTGAAGTTTTTGATGTGGCGGCGATAGAAGTTGCACGCCCCAATGAAACTGCGTACATCATGAAGTCCTTTCTTGGGGTCTTCGTGTCGTACCTTGGCATCCATCAGGGGTTTGGCCTTAGAGGCCGCTGGGGTCCACCACCCATAGCCAACGTCAAACCCCAGGTACTGCATGGTCTCCTGCATGAACTCACACTTCTCCAGCTTGAGTCGTGTGTGGTTCTCCTGGCAGACCGCAAAGAACTCACCCAAGAGGATGAGGTGATCCTCCTGGGTATTGGTCCCGAGGCATACATCGTCGATGTGAGCCTCCATCTGGGCACCACGGGATATGAGCTCCTGCACCTTAGGTCTCCTTCGTAGGATGGACAAGATCTTGTTCATCAGCTCTTGGAATACAGCGGGTGCGTTAGCCACGCCAAACGGCATGACCTTCCACTTGAACACCCTCCCCTGAGGGGTGATGAAGGCCAGTAGTTCCTGTGCGTTGGGCGTCAGGTCCACTTGCCAGAATCCGCTTCGCTTGTCCATCTTGGTCTTGTAGCGGCAGGAGGCTATCTTCTCCAGGGTAGACTCCATATTGGGAATGGACCCTGAGTGGTTCAGCGTCTTCTTGTTCAGCTCTCCGTAGTCCACCACCAACCGTTTGGCTGTAGACGCAGGTTAAGCCACCAGGAAACAGGGGCTGCAGTGTAGGGGGTAGTCCCCGTCCTTGTACTCCAGGACTAGGCCAGCGTCGATACATTCTTGTATCTGTCGCTCGATCTCGTCGGCCTGCTCTTTAGGGGCTGGATAGGGTCTCCTCCGGATCTTGTGACCCACGAACTCGGGTTTCAGCTTGAGGTCCATCTGTACCAGCTTGTCACATGAGGCTGGAGGGGGTAGTTCTCCGAACACCTCCAGATAGGTCCTTATAAGCTTCTATACCCGCGGGTCCAATATCTTGATCTTGTCCTCCATGTCCTCGTCAGAGTGTAAGTTGCTTGCCCCCTGAGTAATAGATGTCGGGAGGTGGTCCTCCACCGACTCTTCGCCCGTGGTAGTGTCCTTCAGCCCTTGTTAGGCATATAGAAGGTCTTGTTCAACCATCTCCGGTGGACGATGGCAACATAGGCACGCTCGAGGGGGTTCACATACACATTCCTCCGAGAGGTCGTCCTCCTCTGGGGTCCTCACATGGGCGCCCCACACGCTCTTCATGAGCTTAAGATCTACCTCCCTTTGCCAGGTGGTGATCTTCTGTTCGAGGTCCTCCTTCAATTGGGATAGGTCTCTCATACGTCCTTGCTTCAGTGGCCATGAGCTGCGGGTAGGCTTCGCGTAGCATAGCTTTTTCGCCACCAACTTCCTCTTGGAATCCACATACTCCCTGAGCCTGGATCGAGGGTCCAGCTCTTCATCCACGGGGTCTTCCACCCTCATGGAGAGTAGGGGTTTTAGTGGGGCGACGTACTCGGCGTTCTCCACTTCCTCCACACAGGTCTGCACCAAGAAGGCGTCGTGCTCAGTTTCGTCTTCTGAGTGGATAGAGCTAGGTAGCTCAGATAGTCCACACTCCGCGACTCCATCAGGAACAGGTACATGGCAGGGAGAGTTGGGGGCGTTGGTGTCCGTCACGACGTACTCATCTCCTCCGGGTGTAGTCTCAACAGCATCTTGAGGTCGTAGGCGATCCTTCAAGTCACCCAAGGCGAGTCCATCGCTTTCTCGTTGTATAGCCTGGACCAGAGTCGGGTCCAGATCCTCCCAGGGAATGGAGGTAAGACCTCCGTCCACCACGCTAAGCATACTCCCCCATCCGGGCTTCCCAATAGGCGTCTTGCGTCCCAAAGGCACGTAGATGGCCTCATCAGGCAAACGAACAGAGCTGATAGTCAGCCTGTCCAGGAGGTTTCCCCAGTACTCTTTGCCCCCATGGGCTCCCCAATCAGGGGAACACAGGACCATACGGGAACGTTCCAAGGCCACCTTGGTCAGCACCTTCCCCAGTTCACTGAACCTGGGGTTCCCGTAGGCCATCCCGAAAGAGGGCAAGTAAAATTTGTAGCTGCAGTTCTTCCCCTTGCTGCAGTAAAGGTCCAGTGCATGCTGTTTGTCGCTGGCGAACAACTCCACACTCAGGTCTTCTCGGGAGTAACCCAACTCCTTCAGACCTTGGTCTAGGACTTCCCCCAATAGTTGATAGTCCTCAGTTTTGGAGGCCGCCATCATGTTCGAGGGCTCCTCCTTCGATAGTCTCAGGTAACTCGAGGTATGTTCCGACTGCTCCAGTGGCACAGACTCTCTGCCACTGCCGTGGTCCACGTAGAGCAGGTAGGGCGCTTGCAGCGTCAGGGATTGTATCTGGGAGTGCTGTACGAAGAAGTCAGTACCCAGTACAAAGCCTCAGTGTCCATCACATAGAACTGATGGGCGATAGTCCGAGAGCCCATAGGTACCTCCACTTCGCAGTCCCCGCAGCTGTGCACCACATGTCCATCCCCCATGCGTATAGCAGCGGTGGTCATGGTGTTCTTCAGGCTCCCACAAGGTAAAGTTTTCTTGGCCACTATAGATATGGTGGCGCCAGTATCCAATACCCCCAGGTATTCACGTCCCCCTAGTCGGATACGTACCCAAAACACCAGGTCTTGGGTGCCACCAGAGCGTCCCCGTCAGAACTCCGCGGGACAGGTCACCTCGAACCCCTTGTTCCGCAATTAGCGGGCCATCCTCATGAAACGGCTCCTCTTCTTAGCGTCGCCGTCATCACCACCTTCATGCTCACGCTTGGCTCCTTGTTCTTGCTGGGCCTGCGTTTGTGAGCGTGTGGTAGGACCAGACTGCCCTCCAGAGGGCTCGGAGTTCCCCCCTGGATTAGGGTTGGGGTTGCCTCCGTTCTTGTCCTTGTTCTTGTTGTCGGGCTGGCGGTTAGTGCCTCCTCCTCGTCCACCTTGACCCTTGTCTTGCCCTTGACCACGTCCTTTCGACTTGCCCTTGCCGGAGTCGTTGCCTTTGCCTTTGCCTCCACCCTTGCCTGAGCCTTTGCCAGGATCTTCACACTTAAGCTTCGCCGATGGGCGTTGCTTATGGTAGCACTCATCCTCGTAGTGCTTCCGCTTCCCGCAGAATGCACACGTGATGGTGCACCTGTAATGATCCGGCAGCTTGGCTTTGGCGCCGGTGTTCTTTTCCTGCTGCTTCCCCTGGACTACGAAGCAGTCTCGCTGCTCGCAGTCAGGGGCGTGCTGCAGGTGGCCCTGCTCGTCCCTGGCATCACACCAGAATAGCTCCTTCACGTTCTCCATGATACGGGCGTGGGCGTGTTTGGGGGTAGTCCCCTGCCCAGGTCGGGACCCTTGGTACCCTTTGCCATGGCCTCCAGAACCTCCACCACCAGGACGGTAGTTGTTCAAGTTCTGGTCGCTCTCCTTCTCCAGCGCCAGCTCCAGGAGTAGCACGCATAGATCCTCGTAGCGGAGGGATCTAGCCTTGCGCTCCGCCGTCGAACGGCACTCGTCCCATAGCTCTCGAGGGAGCTTGGCCACCAACCAGAACAGCAGGTCGTCGCTGCTGTAGGAGCCGGGCGTCAGTCGTCCAGCCCAATGATCCAGGTCAGCCAACAGCTCAGAGACCCTGCCAGGTTTGGGGTTGTTGGGCAGCACGGGCAGGTTCTGGATCTCGGCCCTGATGGAGAGGTCGGTTTCGTAGGTCGGGTACTGCCTCTCCAGGGCAACCAACACATCGGCAAAGGTGGCGGAGTTAGTCACGATCTGCCTGACCTGCTTCTCCAGGTACTTGGTCTTGCAGCACTGCAGGAGCAGATCGCACTTCACTCGCCCACTAGCGTGGGTTTGGCCGGTCAGTCGTAGAAACCGACCAGAATTCTCAGCGAACTCGCTGAGGTCCTTGCCTGTGAACTCAGGCAGGTTCACCACGATCTTGGAGGTGGCAATAGCCTTCGCCTCCTGAGACCGGCGTCCCTCAGGGCGTCGGGTCTTCTTCTTCTTCTTCTTCTTCTTCTTACCCTTTGGGTCCTCGGGGTCCTCAGGGTCATCGTCCTCCGAGGGCGAAGTCGAAGTCATCGACGGCGGCTCATCAGCGGAGGGGTCTCCGCCAAGATCACTAGAGCCATAAGGCTCTACGTCCACCATAGCCCTCAAGGCTGTTAGCCCCAGCCGGTCCAGCTCGGCCCTCGTCGAGTTCGTCACGTGGCTGTAGGGCGGCTGGGCCGTTCTCGGCACGAAAGGACTTCTCGGAATAGGTGCAGGAGTCGGCATCGGTCGGCTCCTCAGGCTCCCCAGGGTATTTGTCAGCCCTGCCGCCAGGTGGTTAGCCTGTACTCGGTGGGGCGACATTCCCACCGTAGTAGGTGACGCGTGGGGCGGGATCATCAGGGGCTCCAGTTTCTCACGGATCTCTTGAGTGAGGTCGCCCACGATTTTTGAAGTGGCTCCTCGGAGCACCTCGTTGATCTCCGACCGCGTCAGGGACCTGTTGGAGGATCTTCCCGATCCTCTACTCCTGCCACCAAGAGATTCAGGTCCTCTCCTCAACCCACTCAAGGTTGCACAGCGAGGTGCATACCCAGGAACATCCACATAGGTTCCAGTAGCGGGTAGTGGATGGGGATATTCAGCCGCATACCATCGCGGCGCAGAGCTGGTAGCCACCGGCTCACTGGCAGTAGTTGCCTCATGGAGCGCAGTGGTAGGTGGGCCCATACCATAGGCGGTGTAGGGAGGCATGCCAGTAAAGCCTGTGCCCTCTGCCATAGGCGGGTTGGTTGTGGAAGTGGATGTTGCAGCGGCTGGGAGTGTGGTGGTTATAGGAGAGGGTGATGCGTGGAGGCCAGAAGCGCTTGGTGCGCCTTCGAAGGTAGGGTCATGCGTCAGGTCTTGCCCTTGTTCCTCTCCTTCTTCTGCTTCTTCTCCAGCATCCTTCTCGCTCTCTCTTCTCTTCCTCTTCACAGGCTGAGTGACCACGACCACCTCTTCCACAGACAGGGCCCCGAAGGCCGTCTGGAGTCCATCCAGGGAGTCCTCAGCCGCATCCACTGGCACATGTAAGGGCTCCGCCGAAGGTACATGTAAGTGCGGTTAACCCCCATCTGCTCAGATTTTCACTGATCTAACCCAGATTGGCTACATTTTGGTCATTTTCTTTGCTTCGGCGGAATCGCCGCCTCGCAGCTCAGTCTCAGGATCAGACCTATATATTTCTGATATGCCGGATCTGATTCCGCGGTCCATTCTCCGTAAATCCGCCGCGTTCCGATCATTTGCCTGGAATCGCCATTTGCCGCTGACGCGCGTTCGCGGGCCAGATCGGCCAAATATTTTTCACAATCGGATTTATTTAAATCTTTTCAGATAGTTTTGGACACTCAGATGTATTTAGAATAATCCGCATCAATTTTCTTCATAGACTGGGATTTTCTGCCGGATAACACTCAGCATGGATCTTGCTTCAGTTGTTGCTGCTCTCGCCTCCGTTGGTGTTCGAGTCTCCGGTTCTACCCCCAATAGCAGCGTTCAGGTCGACTCCTCGCGTGCCTGCCCCACTGGTCTTGCCGGCCCCGAGCCCTCCGGCACCATCAACGACCCAGGGCAGCACTTTCATGGTAGCAGAGGCTACCTGAATGTTGTTCCTTTGGTGTCCCAACCACAGCTAGCTCCCCAGTACGGCCCCTTAGACCCCGCCACCTCCGGAGAAGTAACGATTACGTTGCCCTGGTGCTGTGCGAACGAGGCCTTGAGAGGAATGCCTTGCGCAAGCCCAAGCTGCCCAAGAAGGGCACAAATCAGCAGCTGTGGAGACCCAGATTACCATCCCAATCCCAGTCGAAATTGGCCATCAAGCAGCTGGAATCTGCCAGCCTACGCCGATGGCAACGCTCAGGTGGAGCTTACGGACCTGGCAGGTACCAATACTCCTTACCAATGTCCACATTTTGAGACCATCGACGCCGATCTGAACGACATTGAGATGGGTGGTCCAGGTGAGGTACCTAGCTATAATCGACCAGCCTCTTGGGCACAATGGGACGACCATTTGTCTCCAGAAGTGACCCGTAACCTTGAGGCGCTTGAGGCCCTTTGTCTATTAGCCACGTCTAAGCTGATAGGACAAGAAAGAATCGCCTCTGATTTTTTAATGGAATATTTTTTCCTTCTTCAAGAAGAAATTAATACCAGGATGTGGTGGCGTTCTCAAGAAGATGACTCTTTTGCCATTTTTTTACAGATCTGGGAGGCAAGCCCCTTCCCGAAGGAGAAGACCAAGGCGCCTGTTGCCGGGCCCTCCGCCCCGCATCCCCCTGTTTCCATCCGCGACGATCTAGCCGCCGCGGTTGAGGAAGGAATTTTAGAGGCAGCCAGGCAGGCAAGCCTGGAAATTAGGGCTGAAGGAGCTCCCCAAGTGGACTCCTGGCTGCGGACCACCGAGATCAGCGGTCCGACAGCCTGCTCAGGCCCTTCAGGACACGGTATGTACTGTCCTGCCGACTGTTACTGCAGATCCCAGCGAGATACTGAGCTCCAATTGCTCAAAGATCAAATGCAACTCATCATTCAAACGCTGAGAATTAAAGATCTTTTCAAGACGCACATGCGGTCTGAGGGCGCATCATCGGTGGAACAAACAACAGAACCGTCGGAGGAGGCGACAGAAATTTTTTCAATTGCTCCTTCGGTGGACTCTAAGACCACCGATGCAAGGATCAGCAGGACCAAACTAAAGGAAAGGGTTACAATCTCTCGTTCTCAGAGTAGGACGGCGAAGGCTAGGACTGAGGCTCAGAATGCCAAGCGAACTGCCTCCCGTACTGCCCCTCCTGCTGCTGATTCCAATGCCTTAGCCCAGCTGTTGCTCGCCCAGACCCTCGCCGGAGCTGGTGTGGCGAATGATGCCGCCAAGGTGTCTGCCATTACGGCCGGTGTTGGGCTGGAGTCACTTCTTAATCCTACTTCATTGCGACTTCGTCAGGTTGCCAAGCAACCAAAGTATAATGGGAACCCCAGACGTTGGCCTCAGTTCCAACGGGAATTTAAACTGTGGGTTAAGACTCAAAAACTCCAAGATGATCAGTTCCTGATGGCCCTCTTGGACTGCCTTGAGGGAGCGCCAGCCAACACTTGGCTCAGGACCTGGAGTGATCGTGAGGATTCAAGTTCCCCCCTTACCTTTGATGAGGTGTGGGAACAGTTGGAGGTACGTGGATCCCGGCTGCCAGAGGACCATTACCACCAGATGTTGAAGAATTTTCCTTCATTCTCGCGATTAATCTTGCACGAAGTGCAAGACAAGAGACAGCGCTTCTGGAACTTAGTGGAAGAATCTGAACATTCAGGCGAAAAATTTTCTAGTGCCGAGCTGAAAAATCTGATTTTCGACAAGATCCCCTCCGAAACTGCCGCCACCCTTCGGAATAAACAGTCCGAAGAAAAGGTCAAGACCTGGTGGGCGGAGGTCGAAGGCTTTGATGCCTCGGCCAACAGGTTTACGGTCAGGAGGCACTTCAAAAGTGCTCCCCCACGTCGTTTTCCAAGGTTAAATTCACTGAAAACACGTGGAAAATCAAATTTAATGAACACGAGGATCGGGACTTGTTTGTCCAAGTCCTCAACAAGGGAGTAAGCTTCCATGGCCATCGCCTGAAGGCCAGGAACTGGGTGTTTTCATTCACCCCGAAGGAATTGTGGGAAGAGGTTGAGCGGCTCGCCGACGCCGCCAATCAAAATTTCCATGAGGGTCTTGGGGGAAACAAGAATACCCAGCAAAACACCCAAAATGGGGCCCAAAAGGGCAACAAAAAGGTGAATGACACCCGGAATGTTCAGGATCACTGTAGCATCTGTCTTCTTTTAGGTTCTACGAACCGAGCTAAGACGCATTCTACTGGTAATCACCGATGGTCTTCTTACGATCACAAGGTGATTGGTGAAAATATCAGTAATCCGCAGAATTCAGACAGGAATGACAGACAGGTGCATGGTGGAAAGGGGGGAAAAGGGAATCCGACCCCCTCCGGTGGAAACAAAAATCCTGGAGGCCCTGGCGGGTCCCAAGGCACAGGAAATCGGACTCCATCCGGCTCCGGTGGGCAGCCGAACGGCCAGAAAAGTCCCAATGGCAACGCCGGAGGCGGAAATCGAAATCCAGGCCAAACCCCTCAATCCGGTACAAATAAGGGAAATGCTCCAGGATCCCAGGGTAAAGGTAAGGGAAATCCTTCTGGGACCCCTTTCTCTGGTAAGGGCAGAGGGCGTGGCGACGGTGGAGGTCCATCATCCGGCGGCCGTGGCCGTGGACGTGGAAAGGGCAACCATCGTGTGGATCAGGTCTCAGGTGCAGATCAGGTGTCCGATGCGGATCGAGATTACGTTGAAAATGCCTTGAATCCAGCAGATGATCCGTTCCAAGATGAGTGGGTCGACGAATCAGGGTGTGTTCACAATGTTAACGCATCCACTGGAGGTCAGAACGCCTAGGGGAGCCACGAAAATCGCCCCTCCCCAGGCGATTTCAGGCATGATCCCCAGATTCCTGATCGACCATTACTTGATGTAGGGTCGCTTGTCTCCTCTCCCCTGGATCCGGCAGCGGATCCTTCTGTTGTAGTGGACGAGGTTGGTGTACAGTCCAAGCACAGGGCCCGTCAGTTTGTCACAAAGCTGTGGGTCTCTGATTGCAAGGGAAATTTCCACCTCGCCACTTGTTTGTGTGACAATGGATCAGAGGTAAATCTCCAATCCAATTCTTTCTTACCCGACGACTGCGTGTTTGAGTCGCCTCATCCTGTTACCCTCGAGGGAGTTTCTGGACATTATCTCGCAGGTGGGCAACGCGGTTGTTATATATCAACTCATTTGGTCGCTCAAGACCTTTGGGAAGAAGGTAATGTGGAGGAAGTTGTCCTTAAGGATGACTACTTCTATCGTGCCGACATAAAGTATGACCTTTACTTGGGCCATCCTTGGCTTCGCAAGAACAGGGTGGCGCCCGTAGGTCATCGGCGTTGTTTTTTGCTGGAGTCAGGTCCCTTGGAGCGTCCTGAATTTCGTTTTTTGCACGCAGGGTTTAAAAGTGCAGAAGAATTTTTGAAGCAAAAAGTTACACCAAAATTTGGCGAAGATGTCACCATTGCAGAGGTGAATGGGAGTGCCGATTACTCCCGAGAGTTAGAATGTCTTCGTAGGGACTCCCAGCCACGACGCCCTTCGCGCTGGCACTCTTCATCCTACAGAGTTGTCGACAAATGACGCGATACGATTTGTGAATAATTTTATGAACACCATTCCTTTTGGCCACAGTATGATGCCTTTGCTAACCGCGAGAACAAGCGCTTTGACAAGCACTTTCGCGACGCTTGGACCCATAAATGGGACAAGAAGTTGTGGATTAATCCTCCGTTTCACTTAATCCAGCAGGTCATCCACAAAATCAAGCAAGATAAAACCCAGGCAATTTTAGTTGTGCCCTTGTGGGACGACAAGCCTTGGTTTCAGGAATTACAAGACATTTGTGTAGATTACATCGAACTTCCCAGGAAGATTAAGCTGTATGCCAGGGACGACACAGGTCCCCTGCCACAGCGGTCCTGGAGTTCGCTTGCATTCCTGGTGGATGGAAAGCTTTCTGACTCTAATTCTGCTGATTCTGGTACTGATTCTTGTGTTGGGTCTGAATCTGAGGTTGAGCGTGGTACTGATGATGAATCTATTTTTTCTGATTTTTGTCCGTCAGATACCCAAGGTGATCCAACGTCAAATGGATCCGCCTCGTCTCCCTCTTCCCCAATACGATCGACATCGAAAAGAATCTTCAGTGCACGGGCGAAGAAAAATTTCAAATCGCGCCGCAAATTCAGAGTTTTTTATGAAAAGCCACGTGTGGAAGCTTTCATAGATCCTTTTGAGGAGCTGGATCACGAAGATAATCTCTGGAATGTCGACACTCGACCCACCTATCTTCAAGAGGCAGTTGATACGGACCTGTTTAGGGACATCCGTAAGAAGATTCTTCCTGCCAAGGCCGAAGAAGTCGCCAAAGTTTTTTCGACAGTAATTCCTGGCGATCAGGTGGACACTGAGTTGTGTTCCAAGTCAAGAGAAAAGATTTTTGAGGAACGGAAGGACACAACCCTTTCAGGGAAGTTGATCAAAGACCCCCCTGTCCGTGGACAGTTCGGTGAAGCCTTCATCGAGCTTCGTGAAGGTTACAAGGCGAAGAAACAACGTCCTTATGAGAACCATGGACATAAACATGAGATCCTCAGAAAAATCATTGAGAGAAATCTCAGGGAATTTGGTTGGCTTGAGGGTTGTATGACCAGCGAATGGTGCTGTGCACCCTTCACAGTCCCGAAGCCGCCGCCTGCAGACCAGAACACTATTGATGGTTGGCGAATGGTTGTTGATTTTCGCAATCTCAACGCCGAAACCAAGGCGGATTCACACCCCCTGCCCCTCATTGAGGAGGAAATCGCCAAGAGGGCAAGAGGTCGTTTGTTTTCTGTGCTGGATCTCCGTCACGGCTTTCACCAAATGCCCTTGAGGAAGGACAGCCGACCTCTCACCTGTATGTGCACGCCATGTGGCCCAGTCCAGTGGACGGTCATGCCCATGGGCCTGAAGAACGCCCCTTTCGTTTTTTCAAAGAATGATGGAAGATGTGCTTTTTACAGCCCATCCTGAGCTTCGTGCCTTCGTGAGTGTGTACATAGATGACATAATCATCGCGACAGAGGGGGAGGGACTGACCGAAGCCGAGCTGGTGGCCCTACATGAAAAGCAGCTGAACCAGGTTTTGGACATTCTTGATGCCAATCAGCTGATTTGTGGGCCAAAGAAGGGAAAATTATTTCTAAAATCAGTCGAATTTTGTGGTTCTCTCCTTGAGAATGGCACCCGACGACCCAGTCCAGGGAAGCTCGTCGCTATTCAGAAGTGGAAGCGCCCTGAGACGATCACGGAGTTGAGAGGATTCCTGGGTTGTTGCAATTTTTACCACACTTTTGTGCCGAATTATGCCAAATTTGCTGCCCCCGTCACTGAATTGTTGAAGGTAGGGAGAGATGCGGGCAAGGCAGGTTCAAAGGTTCGTGTCAAGTGGACTGACGAGTGCGAGGAGGCCTTCCATCACTTGAAGGCGGCCCTCTGCGAAGTCGCCACGTTGCATGTGCCGCAATTCGACCGACCCTTCTACATAAGAACCGACGCTTCTAGGTACGCGATTGGAGCTGTCCTTGAACAGGTTGATGAAGCCACAGGTGATCATTACCCTCTTGCATTTTGGTCGCGGAAGCTAGCTCCACGCCAGATGCAATGGTCACCGCGTGAGCAAGAGACTTACGCCATAATTTGCGCTCTGAAAAAGTACCAATCGTGGGTTGGCACCAATCGAGTGGAGGTCCTGACGGATCATCGATCTCTGGAGTATTGGGCCACCGAACACATTGATACTGTCGCGAGCCCAGCTGGTCGACGGGCCAGATGGCACGAACTTCTCTCTCTGTTTGACCTCCATGTGTCGTATTTGCCTGGAAAACACAACACGGTAGCGGATGCTCTGAGCCGATGGGCTTACCCCGCTTCAGAGGGGCTGCAAAGTACCAACATCCATGGTACGGAGCAGGACCGCCACGTCGTGATCGAGTGGGATCAAGAGGAAAAAAAGCTCCTCCGACGTGAATGCATGCAATGCGCAGTTAAACAGCATGCACTGCCGTGTCACGACATCACGGCCCTTTCAGATCCGGCGCATGCTCATGAGATCTGCACCAAAACACTGAAAGTCGTGGAGAAAGTCACCGATCCCTCCTCAGGGAGTGTGAAACGGTTTGACTATACCCGACGAGTAAGTCGATTTCGGTTGATCCAGGGCATTAAGCGACGAGATCCGGCCAAAACTCCACCCCTGCCGAAAGATTCCCTTATCATCCGTGACTGGACGTCCGATTATCTGCAGGATCCCATGTTTAAAGAGGTCTTTGGAAATCTCAAATCCAAAGATGCTCACAAGGATGGGATTTTTGCTGAGTATTCGTTGGATGGGGGGAAGCTGTGGATGGAGGGTAAATTGTGCGTACCAGACGCCCTGGCCCCCCGAGTGTTAAACTGGTGGCACAAATGGGAGCCCCCCCACGCACATGGCCGTAGATTGTGGTCGATGATTAAACATAGGTTGTTTGGCTCACGGCTATATACTCATTGCATGAAAGTAGCCGCCGGATGTGCCCAATGTGCTGTCTCGACGCCCCCCAGCGCGAAGAAGCACGGCCATCTGAGGCCACATCCTATTCGGGAGCGCCTCCTTAACAGAGTCACCAGTGATTTCTTCTATCTCGGTGAACTCGATGACGAAGAGTGCCATTGGACCAATAAAAAGGTCAATGGTGTGCTCCTTATTCAGTGCCGTCATTCCGGCTACATTCAAGTGTTGCCTTGCAACATTGAGTCGATGACTGGCAAGGCTGCCGCCAAATGGTGCGCGCAGACCTGGATGGGAGGTTGGGACGTCCCATCCGAGGTGGTGACGGATTCAGGTAAAGAGTACACCTCCGAATGGTGGAAGGAATTATGTGCTCGCCTTGGAATCCACCACCTCCGATGTGAAATCCACTCGCATCGAGCGCTGCCTGGCGAAAGAGCCGGCCGCTCTATAATAAATATGCTTCGTAAGGAGCTCGCGAGTGAAAAGGATTTCCATTGGATGGAAGTTCTCTTCGCATTGCTTCGCCGTTACCACAACACGCCTTTGTATCATGGCCTTTCTCCAAATGAAATTGTCTTTGGACGAAAGAAGTGTTGGTGGAACATGCCGTTGAATAATCCTCGCCCTTGTAAAGATGCTTCGCTGTTTTTGGACGACGTCCAACGAGCAGATAAAACTGTCTCGAAATTAATTGATAAGCATCAGGCTGACTGGCTTTGGGTCCAGAATCAAGGCCGAAAAAACCCCCACAATTTTGAAGTCGATGATCGAGTTTGGCTTCGAAAATCCGAAACCACCCTGGACGGAGATGATAAGCTTCTTCCCTTGTGGGAGGGGCCATTCGCTGTTACAGCGCGTCTTGGTGAGAACAGGTGGAGGATTCGTGTGGATGTCAGCAGGGAAATTGACGTTTCGGGCGATCGCCTCAAGAGAGAGATCCCCTCCCCCAAGGATCGGGTTAAACCCCTTTTTTGGACTTCGAAAATTTTGTCCGATCGGGTCATCGAAGGGGGGAAGTACGAACTCAAGAGGATTGTTGAAGCAAGACGTGACCAAAAGGGCGAATGGGAATTTCTATGTGAGTGGAGGGGCTATGATTCCAGTCACAACAACTGGGAACCAGCCCATTCTTTTGTCCATGGATACACCAAGGGGTTCATCGACTTCCTCAAGAAGCACCCCGAAATTGGCGTACTCCTGACAGATTGTTTGTCGAAACCAGACAGACAAGTGGAGAGCGACGGAAAAAGACCTGTGGTGAATCGAGATCTAGCCTTTTACGGCCCTCAGCAGCCACATTCCAGGGCTGATCCGTCGATCCCCCCTCCTGCGGTCAGGCCAGCCCAGGAGCCAAATGAAGACCAAGCTTCAAGTTCGGCCGCTGATTTGCAGCGCCCAAGCCGTACGAGGGCCCGACCAGACAGGTTGGTGGTCACATGTATTCGTGCGTGGCCGACTTCAGCCTCGCCCCAACCACATTCTGCTCAATCCACTGTTCATTCTTCCTGAATTCGAACTGATGTGGAGAACTGCAAATGTTTGATAATTTGACGTCAATCAACTTTTTTTTGGTCTCCGTTCGGCAGACAAGGCGTAGATACGCTGCCGAAAGCTACGGAGTGTGCTGCCATGTTCAGAAAAAACCAAACTCAGGCTTAATTCAGGCAGATTCGGGGTAATCTTGTCTCTGTTGGTCTGTGCACCTTTGGAATTTGGCTACTCGTGCAGATGGAAGCAAATGTACATAGTGTCAACGCCGGCCGGCGACATTCACCCCTACAGGCACCCCCTGTAGTACTGGCTGCACCAGTTGCGACGCCAGGAACTCAGATCTTACCTTCATTTGCCGTGATGCTGAAGTCAAAGTCCAGATTCGGATCCAGATTCCTTGAATTTACCTTGAATTCCTCAGGTTTGTCCATCATTCTGCCACTGTTGCACGAAACCCAGACGTCAATTGTTCAGACAACCTTCAGATAGGAGCTCTAGGGACTTCTAACAGCAACCTCTGAAGTCCGTAAGCTTCGTTGTATTTTTGGCACACGCCAATGTGAGCTTAATCCGACCTGAAACTGTCGAAAATGGTGAATCCAAGTGTCTTGTGGGACTCATTCGAAAGATTGGCCTTGTCCAAGTCGATTGACACCGCCGTCACTGTAAATAAAGGACTCTTCGGTGTCTCTCAGTTATATACTGTCAGTAAAGCGCCTTCAGCGAACCTTCGGCGCGTTACATGCCAAGGATCCAGGGCCAGCATGTCCCATCATGATGCATCATCACATGATCCACATTTTCATAGAATCTGTTAGATGCTCGCGAACCAACGTGCCGGAAAGCACAATTGAGCTGAATAAACGACAATATATATTAACTTTAGTCTAAACGAAGGTATTAGCAGTTTCAGTTTTAGACATTCCGCTTCATTTCACCTTCATCTTAGGGAATTTGCACATTTTAGGACAATTTAGGTTGATTTCCTTGTCATCTCCTCTCATTCCTCGAAGATCTGTCGACGGCTTTGCCTAACTTCGTTGACGCTTATGATTTTCTGTGCACTTAGGGTCTGTAGACTACATTTGTATTTGTTTTCCCTCTCTGTGATTGTTTAATCTCCTTCATCTCTGCTCAATTTGATTCCCAATCTTGCTGAATCTTGTGATCATCCACCAGATGCGCCAAATCTGAAGCACATGCTGCACTTTTCAGAACGAGAAAAGCGGGAGTAACACGATGTAGAGTTCGGCGAGGACACCGTAGCGTGCCCGCGACAGCGAAACTGTGCCAGAGCGCTGAGATGTCACTCCATTTCTTGATTCCCCCACTCAATCCACCAATAATCTACCTCATTCTCAACCAGGGCATGGTTTGGTATCGATCCTCGATCCGTTTACATGCTTTTTAGCCCTTGACCCAATGTTCTACTGCACGGAGGACTGTTCGTCACTCCTCATTCTGTCTCATTTCAGGTTCATCCATCTTGATTCAGTGTCAATTCAGCCCAAATCAGGTCAGATCAAGCAGATTTCGCCCCATCGAGGCTACATTTCTATTCTTTTCTGGGACTTACCCGCACTACGTTCTTCGTTGACGTAACGACACACCCCAGTGTGTTTTTGGAGGGGGAGTGTAAGTGCGGTTAACCCCCATCTGCTCAGATTTTCACTGATCTAACCCAGATTGGCTACATTTTGGTCATTTTCTTTGCTTCGGCGGAATCGCCGCCTCGCAGCTCAGTCTCAGGATCAGACCTATATATTTCTGATATGCCGGATCTGATTCCGCGGTCCATTCTCCGTAAATCCGCCGCGTTCCGATCATTTGCCTGGAATCGCCATTTGCCGCTGACGCGCGTTCGCGGGCCAGATCGGCCAAATATTTTTCACAATCGGATTTATTTAAATCTTTTCAGATAGTTTTGGACACTCAGATGTATTTAGAATAATCCGCATCAATTTTCTTCATAGACTGGGATTTTCTGCCGGATAACACTCAGCATGGATCTTGCTTCAGTTGTTGCTGCTCTCGCCTCCGTTGGTGTTCGAGTCTCCGGTTCTACCCCCAATAGCAGCGTTCAGGTCGACTCCTCGCGTGCCTGCCCCACTGGTCTTGCCGGCCCCGAGCCCTCCGGCACCATCAACGACCCAGGGCAGCACTTTCAGTACAGCGCCAGTTGCTGGCCTTGCCGGTGCCTCAGGCGCTGGCGCTGTCTTCGCGTCGGCGTCCTCCTTTCTTGGATCCATCTTCTTTCGCCCTTCTGCTTATATATGCCCGTACTCGGCGCACTGGATGTACGGCGCGGGGTTGCTGCCGGTGCGCAGAGACAGGCAGCCTCTTGCTACCAGAAAGGTTTATAGTGGTTTCAGCACTGTGTTTTTGCTTCTCCTGCTGCTTGCTGTAGGTGTAGGGTTTCCTGCTGCTTGTTTTGGAAGATGAAAACCTTTTGTTTGCAGAAATATAGTCAATCCAGGATAACCCAAGCCAGAAGTGTGCAAGGAGAAGAGAATCAGGATCAAAGCATGAAGGGCTGCAGTGTAAAGAGTGAAAGATGATTGGATATTCACAGAAACTGCAACTCAGGTCAAATCGGAATGCATATTCACAAAGATAGCTGAAATGCTTTGGAAAAGAGTTGGAAAACTGCCCCATGGTCACTCTATCTCCATAGTGCCATCTCAGGACTGTGCACTCTTTGTTTTGGGTCCCATATGTGCTGAGGTGGCAGGGCATGTGGCGATGAGGTCACTGCCATGTCACATGGGATCTTCCTACTTAGCTAGGCTGACCAGGAATTGAACCCAGGACCTCTCAAAAAGAGGTGCCCAGCCCCCTAGTGTGCATACCACTAGGATAGCTAAGAATTCATGGAAAAACATAGATAAATTCATAGGCTCTACCTTGGATATGTCAGTTCTCAGTCAACTCAGGAAAAGATGATTTGCTTCACATTGAAAGGGGATTAAGGGGTCCACTCCATATCCTGATTGGGTGTTTGGTTCCATAGGTCAAAATGTGTTATCACCAGTTTTTGTGGCACCAATACTAAGATTAAAATGCATGGATGCTCAGTGCATCTCTAATACAACTAGAGTATGCCTCAAAGCACTGGAAAAGCACTTTTTCTTACTCAATGTCCACGATCGGACTTTCAGGAAAACGCCTGATTGTGTGTGGGACGGCCACACAATCTTGGCGCCTTTATTCCTGATAATCTCCCTCGTATTCCTGCTGCACGGTTTCCCGGGACCGTCCTCGTCCTCCCACTGGTCTCCCAGACCTTCTTCGCCAAGATTCCCTTCTTCATCGGGGGCATCCTGGTCCTCCGTCGTCACATTATTATAATAATCCTCGTCGGAACCAGCAACTTGGTGCACTGATGCACCACGACCTGAATTACAGTTCCGCTGACCAGATGATCCTTTCCCTCGTCCACCTTTCGTGCCCTGGGAGTTCCCCTTGCCCTTACCAGCGCTCATTCCCTTGGAATGTCCCGAGAATTGGCCACTGGATTGGCCTTTTCCCTTGGAAAAATTGCCTTTTCCACCATTACCCTTGGCAGAATCGGACTTACCACTTCCATTTTTAAAATTTTCTGGAGAGCGTCCTTGGCTGGATTGGCCCTGGTTTCCCTTGCCTCCAGAAGTCTGCTGGCCTTTACTGCCTTTACCTTTTCCGCTGGGCGTCGATTGGCGATTTTCATCCACCTTCTTGACAGGGGCTTTGGGCGGATCCTTGCTGGCTTCTTGTGCCACTCTTTCCGCATCAGTCTTATTCCACCAGTGATTCTCAGTGGAATGCGACTTGGCACGGTTGGTGTGACCGAAGGGCAAACAAATGGCACAGTCTTTCGACTGCGTGTTATTTACATTCTTCTGATTCCCACCTTTAGAGGGCAGATTTCGGCTCAATCCTTCATGGAATTGCTGATGATTGGCATCCGCCAATTTTTCCAACTCCTCCCACAATTCAGTGGGCGTGAAGCTGAAAACCCACGGCTTTGCCACGAGCCGAGTTCCTCCAAAGGAGACGCCTCGGTTCACCACTTCATTGAAAATATCTCTGTCCTCCTTCGCCGCGAATTTCAATCTCCAAGCACCATCCTTTTCCTTACACTTGGAAAAGTTAGTGGGCGAGCACTTTTTAAGGGCATCTCTGACCTGAAAACGACCTGAGCCCTTAGGGAATCCCGTGACTTCAGTCCACCAGGATTTCACCTTCTCGTTGGACTGCTCCTGCCTCAGCGATGCAGCCGTGTCGGCAGGCATTTTCGCGAAGATGATGGCCTTTAATTCGCCATCTGACAGATGTTCCCCAGCACTCTCAGCCTCATTCACCAGATTTTCAAAGCGGAGTCGCTTGTTCTGAACCTCGTGGAGAATAAGTTTGGGATTGTTCGGGAAAGAGGCGATGAGGGTTCGGTAATGGTCTTCAGGCAACCTACTTCCTCGTCCCTCAAGCAGAGCAAACATTTCACTGTAGGTGAGTGGGTTAGAGGAATCAGCCCTATCAGTGTAGGATTTAATCCACGTGTCACGAATGGGACCCTCTAAACACTCAAGAAGAGCATCAAGCTTCTCGTCGTCTCGAAGCTTGTTCTTGCCAACCCACAGAGAAAATTCTCTTTTAAAAACAGCCCACCGGCGAGGGTTGCCATTGTATTTTGGTTGTTTTGCAATGGCTCTCAGTTTAGCCCTCACAGGGTTAATAATGTCCTCAATGCCGCCACCACCCGCCAGGATGGGATTGACCTGGGCAGCACCTGAGACACCAGCGGCGCCCAGAAGACTCTGGGCGAGCAAGACCTGAGCCGCAATCATGGGATCAGTGGATCTTTTCTCGGCCAAAACTTCTGTTTTCTTTTTGGTCCTCGCTTCTGAAACACGCTGAGGATTTTTACTCTCGAAAACTCCTTCTTTTAATTTTTCACGTTTTTTCTTTTGTTCTTCCACTCTGGAATCTGTGGTGGGCGCGAGTGAAAAAACTTCGGTCGCTTCATCGGCTACAGAACAGGTAGATCCGACGGGCAGATTTGGCAAATGAGAGGAGGGGTGAGCGAAAGATCTTCCCATCGAAAAAAAGTGGAAGAGTTTTTCCTGATTAAATTTAATCGCCTGATTCTCAGCAGCGAGGGTGGCGATTTCTTTCCGACACGAGCAGTGGTGGGCACAGGACACATGAGAGGCGGTTTCAGACCGCGATCCAATTGATTCTGGCTTCCTTACCACGTCCTCCTGCTCGTTCAGCCAACTCTCGATGGTGTTCGCGGCAGGCAGTTCTTGAGATTCCTCCTGCGCCGCCTTGAGAAAGGCTTGCTCCAACGCCGACTCCAGCGGCACCACATCGACCTCCATCGTCTTTGCGGTGGACTTGACTGGCACCGGCGGATGTTCTCGGTGAAACCTGCAGTAGCAATGGTGAATTTGCAGGCACCATTCGTCATACAAATCCAGTCGCTGTAGGCTTTCGATCCTCTGGAATTTGATCCTCCAGCGTTCCTGGGACTCCTGGATATGAGTGTCCAACTTGGCGGAGACGGCCTGCTTGATGACATTCTGGAGCAGCAGGTCGATTTCCGCAGGCGTAGGTGTCATTCTGGCGGGCATCTCTCCTGGACCACTTGCGATCGGCGGATCTCGATGCACATGCATGCTTTCCTTCGATGGGAGGCGAATGTCGTCCTCCTGACTCGATGAGTCTCCAACCAAGGAGCCGTACACTCCGCTGGGACCAGCGCCCGGTGACGGGCCGCTTGGGGGCCCGGATTCTCTACTGGGATCGGGGACTGAGCTGGGGTGAGGAATGGGTATGTACCTGGGGCAGTCAGGATTCTGGCAAGGAATCCCTAACTCTTCGGAGAATGTTGCAACTATGCAACATTCTACGCCGTCCTCTGGGCCATCTGGGTCATCTAGATCGCAGATGCTCTCGTCATCACTGTCCGGTGGGTTGGACTCGTACTCCATACCTATAGCCTCGAGGCTGAAGGCTCCTCTGCTACCATCTAAGCTATTCCCTTTGAGAAAGCTCCTTGGAGCCTGGCCGGAGGGCTCAGGGCCGGCATGGGGAAAGGGAACAGAGGGCAGGTATCCCTTCTGTGCGTCCCCGTGGTATGGAGGGGTCGGTGCTGGGGCCTTGCCCTTGGGGTCCATGAGGTACAAGCAGGACAGTGAAGACAATGAAGATGAAGATACGAACTTGCAAAAAATCCCAGTCTACAAGAAAATGTAGGCGGATAATATGATACATATGATTCCGGAATATTCTTCCTGTATAATTTATAAAAAATCCGATTGTGAAAAAATATTTGGCTGATTTGATTTGCGCACGCGCGCCGGCGATTCCACCAAATCATGGGAACGCGACCATCTCAGCCGCAACGGACACCAGAATTGAATCCGGCGTGTCCATAATATACAGGAACTGTTCGGGTAAAAATTTGGGAGGGCACCCATATGTAAATGTCCGGAAATGAGCTGAATCTGACTGAATGGGGGTGCATTGACCTGAATTGACCTCAGATCTGCGCGGATGCAGGGTAGCCGCACTTACACTTGGGTATTAGTACCCAAACTCACGTCGTCGATGTGGGCCTCCATTTCTGCACCCCGAGAAATCAACTCCTGTACTAGAGATCTGCGCCTCAGTATGTACAAAATTTTGTTCATTAGCTCCTACAAGAGCGCTGGGGCATTAGCAACCCCGAAAGGCATGACCTTCCATTTAAACACACGACCCTTAGGGGTTATAAAAGCCAGCATCTCCTGAGCTGCGGCGGTTAGGTCTACCTGCCAGAAACCACTGCGTTTGTCCATTTTGGTCTTGTACCTGCATTTGGCAATACGCTCCAGGGTATTTTCCATGTTAGGAATACTCCCTGAGTGGTTCTGGGTTTTATTGTTGACCTCACCATAGCCAACAACCAGTCGTAGGGCAGTGGACCATGGTTTAGCAACCAAGAAACAAGGACTGCAGTGATGGGGGTAGTCCCCCTTCTTATATTCCTCCACGAGGCCAGCATCAATACATTCCTGGATCTGGCGCTCGATTTCTTCAACCTGTTCCTGTGGAGCGGGATAGGGGCGACGCCTCACTCGCGTCTTTTCAAATTCAGGTTTCAGTTTCAGGTCCATCTGGACCAGTTTTTTACAAGAGAGGGGGGGCGGCAAGGCGCGGAACACCTGCTCATAGGTTAGCAGCAGTTTCTTCAGTCGGGGGTCAAGGTTAAGACTCTCGATTTTCTGCAGGAAATCCTCCTCAGCACGGAGGTTGCTCTGTCCATGTTCTTTCTTTTTCTGCCGATCAGCAGTTTCGGCAGGTACAGAACCATCGTCCCACTCAGGGGAACATTGCTGCCCATAGTGCAAAGAATACACTAGCGGTATGTCAGGATCAGGCAGCGTATAGGAATCATTGTCCCCCTCAGACCAGATGGAGGATTTCCAGGTCTGTCTGAGGTATTGCAGCCGCTCTTGGCGCTCAATACCTTCGGCCTTCAGGTACAACAGCCGTCGGAGTTCCTGAGTGTCATGCTCAGACAGTGTCATGTTATTAGAAGCAGGCCGCGCTAGAGCATCAGGACTCCGGGCCACGGGTTCACCTGTGCGCATAGGCTGCATGTGTAGCGCCGGTTTCTCCACAGGGGAAGTGGGTTCTGAGGTTGACTCTAGATCTACCTCCTCCAGCAACAGCTGGGCTAGGAAGGCACTGTGTTTTAGCTCAACACAGCTGGGATCAACAGGAGGGATAGTGCTGGCGATCTCAGACAGTTGGTCGTCAGCATCCTCCTTAACAGCTGCAGGTTCCAGATAGCCATCGGGAGATTCACACCCTGTAAGTGTGGCAGATAGGTGCTCAGGAGATCGATTTTTGAGATCAGAAAGAGTCAGGCCACGATTTTCGGCCATGACCTCTTTCAGTAGCACCTGGTCTAGGTCACACAGGGGTACAGGATTGAGAGATCCATCGACGATTGATAAGGAACTGGCCCAGTCAGGGGCCTGCATAGCTGTGTCTGAGTCCTCAGGCACATAGATGGGACCGTCGGGGAGCTGCACTCTTCCCACGGTCATTTGATCTAGCATACGGCGCCAGTAAGCGTGTTCACCAGAACAGCCCCAGTCAGGGGTGCACATGACAACCCTTCCTCCCTCATAAGCGATTTTGGTTAGAACCTTCGCGAGCAGGGAGAAGGGAGGGTTAGCATACGCTAGGCCCATTGCTTTCCAGAAGAAACGGAAAGCGTTGTTCAAATGTTTTCAGCAGTACAACTGCATGATGTGCTGTTGTTGGCTCGCAAACAATTCCACCTGGATCTCATCCAGGTTTACCTGAAGGGCCGCCAGTCCATTTTCAAGAACGTGACTGGCCAATTGGTAGTTTTAAGTACGATAGTTAGTCTTGGATGCTTAGCGCAGCCCAGACTCTTTTCGTCCTGACAGCTCCAAAGGTACGGAGAAGAGCCCACTGCCAAAGTCGCAGTGCAAAGAATAGGGGCGCTGGAGAGACAGCATTTTTACCTGGGGGTTTCTTCGTAGGAATTCTGTACCAATGACGATGTCAAAGGCGTCGGTGTCCAACACTCTGCAGTGTTGGGTCACAGTTTCGTCGCCCAGGCATATAGTCACATCGACCCCCCCCAAGGAATGGATGGCACGCCCATCCCTTACTCTTATGGCCACGGTCTTAGTTTTCTTGAAATTTTTTAGGAGGCGCCGGGCCACTATGGAAAGTGTTGCACCGGTGTCAAGCACCGCTCGAAAAACTTGATCCCCGATTTTCACGAGGATCCAGAAAACCAAGTCCTCCTCTTCGGAGCCGCCCCCCTACTCCTCAGCAGGGAACTTGACATCCACCCCTGCAGCCATGAGGGACTTGGCCACCCAGGCCAGTCGCCTCTTCTTGGAGTTATTCCCCTCAAGGGAAGCGTTATCCCCCTGTGGGCGCTTCTTGGGGTCACCTTCGGCAGGAGGGGGAGTAGCAGCGGGCACTAATGAGCGCCTCTGGGGGTTAGGGGTTCCGCCTTTGCCACCCCCCTTGCCACCTCCTTTACCAACTTTATCCCCATTCTGGGGGTTTCTGGTGGGTGTTTGGTTCTTCTGGCGTTCAGCCTCCGGCCGCTTGAGTTTATCACTCTCGCGTTTCTTTATGTGACATTCGTCCTCGTAGTGGCGACGTTTGCCACAATAGCCACAGGTGATGGTACACCTGAAATGATCCTGATGGGTCACAGTTTTCCCATCCTTGGAATGCTGCTGTCGTTTCATCTGCAGCATACAGCTACTGCGGTGGTCGCAGTCGGGGGCATGACAAGGTCCCCCCTTGTCATTGACAGACTTACAGTAGAACAGAGGGGGTGTACCTGCATCAGGTTTAACCTCATTCATGGCACGTAGGTTACCCCTTCCTTTACCACCTCCCTGGTTGGCGTTAGTGGGATTTTTAGGCCCTTTCCCTTCGCCACGTTCGGGGGTAGGGGTACCACCTCGACCCAAGTGCTTCTTGAGGAATTTCTCCGTGTGGGAGTCATTCTCCCTCTCAAGAGCTAGCTCTATCAGCAGGTCCACCAGCTCGTCGTACGAGTTGGTCCGGCTTTTCCTCTCAGAGGTAGCGCGGCAGTCATCCCACGTACGTTGGGGAATCTTACTCAGGAGCCACAGGTGGGGCTCATTGGCTCCATAGGAGCCCACGTTCATCCGTGAAAACAGATATTCTAGGTCGCACACGTATTCAAAGACTCGCGCAGCGGAAGGAAACTCAGGGAGCATAGGTAGCTCCTCTATCTGTGTGCGTACACTGAGGTTAGTCTCATAGACTGGGAATGTTTTCTCCAGCCTTTGGAGTACCTCAGCCCATGTTGAACACGTTTTCACAATCTGTTCCACCTGTTTTTGCAAAACTTTCTTTTTGCATGAGCGTTTCAGCAGTGAGCATTTGGTGGCCACATCCACATGGGATTGGCCAGTCAGCAAAAGAAACTCAGCAAATTCTTCTGCCCATTCGGGCAGATTTTTCGGGTCGAACTCCGGCAGTTGTAGCTGGATGTTCGCCTGGGCAATCGGTCTGCCACTCTTCCCACCCCCTGGAGTTAGGCTTGAAGGGGGAGGAGATGCGCCGGCAAGAGGTGCCAGGGCTGACAGCCCTCTTTTCTCAGTCTCAGTCACAGGCACGTCCTGTAATTCGGCAATTGGGACTGTCCTAGCGCGAGGATGAAAAGGGCTGGGGCAAGTGACCTTGGGTAGCAACCTGGACACCCTTGATGTTTTGAGATCGTCAGCCAACGTGCTCAATCCGGGTGAAGGTGAGAGTAGTGCTGGCTTGGGTAAGGGTTCGGTGATACCCAATTTTGCCTTGACAGCCTCTGACAGAGCTGTCACATCCGGGTCTTCACATCCGGATAGAAGTTTGGCCAAAAGTTCGGCCGTGCGATCCAGAGCCCCATAGGTGGGCTCTGGGTGAAGAGGATCCAGACTCTTTTCAGGAGCCCTTGAAGTTGTCGGCAGGTCTCGATGCCATGCTCTCAGGTGCTCGTGTACGCTTGGTCGCCTCGGTAGTGATACTGTGTCCGCCATGTCTGTAGATGGCCCCGAATAAAGGAAGGAACCCATCTCAGTTTGGGGCGGCGACCCGAGTGCATCAAGAGGGATTTCTCCATCTTCTCCTACGGTGGACTTGTGGTACTCCTCGTGGAGCATAAACTCGTCTATCCTCCTTCGTAGGTCCTCTTGTTCTTCAGGACCACCTCCAAGAACAGTAGAAGAAGAGGCCGGACAGGCCCACCGGGCGATGGAGGCTTCGACACGCCTGCGGAGCCTTTGCAGGCTGTCCTCACCATGGCCCGCTAAGGTCTCCATGGTTAATGGGGTTGTTCTGGGCGGATTTAGATTCGCCCTTCTGTGCTCTGGATCTTCCTGATACCCAGATGCTGCTCCGAGTGGCGGTTCACTCTTTGGGTGGGCTACACTGCCAAGTTGGACTTGTACACTTCTGATCGGCCAGGTTCGGGAGGACAGTTGAGTGGACATGTTCAATGTGCTTTTCAGTGTGCTTTTCTTGTGCTTCTGCTCAGAGTCGGTTCGAAACATACTCAGGGATTGCCTCTGCTACCGGAAGGATGTCCTTGATTAGTGCCCTATAGATTTTGATGAAATCCTGCAGGTTTTTGATGTTGAAATCCCAAAACCCAAGGAGCAAGTAGAGCAAGAACAGGATGTGGATCCAATCAATGAATAGTTTGAAATCCAGTGTAACACAGAAGGGCTGCAGATAGACAAAGCAGGTATAAACACAAAGACTCAATCACAAATGGATGAACAAAAGATTTTAAGTGAAAACTGGCCTGACTCTAGCCTCCAAGTTAGCATCAAGCACTTCATGTGCACTCCTTTGGATGAAATGGAGTTGGTTAGGAATATGGGGCAAAGGAGTTAGGCCAGACACAGATTATGACTTGGCCAAGCAACTGAATTCAGAAACAGTTAAAAAGTAGAGCCACAATAAGTGGTAGAAACAATTGAGTATAGGGGTCTTGGGGTGGGAGACCCTTAGGCTTAACCACCAAGGCCTAAGGCATGGAATGCCTATTTTATTTCGGTATATCCCCCATGAAGGAAGATACCTCCGCACAGTTGAGTGGTAGGGGTGAACTTCATGGGGGGCTAGGGTTATAACCCTAGTTACCTTGAGAAAGTGTACTTAAAGCTTCAAAAGAGTGATAAAAATACTTAAGTTACTCTTAGCATCAACAAAAGGGTTTTATGGGGGCTTCGCCTGGATCAAGCCCTCCAAGAAAGACATGGCAGTGACTTTTTCTTACTTACCCCCAACAAATGCAGCGGTGAGAACCCTAGCGTTTTAAAGAAACAAACAACACGATCACAATGCATACGTGTGTCATGACAGTAATATACCTGAGAGGCGGTTTGTCCGCCTGCTCTGTTGTCTTGCTACTTGTTTATTTCTTTTTCCTAATGTTTATGAAATTTTGGGTGCAAATGTGCAAAAATTTCTTTTAAAAGGGTTAAAAACCACGGCTCATACCTTCTTTTCCTGGAGGCGCTTAAGCTTCCGCACCTCTTTTTGTGGGGTGCGGTTCAGTTGCGCTTGTCTGCGACTGCTAGTTTTAGATAAAAGATGACGATTTCTGACGTCTTTTCGTCAACTTTTAGCGATTTGACGTTTTAAATAGCTACCCTTTTCGCTAAACCACATGATTCACACCCTGTTGGTTACATTTTCTATTTTTTTCAGCTCCTGGAGGGTTGTGTCCTCCATCAGGAGTATTGCTCCGCCCTGGCCCTTGGTCAGGACATTTACTACAACGCTCTTTATGCAACGATGGCCGTCCGCATTAGAGCGTTCGACTGTACCCTATAGTAGGCAAGCATGTACACTCTAGGGGGGGAGTCCTGCATTCAAACTCCACTTCCCCAAAATCTTTGCCAAAAGTTTGCGCCGCACGCTGGCGACTTTTAAGGAATGCCCCTTCGAAGGGACATCATACACGGAAAATTACACTGTTTTTCGAGGTTACTTACAGTGTGATAAGCTTCTATGAAATGATGAGAATGTCATATGCTGGTTTGAGGCATTTTCTGAGGTGATTTCAGGGTAATTTAAGCCTTTTTCCTTGGTCCTACTAGCTTGAGCAACTAGTACTCCAGGGGGGACTAATCAAAAGTCACTGCCATGACTTTCTAGGGGTACTTGATCCAAGCCAAGCCCCCCCTAAACCTTGGGAAGTTATGAAGACTAACACTTAATCATTTTAATCGCTCTTTTTGAGGTTTTTGGTACATTTTTCAAAGTAACTAGGGTTATAACCCTAACCCTCCATGAAGTTCACACCTACCACTCAAGTTGAGCGGAGCTATCTTCCTTCATGGAGGTAATACCGAAATAACATAGGCACTTAATGCCTTGAGCCTTGTTGGTTAAGCCTAGTGGTCTTTCACCTCGGGACCCCTATACTCAATTATTTTACCTACTCATTGTGGGCCTAGTTTTTAACTGATTCTGAATTCAGTTGCTAGGCGATGCTGCCCAAGCCATATCCTGTGTCTGGCCCAACCTACATGCCCCAGATTCCTAACCTACTCCATTGCATGTCAAAAGGTGAACATGAGGTGCTTGGGACTGTTTCTGAGGCCAGACTTATGTCAGTTTTCCATATAAAAATCATTTGTTTTGTCCATTTGTGATTGAATCTTTGTACTTAATCTTGCATTGTCTATCTGCAGGCCTTCTGTGATACATTTGATTTCTAAACTATTCATTGATTCGATCCATATCCTGTTCATCCTCTACTTGCTGCTGTGGTCCTGTTTTCCAACTCCAAAACCTGCAAGATTTCATCAGAACCTTTAGGGCACTAATTAAGGATATTCTTTCTGGTTGGGCCAGACACAGGATATGGCTTGGTCAGCATGGTCAAGCAACTGAATGCATAATCAGTTAAAAAGTAGGCCCATAATAAGTGGGTGAAACAATTGAGTATAGTGGTTGTGAAAGTGGTCCTGACGTAGGAGACCACTAGGCTTAACCTACAAGGCCCAAGGCATGAAGTGCCTATTTTATTTCGGTATAACCTCCATGAAGTCACATACCTCCGCTCACTTGAGTGGTAGGGGTGAACTTCATGGGGGGCTAGGGTTATAAGCCCTAGTTACTTTGAAAAGTATACTTAAAGCGTCAAAAAGAGTGTTAAAAATGATTACATGTTAGTCCTCATTACTTCCCAAGAAATAGGGGAGGGCTTGGCCTGCATCAAGTACCCCAAGAAAGACATGAGAGTGACATTTTCTTACTCCACCCCTGCATTCTTGCGGGTGCCCAACGCCGAGCGCGGGGAGCAAAATCGGAAGTGGTCTCTGACAAAGAAAAGCAAAATCAGAATTGGCTGACTCACCCTTGCCTTGTACCATGACAAAAATGCAGAAAGCTGAACCCCATTTCAATTAAAAAAAAAACTCAGCTCGCACTTCGTGCATACTCTTTGAAGAATAGTATGTTTGAATTACTTTTACCCTAATTGGCTTAGACTGGATGCCTTGTCCTTGCCCATTCCCCCCCGCTGCCCCCCACCGTCGCCCAACAGCGCATCCACTGCCCCGTAATCACCAGCACAGGAGCAGGGCAACTGCTGCAGTTCACAACCGTCATGTCGCACGACGAGTATGTTGCTGTCCCGGCAGCCATCGACGTCACCACGGCTGACAAACTTCCATTCAGTCGTTTCAGAGCGGACACCGGAACCACTAGTGCTTGACGCGGCACACGTCGCAGAGATACCGCGGCGGCTTACCAGTCTTGAGCACTTTTGCCTGGTTTGGACTAGTATGTTTCTTCCGGCGTCCCCATATTAGTGAACCCGTCCTTCACTCGCTCGCGCCGCCGGTCTTGTACATGCCGTGGGGCCACCTTCCTGGCCTTCGGCTTGTGCGCAGCTTTTGTCTCCAAAGGCGCCGACTTGCGCACATTTGGTGTCTTGTATGCTCCATTCAGTTGCCATTTTACGTGCTCTTTTTCGACCTTGAGCAAGATGTGGAACCACACCTCCGACAGAGCCCCCATGGCGGCCGTGGATATTTCAACCTTCTCTTCTCCTCAAGTCGGCATGCAAAGTCTTCAAAATGTTTTGCCGAATTGTTCAGTTTTTCTATTCTGCTAAGTGGTTATGTGGATTCATTCCGTTGCCCCGGGGTTCCGCCTAATCATTCAGATGATTTGCGGGTTATTGCGATTGTGAGACAACTCATTTTAAGGCCGGTTGCTTGTATTAGCTCAAACACTTTTGGTTTTTAACAAGCTAGATGAATTATAGATTCTAAAACCTACTTGTATCGTTCGATTTGATGCAACCATTGCAACACATTAGCTCAAAAAGCATTGTATTTGCAAATTTGTCTTGTTGAATCTTTTTGAATGAACCAACCCACAAATGCATCATAGTTTAAAGAATTACACTTATTGGAGTAGATTGGGTGTAGCACCTTGAAGAATGGGCATGGGCCCATTTTTTTAGCACAATTTTGCAATTTGACAACGCTGATTTTGGCGTATTTGTTATTTTGGCCGTCCACGACCGAGAATAGAAATGACTACAATTAATTACTTCCAACTTGGCATTTCATGGAGTTTTTTACAACTAGGACAGTCTACCCTAAACTTGACTTGACTTCTTCTCGGCCACCGTTTGGTGGCTTCCTGCTGCCTTCACGGGCGACCACCTGGGTTCCTCCGGGGTCCAACCGACGCCTAGTCAGCCCCCACCTCACCTCGCCGTGCGGTGTAATAGGCCCCGTGCGGGCGGTGCCTTGTGTTGGTACACTGGCAAACAATCCCACCTGCACAGCGCCCTCTCTCCACCCTCACGGGCAGGGCAACCACTCGGTTCTCGTAGGTGCACTTGGGTATCGTCCACTTGCGACCCCCCGGTCCAGGCTCGGCATCCCCTGACAGGCACCTGGGTCCATGGGCCCATTGGCCATCGGCTGCCACCCTCCACGTTACTCCAGAGTGCCACCCGCCCGGCACCCTCACGAGCCCCAAGCGCAAAGCTACCCGACTTGGAGTCATAGGCCTGGGTGTTTCCGGGTTTACCCCGGGCACCCCCTCCCGGCAATCAGTCTAGCCTAAACTCCTTTGATTATTTGCCAGTGTGAGTGCCACGGGTTCACCCAAGTTCAGCCTTAGGTGTCTGTGATGTGGGTGGGTGGGTGTCTTTGATGTGGGCGGGTGGGTGGGTGGGTGTCTCTGATGTGGGTGCGTCCGCTGTCATCTTCAGCCTACAGCCATTGTGCATCTCGGAAGCCTACAGGTGTGGTAGTCTCCCACTGCATAACTGGGTTTCGGACTCAGGGAATCCTCACTACGTGTTAGACTACAGTCATTTGTGGCATCATCGTAGCACTGAATAGCTCTGAACCTTGATTCCGAGGGGTTACCTCGAGTACTGTGAAGTGGGCAGGCTATGCCACCCCATAGGTGGGTGAGTAGGTGGGTTGTCTTAGTTTGAGCCAAAAGAATATTGAAGATGAAGAATGCAATAGTAGGTGAAATAGAGTAATCCAAAGAATAAATTTAGATCTTTTCAGAAGACTAATCTTTCTCACAGCACAAACCACACAATCCGGCAACATTTTCAATACACCCTCCCGGCTACCTATCCACCCAAATCAGAGACGCCCACCGACCAATCGACATCTGAGACAGCCACCCACCCACATCAGAGACACCCACCCACCGGCCACCCACCTACATCAGAGACACCCGCCCGGCCACCCACATCGGAGATAGCCGCGCACCGACCCACCCACCCACCCACCCACCCATGCACATCAGACACACCCACATTAGAGACACCGACCTACCCACATTGGAGACACCCACCCACCAACCCACCCACCCGCATCGTGAAAATTGCAAGCCAAGGTGAATCAGCACGTTGCATTCCATATACTATCAGATATGTAAAAAGAATGACTTTCACGCATAATGTGCCACTATTTGCTTGGGGCAAAAGGTGCGTTCTTCATCTTCAATACCATGCAAACTTTCAAAATTTGCGAAATCGGCATTTTTGTGAAAGACACCTCCCTGAAATTATTTTTTTTCAATTTTTTTTGGTTTTGCGATCACGAATTTGAATGGCAAGCGAGAGATTCATTTTTTTGCAATGGTTTTTTCAATTTGCGTTCACGCACAAAACCAATGCACCCAATGCAAATTTCCAAGTATACAAATGACACATTGTAGGCCCGCAATGAAAAATTGAATGAAATCAGTCCGTCACATTTATAGTTGCCTCGTCCAGCGGTGCATAAAAGCAACGGGCTGTCAGAAATAACATGGCCGCCCAATTTACAAAGAGGAAATTCAGAGCTCATGACAAAAGGCGTTGTGGCACTCCACGCTTGCAATACAGCACATTGCCCACTTTGAATTGGACATCATAAGTGCCATTGCGGTGAACCTTGAGCACCCAACGCTGTTGTGATGAGCTCACGACCAAAATCATAACTGGCTAGTCGCTCAACGGTTGCCGCATAGCGGTGCACTGCAGTTTCATGTGGGATGACAGAGAAATAATGTTGTAGCGTGCACATGATAGAAATGGTGTTGTACACAAAGCAAGAAAGCACACAAAGCAACAGGGGGGGGGGGGGTTTACTTACGACACGCAATACCTCTCATGTGATGTGTGGATTGAATTTAATTTTTGCGATTATTTCGAATTTTGCGTTGTATTTTTCGATTGTACAGCTACAATTAATTTTTTTGCAATTAATTCTAGATTGCCCGGGACTAACTTTATACGCACGACCTACTCAGAATTAATTACGTTTACCTTTCTTGAGGTTTGCTCGGTATGTTTGCTGTGTTGGCTGTGTCGGAAGATGCATCCTCTAAATCTCTGTGGTAGGCCGCACTGTGCATTTCGCCAATCTGGGAATTGTTTGGCTTGAAGCTTGGGTTGTGTCTTGTTTCATTAAACCGATTTGGGTTTCAGGCCACTTACTCAATTGCTCTGGTGGGGAGCACTCATGGGGAGGGGGGGGCGGAGGCGGGGTTGGGGTCATCGAACATCCAATTCAATTGCCATAAATTGCAGGAAAACTGCAGGGAAATTGTGGGAAAATGCCATGGTGTCACAACTGTCCTTCAGGGAACAACAGTTCTGGACAGGTAGAGAACTTTTTTTTTTGGCATTCTACAACTTGGTCCAATTGTATCACAAATACCAAAGCCAGCCCTCGATATCAGCATGAAATCGAAGCATGAAACGCAAGTGTCGGATATTGTCATCCGACTTGTGCTGACACTAGGAAACAGTGCCACACTGTGAGAAAAAGTGGTCCACATCACCACCAGAATTGGGCTGTGAGGGAGAATCCTTGCACCGCGCGCGCACTGTGTGCTACTTTTAAACTACGTTCCCCCGAAGAGTCCCTAGGAGGGAAGTATGATGTCCTGTAGCAGGCACCCTCAAAATGCATCACCACATCAATCAACCGAGAAAAAGAGTAGATTTAGTGGAAAGGGGGGGGGAGGGGGGGAATGTGTGCAAAAAAATAACAATGGGGAAACAGGGTATAAATCCAAAAATGCTAGATCCCCAATGCATCAAAACCTACTACCAAACAACAATGATGCCCGAAGTACCACAAAGTATGGGTTTGGCTGGTTGCCCTTACCTCCCTCGTCCTCCTGACAGAGCACAGTAAAATTCGAACATCCATCTGACGGGCGGGAGTATGGGTTTCTACTACGGCCAGAAGCCCAAATAGTTGCACTGCGCGCGCACTGCACGTGCACTGCGCTTAGGCGCCCCCTGAAACCCAGAAATTGGCAGTGGCACTTTGCAGGCATTTTGCAGGCACCGTGTGGCACACAAACAACCATTCAACGATTTTGAGGTAGTAACAACAATGAAGATATTTTGTTCTGCAATAGGTGTGCACAATCTTACAGTTGCACATTGACAGCAAAGGGCACCAACAAGCACGCCAATTGGACATGCCAAAAGCAATTCTTTTGCCTTCGGCAAGGCACCTCAAAAAGAGGCTGACAGTCAGCCAATCTGTCAGTCAGTCAGGCAAGCAGTCAATCAGGCAGTCAGTTGGGCAAGCAGGCAGGCAGACAGACGGGCAGAAACACACAGTTTGGCTTGTTTCAGTGGCGGACTACAGCTACAAACAATGGGGAACAGTCACTCTGCAGGAACAATCAGTGGTCACGCGGTAGAATAGTTGTCCACCAACTGGCCTGCCACCGTTTCAAATCCCGGCCAGTGACCGCCGGCCCCAACCGATCGGTTTATGAGCTTTGTTTTACCCGGCCCTGGTTCAAATCCTTCACAGCACACACTTTTAACCCCCCCCCCCATGTGGTATTGAGTTTCAGGGGCATAGAGGCCTGAAAATCAAATCCATTGGGGGATCGTTTTGTTGGGCAAAATAATGATTGTACAAGGGGTTAGACATCCAATATCATGCCTTGGGGTATGCTACGGGAACGACCCCCCAAAAGCGGGGGGGGGGGGGGGGGCTGTAGAGTGTCCGCGCCCATGCTTGATCTAACAACCTCTCTTTGAGGTGATTGGTGGAAAATAGCAAGAAATGGCATAAAAAAAAGGCAAAATTGCTGGAAATTGTGGACCATTGCGGATCTCAAACAACCCCCTCAATCCCCACAGCATTGCAGCAAAGGATGCCATCCTGGCTGCTTCCAACCAACAATCAGCAACTTCACACTCAAACCCAGCTTGCAACAGGGCTATTATTGCAGTGAATCAACCGGGTGAAAAAATGTGATGTTTTGATGTGAATGTTACTGTGTTGTTTCAGTGTTATTGCCCCATAACATGCTGGCTCTAGCCTGTCTGCCGCAGCCCACTGGTTGGGATGCCTGATGTTGTTGTAGCCACCTGGGGTAAAGCAATGGTGTAGTCAATAAAGACTGTTGCAGAGTGTGAATGATGACGTCCACAATCAAGATGTGGCACCTTGCCTGTAGGAAGCTCCTACACAAGCATAGATGTGATTGTGGGACGTGTATGCCTGTGATGGTCTGTTCTGGGTAAGTGTAGAGTGTGGTAACTGACTTTGAGGTTAGGTCAGTGGAGGGTGTGGCAACAGACTTTGAAGTTGGGCAAAGTGAGTGCCGGAGAGTGGAAACAACTTAGCAACAACAGGGTCCAGAAAAAGCTGATGCATTAGGGCTGGGGGTTGGGAAGGATGAGCGACCAATGACGCAGTGTTCTATCAAAATAAGCAGCACCAAGACCAACTTTCCGACAACAATCGAGAAAGCCTGCCATGGCCACTGGTGCATGGAAATAAATCAATGAAGAAATAAAAAATGGAGAGCCGACGCATGGAGCTTTGGTCATCACTGGGGGAAACATGTGTAAGCCATATGCTGTTCTGGCACAGTCAAAAAAGAAGGATTTGGTCAACCGGGGGGGGGGGGGGGGGGATGAGGCTAATGGCCAAAACTGGAGGGACGTTAGCAAAACTGGAAGAGCGGGGGGGGGCTCACAAACATTTCAAACCATACTCATACTGTTCAAATGGCTTGCTTAGACAAGCGTAGTCTCCCAAAGAGCCCACCAACACCTTTGCTTAGCTCACCCTAATTGGCCATATCACGAGGTTTTCCATGACTCCCCGCAGCCCCTCAAGCTGGGATCCATGCCACAAAAGTATCACAGTGTCTCATGATCCGGCCACCCTAATTGGGTCTCACCCCCCATTCCCCCCTTTGTAAAAGCGGTGTGTATGCCTGGAAGTAGCAACCGGCATACTTACAGATACCCCCCCTTGTCCTCCCTCACACCATAATTGAACATTGCGTGTTACTACGGCAGAAGCGGAGAATTGATCTATGCGGGGGGGTGGTGTACTTCTGGCCACACTTTCCGCGTACCATCTGACACAAAATTCTAGCCCTGGCAGTACACCTCCAGAAGAATGTAAAAACAAAGAAGATAAAGTAAAAGAGAGGCACAACCCATCTCCACACAGGCTTATGAAATCAGATGGATGGCATTCATCAATGAGATCTTCACCAAACACTGTGCTTCCCCCTTTTCCTATTTTCACCGTCTTTCATTCCCGCTCCTTTTGAAGTTTTGTGCCTCAAGCCAGTAGCTCTTGGTAGGCAAACTGTGAACATTTGACCTGCCTACTGCTTGTCAGCGTCAGGGGTGGTAGGAACAGATGTGTCTTTTGGAGACCAGTACTGGCAGCGCGGGCCCACATGAAACAAGATGAAAAGCGAAAATCCTGGCATCAGATTTACCTGATTTCATATTTTGCCTGAGGAAAATTTTTCTGATGTGGGTGGGTGGGTGGGTGGGACGGGTGGGGCTGGCCAGCCCCCCCCCCCCCCCCCCCCCCCCCGGGGTCCCTATTCAGGGGGGTGAGGGGGAGAACTGGATGGAACTGTCCCAGCAACACGAACAAGACAGTGACACGAATGGACCTGGGTTGGCAATGAGGGCCGTGTGAAGGCAGGCGCGGCTGGAGCTTAGTGGCAGGTCCACACCTGACCTTTGAGGCGGGGTCACTAAACATGCGCCTGATAGGGAACCTCTGGGTCCAATACCATGGGGCCTTTAATATTGAACATGCTGCGTGTCTAAACTGCCGGTACAGGCTGGGCAGCACTCTTGGGAGGTAGATTAGGGGTTGCAGTGTCAAGTCCCATGGCAGTGAACGCACTCCACCTGACATACTTTGCGGACTTGACAAAAACATGCACCCCCTCCTGCCCAGGGGGATGATGCTAGATATTGGGGCCATGAACCCTATTCAAATGCTGCTCAAACTGCGAGGTTCATAACAGTGCAGCAAACCATTTGTCCATGCCCGAATGCCCCGCTGCTGGGCTGAACAAGCAATGTTATGCTGTTCCTCAAATGACTCCCCCCACACAAAGATATTGGGGTATTGGACTTTTTTTTTTAAAAGGGCGGGGCATGAATACGCACTAACTTTCTGTGCACATGGGTCTGTCCAAAGGAACAAGTTGAAGAACAGGGGGAGGGGGAAGGTGATGGCTCAGGCAGGTTTGTACATGTCGGCAGCAACCTCTTCCGCCCCCCCCAACCCAGTTCTTGGGTGAGTGGGGATTGCTGGAGGGGCCCCGTTTTCAGCAAACGGACACCACCACCATACCTCTTCTTGTTGGATGTCTCATTGCTGCTCTCAAACTTGGCATCCTCTCAGAAGGGGATTCAACACCGGGAAAAATCAAAAATTTGTGGAAACAACACCTCCTGTTATTTTGACAAGAGGGTGTTTTTGCGGGGGGGGGGGGGGGGGATCTGTTGACATTGGCACATATTGTTTCCGTCATGTTGGATAGCCATGACGCACCCTCCAATATCTTTCCTACCCAGCATGCCCAAGCTTGCCCGCGCCCCCACAACAACTGCCTGCTGTGCGCACCATCACAGAAAATGTTCAGGAGTGCGGTGCTGCAGAACTAACCTTTCTCAGGTTAATGGGTACCCTATTTTTTGACTGTGCAAGCTTGTCTTTTGCTTCAGTTTTGCACAAATGCTTCACTCCCCTCAACAGCACCCTCAAAAAGTGAAACGACAAAAAGTGAAACCGTTCCGATCATTATCATCATTATCATCCATCATCGTCACAATCTCTTGTGATATGGTCTTTACACTGTTCCGATTCGAGAAATACTGATGGGAGCCGATGAGGTGTTAGCTCACCTGGATTGCCAAATCAGCCACAAACGTTTCGGGGTTGGGGACTTTTCTTCTGTTTCCGTCACTCCTGACGCCCTAACAAGGCACTGCAGCCCATAGCCGCATCATAGCTGGCAGAATGGGCTAAGTGAATTGGAAATCAAACAGGAGTTCTTCGGATTTTTTTTGGGGGGGGGGGGTCAGACTAAGATGAGCTGGCGTAGCCTGCTTACTTCACAGTACTCGAGATAACCTCTCGGAATCAAGGCTCAGAGCTGTCCAGTGCTACGATGATCTATGGGTTTCAGATTTTTTCCTTGACGTTACATGAGGTTTAGAAAGGCAGACCCTCGCATGGGATGCCACATGCATTATGGGCCGCAATACTGTTGGCAGGGGGATATCATGGGGACATTTGCGCACAGCACGTGCACAGCGACTGTTATTTGGATGATTTTTCCAGAACCAACCTCCAAACCAACCACCAGCAATGCCCAGCATGCACAGGCCACACACTAATCAAGATTGAAAAAGGGAATAAATTGGTGGTGAAAAGACATCACATGATGTGCAACATGATGTGCCCCATAAAACCTTCCTATGCACACCAGCTCATTGACCCTAAACTTAGCACATTCAGGAATCAATGTTCTTGCCACTTCTGCAAAGGGTCCATGCAGTGGGAATGCACTACATGTCACAGAAGCCCTGAATCTCCAAAAAAAGGAGGGAGAATGATGCACCAGAATGCACATCCATCAGTGTTACTACTGCTGCGGAGGGTGCAAACGGCGCACGGCACGCGTGTGCAACACACTGTGAAGTCCCAATAGTTTCCCAAGATAATTGCATTTCTTTTGCTGCCACAAAAGGAAATGTTCCTCCCAATGTAATGGTGCTGCACTGCACAGTCCACAGCACAGCAATCCATTGCTCTGAGCACTGAATCATTTCAGGGTGTAGCATATTCGGTGACTCTGGCATTTTTGCAGGGGCATCTGTTGCAAATGGTTGTAACACGTTAGCTGCAGCACAAAACCGCCTTTGCAGTGTGAAAGCGGCAATATTTTTGCATGATTGGCGTAGCAACAACTCTGCGGATGTGGATGTGCTGCATTTTGAAACTTTGGCGGCTTGGGGAGGGTACTTAATTGATCAAGTCCAACTGGAATACAATTTTCACAAGACCTGCTGGCCCCAATGGACACCGGTGACATGTGGGGCTTTGAGCCTGTTTCCCAGTCCTCCTTCATTTAGGCTCCCAGGATTGGGTACACCAATTTCAGGCACTGGTTTGCCCCCCTCTTTTTCCTAAAATTCTTTTGTAGGACAATCTCAATGGGGGGAAAAAAGTCCGACCCGTCGAACCCGTTTTCCAGACTCTCCCAGCAGCAGCTCAAATGTACTGTGGGCCCTGTTCATGCAGAATGGAGTGTACACTGTTGGTGCCACCTCGCAAAGTGATCATTGGATACGCCCCCTTAAAAAAAAAATTGAGCTGCTCAAGCCACAGGTCTGCTGATTCCCACAGCACAGAAACGTCTGCCACCTCCCAGTACACCATCATCCACCAGTGGTGCATCGTTGACATACCATGCTATCAGACTGACAAAAATGCCCCTTACACCATGTTCAAGGTGCAGCATTTTGCCCCATTGGCGTCCTGTCTCTACGGGGCCCGGCAGTGCTTCCATGCGCACAAAATCGACGCCTGTTTAGTATTGGTGGGTGCTCTCCACTATCACTGTGGCTCACAACGCAGAGCAGTGGGCTTCCAGATCACCAAGTGGACCCAGTCAGCGGGTCTCACTTGAGGTGGGGGAGGCTGGGATAGCCATCATGGAGTAGAGGGGGCCAAAAAGAGGCAAAGGAGGCCATGCTGCAGCACCTGTGCGGAGGTTCCACAAAGAGCGCAGCAGGAGGTCACTCAGCACTTAGCACTGGCATTTCACTCGCACCACACTTTTCTCTGTCTCCGCCTGCCTTCACCAACACAAAATAGAATAGACAATAAAATAGGCATAGGGCCAAAAAAAGACTGCCCGTTCCAGCCCAGTGGGCTTCGGTCAACCGGGGGAGGGATATGGGATGACGGCCATAGGTCAGCGCTGCTTGTGGGGGGTTGAAGAGGTAGAAGACATTTTGGCGGGAGATCCAGCGTTGGAGAGGGAAGAGGAGGGGGAGGCCGTGGAAGTTGAACAGCTCTTCAACACAGCCTCTGCCTGGCGAATGGTGAGCGGGATGTCAAAGAAATGCGTTGCACCGGCGGCCGTGTACCTAAGGTATGGAAGGGCACAGAGCAGGGCTGCACGCGAGAAACTGCAAACCTCACCAGCATGGGGGGCACTGCAGTGCAGTTCTAGACCTCAACCCCCGCGGCGTGGGCCAATTCAAATATGCCACATCCAAAATGCATAAGAAGCTAAAAAAAATCCCCGGTATGGAACAAAAAACTTGTGGAAAGGAGCATTCCCCATATCCCCGACCGGAAATGGGCCATGCAAACAGCGTGGATTACCGCTCCGTATCAACAGTGGCCCAAAAAAATGCCCAGTGTGCTGCCGCTGCCCCTGTTCTTGGCTCCTTCATGTCTGCCTGGGTGCATACAGGGGGGGGGGGGGGGGATTTCGCCCGGGGACAATTTCGCAGGGGATAATTTCGCCAGGGGAAATTTTTGCCACCGTTGAAATCCCCAAAGCCCCAAGCAAGCATGTGTCTTGCAAAATGTCTCTCAATTTTCGAAAAATGACATGAAATCTGATGCAGACGAGACCAGTAACTGGTGCAGAAGGTGCAGGCTTCTTTTTCAAGGCATCAACAGGCACAGGCGCGTTCGTGATCGCGCCTGGCCCCGCTCAGGAAACACAATGCCTGCAGCTGTGGTGAAGGATGGAACTGTTATGCCAAAATTTCGCCAGGGGAAAATTTCGCCACTTTTCTTAACGGCGAAATTTTCCCCGCGAAATTCTCCCCTGGCGAAATCCCCCCCCCCCTGTATGCCTGCAACTACATCACATGCCACATGCCCAAAGGCCAAGGAAAAATAGCCAATACCAATGTTTGCAACTCAACACCTTGTTGCACCGATTGGCAGGCGCCATCTGCAGGCTGACCTTGCACACATTTGTGCTCTTTTGGCGGACAGAAAAATGCTGCGGACCGGTTTTTGCAGGTTTTCAATGCTATTGACCTCTTTGAATGCCATGCACGTCCTCCCATCCCCCCATGGTGATGCTTGATGGCTGTCTGAAAAAGCACAGCGTCTGTTGGGCCCTTCAACACATTGGGTGTTGTGCGAATATCCAAAATGACTGGATCCTAGTGGCCCTTGGGGCCCCAAGTGTGACCTATTCAGCATGGGCCCCACCCACTTGTCTTCTGTCCTCATTCCCTACTCCCAGCAGGCAGCTTGTATGAACCCTGCGTTGGCATCCATGCAACTTGAAGCACCAGAATCCTCACTGTTCAAAATTCTCAACCCAATCACCGACAAAAAGCACCATACTCCTACAATCACTGTCTGCCATTTTGTGAGAGGTAGTTCTTAATCTGCTCGGGCGTACTGTGAGCTGATGGGTGCCATTCTGCATGTGGATTCTACACATCAAACGCAAGTAAACCGCCTCGGATGACGCGCCCTCCGCACGATGACACGTTGCAGCGATGGTGCGTCCAATAGTTGACACGGCCCCTGCGTGCACTTATTTGATATATCGTATGATTTCTGGTCAGGTACTTTTCTTATTACTGCTCTCATGGGCAAAGCAGGCAAGCCAGCGCAAACCCCTGTGGAGGTCTCACATCAACATTATTGCGCCGCCCCACAGCCCCTGTGTCGGATCCAGCCGGAAAGCATGTTTCTGTTTATTGCTTGTTGTCGTTGCGGCGTGCCGGAATTGCTTGCAAACCTGCACTCTAAAACGGCAGAGAAACCGATTTGTGACTGCCAGCTCACTGAAAAGCAGTGGCCACAGAATTACCGAAAAACAGCAAGAAAAATGATTGAGAAGGATGCAAAGGATGCCCCTTCCCGGACAAGGCGGCAATCCACTGATCCACGTGGCCAGCATGACCCGGTTGCTGCCGCTGCTGTCGATGCTTCTGCAAGGCTCCTGGGTACCTGCATCCGAAGGTATCCAAGTCCCCGAACACCCGTGGAAAAACAGGAAAAACGGAAAAACGGGAGAAATACGGGGAAATACGGGGGAAATACGGGGAAAAACAGGGGAAAACGGGGGAAAACGGTGGAAAATTGGGGGGGAACGATGGAATGGGATATTTTGAAATGTTTCCAAATGCATGGGAATGGCTTGCATACAACATGTGACACATTTGGAGCAAACAACAGGGCAAGAGAAGGCGAGATGAGCACCACCGTTTGAAGCCTCTGAGGCTGAGTATGTGCCTTGAAATAGTCTTATACAAAGGCTATGGCGGAGGAACAACACTGTTAAAACAAAAGGACACATATGCCTTGTGTGTGCCCTCCTTCATGCTGAGCTGCTTCTCGGAGCGCACCCGCTTCCAAACAGAAAACGAGCGTTCAACGTCACAAGAGGTATACGGAATTGCCAGAGTCTGGCGCGCCACACAATACAGCTAGGGCAGCCGCCTAGCCATGCCCTCCTGGAGAATGTCAAACTGAGGTGTGGAGGGGGTCACACTTTCACGATACACCTTCCATTCCCCGGTCTCAACCACTTTGCATTGGACTTCTGGTGGGAAAATGAGAGGGAAAGATGCAATGTCAGGTTCCTATGAGCCCATTTGCGTGGGATGGAGAATTCTGGCTTGTTTGGCCAGTTCCATGCGCTTGCTCACATACTTCCACAATGTACCCTCATGTGGTCAAAATGGCGGAGGAGGGCCCATTCATGTAGCGAAAAAAGCTAACAAACGGGTTAACAAGATGAGAAGCTTTCTGCATATGACGGCACATGGAAACAGGACCATACAACAAACCTCAGACAGACGTACACATAACTAAAGAAAAAAAACGGAACCGTATCCGGTATCCGCATGGAAAAACGGGAAAAATGGGAGGTATCCGTAGGTGTCCGGAAAACGGGTACCTAGAAGGGTTGCTTCTGGGGCCAAGAATGCCGTTGCTGCTGACGCTGCAGTTGCCGTCGGCGCAGCAGCCACGGTTCCTGCTGTTGCTCATGCCGTGGTGCTGCTGCAATTGCTGGTGGTGGTGGCAGCAGTGGTGTTGTGGCAGCCACTGCACCTACTGCTCCTGTTTTCCCAGTCAAGCAAGGCAACACCATCTGCCCAGCCAGTTTCATACAGGCTTCCAGTACCCCCCCCCCCCATGTCCAGGGGACAGTAAAAATCCTCAAAAAACACGGTCCGAACAGGAGTGTTCGTTGGACACACCGTTCAGTACCTAAATCATTCGGTCTGCATGGAAGTGTTCGTTGGACCAGGGGGGGGGGGGGGGCAGGGGTGTATTAGAAGGGAAGGGAGCTTGGAGGCGGCCCCAGAAGCGGTTGGACAGGCGGTTGGAGGCGGTTGCCAAAGCGATTGGGGGCGGTTACTGTCGGTTACAAATGCCATTGAAACTGGCACTTCCGTCAGGGGGAAAGTGGCTGGGCATAGGCTGGGCGCCCTGGAGGGGGGGGGGGGGTCCCCCTTCCAATGCATCCCGGGGGGGGGGGGGGGGCACGGTTTCCTGAGTTGCATTGCTGTTGAGCCTGCTACCCCACAACACAGAGTTGTGCTTCGGGGATCAGATGAAAGCATCCGGGTGCTGGCAGCCTTGACGTGCATCACAGAGACACACAAACCAGCTCCCAGCGGAAGGAAGGCGTGTGCATGGGGGGGAGACACACCCAGGTTTGTCTGCTTCGCAGACATCTATGACAACCAGAGCCACTGGCGCATCACGGCACTGGTCTCGTATTTGCTGGATTCCTTCAAACTTCTTGGACGCCACAGACAACGCGTTTGGTGTGACGGTAATGACCTGACATGGAAACAGTGGCTCAGATGTTTACAGTGAAATCATTTTTTTGTTCAATGATAGCATCCTCCCGCCAGGTTTTGCCCCCCCCCCCCCCCAAGACCCAGGGAATCGGGGGGCGGGGGGCCCTCCACCCCAACACTTCGGCCCTGACTCTACCCCGAAGGCATTCCCATACCCCAACACCAGCACCAACCGCATTTCCAACCGCCAGTAACCCCCCCCCAACCGCTTCACATCCCCCATGACCGCTCTGCAACCGCTCTGGAATTTCCCCGATTGCACCCCCTCCCCTTCAAGCAAAGCCCTGCCTAGACCCCCCTTCCCATTGCAAACCCACCTTTTAGGGGGGGGGGGGGGATGCCAGTCGGTACTTCACCGGGTGTACGCACATGTTCGCCCGGGCGGGTTCAAAAAAAAAATGCACGAGGTGAGGAGCCCGTCAGCCAACCCCAACAGCCCGAGAAAATTAGTTTGACGAGGTGCGAGTGGGACAATTGACCCAGCACTCACAAATGCTGCCTCTGCCCCTTGGTGTCCCTCCCGTGCCGGCGCCGGCAACGGTCCACACAAAGTCTTTCCCAAGACAGTGGAGTTTGGAGGGCGCTCACCACCGCATCTGATGTGGGAAATGTAGCTCGGGGCCAGGGGGTTACTCAGGCATTTTGCCAGTTGTTGTCAGTTGTTGCCAGGGGTTCTCTCGCTGTGCAGTTTGCCGGTTTGCTCATCCATGCCCCTGTAGAGGAAGGCAACGGCCCTCGCCATTGGCCAGGGGCGTCCAAGAAAAGACCCCATGCCGGTGGTGGGGGACCCCTCCCCAACGGTGGCTGTTGGGCACTGGGGTGTCCACTTGCGAGGTCACTTCCCTGGCGGGGGCACATCACACCCTTCAACCTCCCGCGCTCAGTCTTGCTTGTGGCGAGCACATCGTGTGCCCCCCCCCCCCCCCCCCGGGACTTGCTTGAGCGGGGGGGGGGGGGGGGAGCCGTCCGCCGGAACATACCCAATCCACAGGGAACAGAAAAATTATTGGAGAATGAACAACTCAGCACATGGAAATGTCATGTTGTTGGCCGTAAACAAAGGAAATTCATCATTGAATGTCAATTCAGGGTTCCCACATCTCACCAATACACAACAACTACAACAAAGCGGGACATTCACCATCTCATGCCAAATGACAGTGATCTTCCTTGTCAGTCAGAATTAGACTCGCCTGAACTGGAGCCTCCATCGGTAGTGGAACTGGAACTGGAACCTGATGATGACGAACCTGAGTCGCTGCCTGAATGGGAGACATCAGATAAATTATCAAACAGTACCTCATCATCCAGTGACTCCGGATCAAAGGGTACCTCGGCTTTTTCTCTTTTATGACCGGTAATCCTATCTTTAAACCTAAAATAGAGCAGCGCGTCAATTACGTCTTCGCGTTTTTGCGCGTGGCAACGGTGGGACTGGGGAGCTGAAATACACTAACAACGAGCGTTGGGCCATGGTAGTCTGGAAAACAAGGTATATGGAGCACACATGGAGCAATATGTACACAGTGTATGGCATGCGCCGAAGGCGCCGAAAAATGTTTTCCCATAACTAAAAAATGTTTACCAAGGCAAACAAGCACCAAGACTCTGGGCAGGCAGACCGCTCTAGGCCGCGAAACACAAGATGGCAGTGCTTCTGTAGTTCAGAGTAATGCCCATTTGGGCAATAGTAACATATGACGGCACTACTCAAGCAAACCCGGACACTCTGCAAAAATTTGCTGTAACCTTCCACTGGCGCATGGGTGGCCCTGGGGCTGCCCTGACTCCAAACTCTTAGCGCTGTCATACTTGCTGGCAATGGCAATTAAAGCTAGATCATGATCACGCACGTATACTAAACCTAACTGGCGGAATCAAACAGGCTCATGTGCACACTGACGGACTCCAGGGTGGGCGGGCGGGCAGTAATAATTTTTCAAAAGTCTCTAGTAGAGAGCAGTGGGGGGCAGTCGAGGTGGTAAACCCAGTTTGGGGGACAAACTGGTGTTTACCAAGGCACACAAGTACCAAGACTCTGGGCAAGCAGACCGCTCTGGTTTCTTTCCTTTCTACCCGCCCCCATTCCCACTCGCCAGGCCCCGTGAATGGAAGGGGGGGTGAGACCTAGATTATGAGAGAGATATTGTACTAAAGAGAGAATCAGAAACAGAGCAGCAAAAGCAGAATGAGGTAATGCACTCCTTAGCATGGCATGAGTGCATCTTTATTCTCTATGCCATGCCTGGTTAAACCTCAGAGAAACAGGTAGTACAGGCATCAGACCGGGCGTCCCTGGTCGTCACAACAACTGACCTGTAAATTCAATGCAATAGTGCAAATATTGAGAGACAAACGGAGACAGAGGAATACAGAGGAGTACTGAAAAACTCAGCATGAAATCATTCAAGTCTTCGGCAACAACAAAGCAATCATCATTGGGAGCTTTCGAAATCGGGGTAAAGGAGGTCTTGAGAAACTTTTTGGGGGGAAGGCCTGTTGGTTCCTGAAGCTTTGTAGGTCCTGTAGCTGTTCTTCCTATCATAGGGGTTGTATTTCTTTTTACGTGGTGTGCGTTGGTAGGTTCTACGGCGCTTCTCTTTCTCTTTATGAGCTTCTTCGGAACTCTGGTACAATTGAGTACGTGCAGTGTTCCTTCGAGGGCGCTGGGGAGTAGGGCTATCCGTATCATCTGTAGTTGGTTCCGTTGTGTTGCCTGATCTTCTCCGACTGTGAGAGGAGGAGGCTCGTGACACTCTAGAATTGGACCTTGCAGGGGTACAAAGCATATCGGCACTCTCCTGGCTTTGTGACCTTCCCTGGTTGCGGGAGGGTGTACGAGACAGAGTCAGGGCGGCGCTATGCTGGAAAAGACATCACTAAGATTTCTGGGCCTGGCAGGGGAAATTTCTGCACTTGTCTTGGCATGGCTTTCAGGGGTGAGGCTGTCGATCAGAACATCGAGCATGCCTTGGGAAGGAGCAGATGCTACAGCTTGAGATTCAAGCCTGTCCTGATTGCTGAATTGAAAGACACGGTTTTGCTTGAAATTAGCTGGGATGGCAAATTCTCCATGGGCACGTGCAGGGTTGCTGCCTTTGTCGGTCTGGCGAAAAGATTTGCCAGTGCTGGCAAACCGGATGTTTGGAGTAGGAAAAAGACGAACATAGCGAGAAGCGATGGATTCACTGCGGGGATTAAGAATCCTGTGTTTGCATTCGTGTAAAGGGGTAGCCAGTCCAGTGGAAGGGATGAAGGAACCACCTGGATTGGAAGAGGGGGGGGAGGGGAGGGAAAGAGAGGGGGATAGGGGGGGGTGGGGGGAGGAGGCTAGGTGGATACAACTCAGCGCAAGCACCGCACGAATAGGGCGTGGTTCCCGGTGCGGTCGCTGGGTACAAGCAGGGGGGCAGCATATGGACGGCAGGGCTACCCCGCACTGGGCCACCAAACTGTGGCGTGACAGCTAATAGGCGACCAAAGACCCTGGAACCTGCCACCAAAGCCCACGGCCACGACGCCAGCTCTTCGTCTACATCAGCAGCGTGGCCCCCCCGGCGTGTCGAAAGGCCCACTCCCAGCCCAAGGACCCACGGGCTCTCAGGACACTGCAACCGGCACCATGTACATGGTCGGCGCCGAAAATCCGGCGTGAAAGACCCCCCTTGGGCACCGTGCGGTAGACCCGTAGGCAGGACTCCAGCGCGGGTTAGACCCTCAGCAAACGCACCGCCCGCAAAAAGAGAACTCCACAGGGCGGCATGCAGATATTCCTGATCAAGCGCAAATAATCATCAAGATACGGTCGTGGCACAGCAACATCCACGCTGCAATCCCCAGCCCGTCCTCACGCCCGGAAAAACCCCGCAACCCGCCAGACCAACGCCGGCGTTCCCTGCACCCAAACATAAGGGAGGCCCACGCCTCCTTCCCTGTGGTGGGTCGACAGGGACAGGTAAACCACCCCTCCCCCCTCCCCCCCCACAAGGATCCGCCAGCGATGGCGGCACTGGTGGCGCTGGTCCGGGACCTTGACGTCGGGGTTGCCATTCTTCCGTACCGCCTGCTCGGGGCTGGACTGGAGGCGGGTTGCCAAGTCGACCGCCGCCGCCTGGAGGAGGGCCGGTGCCTCCTGCTCCGGGCACGGTTGCGCGAATATCAACCGGGCCTGGTGGCCTCGGATCACCCGGCGCACGGAACGCCCCGCAAGACGCCGAGACCGCACGTCGCGCAGATGCTGCTGTGCACGCGCCCTGCGACGGGCCACCGCCTGTGCCGACCGGCGGTGCAGGCGGCCACCACGGTGCCCCCGCGCACGGCTACGGGCCCGCTGCGACGCACCATGAATGGTAAGGCCACTGCACATGTGGGCACGGACGGGCTTCGCCTAGCTGACACATCCCTCCCCCCAGCTGGTCCATCATACGAAGACCACAGTGGGCGGCGTAAGTGTCAGACAAGCACCACCCCAAAGATAGAGCAGGCCGCTGGGACAGTGACCAGGCGTTCATAGATGCACCATGCTTCGATTTCCGCCGCACTCGCATTCCCGTTATGGCTTGAAACAACCAACTCAGTGGGTCCGCTAGTTGTAGGGCGGACGGGACCCAAACAAACTGCACGACCATACCTGACACAGCCAACCGCCAAACCAGCGCTCGGAGCACCCGCATCTGGCGCTTTAGCCACGTCTTAGCCCTAAGGCCCACCGCCTGGTAACCTACCGCCGTGCTGTCGGTAAAAATGGTCACCGCGCGCCAGCCAAAACCGCAAGCCAGCCGTACCGCCCACGCTACACCCTGGAGCTCTACCTCCTGTTGATTGGCGACTCGGCTCTGCACCGCCCAAGACCTTACACCCCGCCTCGGCACAACTCCCCCCACCCTATATCCAAGCTTGTCCCATGCCGCATTGACAAAAATGGATGGCCCAAAAAATCTGAGCCGGCTATATCCCTTACGAACATACCACATGCCAGGCTAAACTTACTGTGGGCTGGGGGCTTCCATGGCTCCACACATCGCACCAAAACCGTGACCAAAGAGTGTAAGATCTTTACCGGGGTGGGAAGTCCCGAGTTGCCCCATCTGTCATGGCAGTAGGCCCCCGCCAGGAACGGCCCAGAACCCACATGGGGACGGACATACCATTGTAGGAAACCGAGAAGCTTGGGCAGCAGCCTGCTGGATGGTCGTGTTTTGCTGGCCCTGCCCTGCCCTGCACCCTGAACGATGAACCCTGCAATCCTGAGAATCAACACTCTCAACGCTGGAACACTTCACTGACCGGTATTTGCGTGTGGGGGATGCCCATGATGTGAGGCATACATATGCTCTCGCCTGTCGCATGGCGCCAGAGTACACGTTAAAAATACATCAAAACTGGGTGGGAGAGAGAGTGGAGGTGGGTAGCATCATACCTCAG